>JAOXOE010000441.1:41367563-41391800 GCA_028565055.1 Phoeniculus purpureus
GTCACCAATGCACTGGATTGTGGGTGGCTGGCTGATTAGGTCTTTCAGCAAATATTAGGGTAGTTGAAATCCCCCATGAGAACCAGGGCCTGTAGCTGTCAGCTGTCAGCTGCCTGTAGAAGATCTCATCAAATTCCTCATTCTGATCTGGTGGCCTGTAATAGACACCCACAACAGTGTCACCCATGGCAGCCTGCCCCTTGATCCACACCCACAAACTCTCAATTCTCTCTTCATCCACCTCTGGACAGAACTCAATACATTGCAGTTGCTCTCTCACTTAAAAAGGAACTTCACCACCATGCCTTGCTGAGCTGTGTCTCCTGAAAAGGACATAGCCATCCATGACCACATTCCAGTCATGCGAGCTGTTCCCACCATGTCTCTGTAATTGCCACCAGATCATAATCTCCCGACTGGACACAGATTTCTAACACCTTTTGCTTATTCCCCATGCTGCGTACATTGGTGTACAGGCATTTCAAGGAGTGAGCTGAACACTCCGATTTCACCCTAGGACAGTGAAAGGACACCTGGTTTTCATTAACATCAGAGCTCTGTCTCACTGGTGCATACCAAACAACTATCCCATTCCGCTTTGAATCTAGTTTAAAGCCCTCTGATTGAGCCCTGCCAATTCCTGCCCCAGAACACTTTTTCCCCTCTGAGATAAACCTCTGCCATGTGGACCTGTAAGATCTGGTGTCTTACAGAACCAGTCATTATCAAAGAACTGAAAGCCCTGCCTGTAACACCAGTTTCATAGTCAGGCATTAATGGACAGAGTCCTTCTATTCCAGCCCATGTCCTCACCCCAAAATGGAAGTAATGAGGTCCCAAGGTCTTATAGTCTTTCTTCATTGCCCTCAGGCTACGAAATACAGCTTCCTTCCCACATGTCTGGAAGATCATCATAATGAGTTTGTTTTGTAAAATATATTAACTTAGAATAATAAGAAACAAGTTCTAGTCTGTAGCAACTTTAAAAGTTTACCACAGGTTATTTGATAAACTTACAAACAGAATGCTTCCCAATTTCATCTTTTTTTTCTCTTTCCAATTTCATCAACATGAACTGTACTATCAAAAACAGCATGACAGGCTCTTTATACTACACTTGTAGATAGAAATAGAATTCAGTGGTTTTCAGCACAAGAGCTGGCCTGGTGAACGGCCAGCGGAGTGAGAACAGACAGCTTTCTACACATCAGAAGAGAGACATCCAATTCTCCTTTCATAAAAATCCTGTAGAATGACCCATACTGGCACCCAACAGGTCTGTGACACCACTCATACCCTCCATATGCTCTATGAAGGATTCTGTGTGTAGGCTTTGTGCTGGCTGTTGACTTCAGAGTGAAATTGACTCATGAACTCCTAAGCCAGAATGAAGAATGACAAGAAAAGGGAGCTATTAAAATCACACTGGAATTACAGATGGGAAAAAACCCCCCACAGCCAGAAACTAAAAATAACCCCTTTGCTGGTTCTCTACTGTTTAAAGGCCCAGAAAAAATTTCCAAGCCCTGATCCAATGTAACTATTCATCCTGGCTGTTTTTGTTCATTCTTTTTCCAGTTTACTGGGATCACCAGTAATGGGAATGGCAGCATGTATCTACTAGAAGCTGGCCAATAACTCAGATCATGTAAGAGCTGACACTTCAATGATATTTGCAATAGTCCTATTTCAGACCTTATAAAAAACAAATGTGAGACAGGTGTCATTAATCTCCTAACCACCATACCCAAGTGTTAGTGTCTGAAAATACCAGAATACTGTTCTTGTTCAATTCACCAAACATACTTGTTCAATTTTCTGTTCCAGAATGTTATTCTTCCCTCTAGTGCATTTATTTTTTCTAAAAATGCCTTTTAAGGACCTGTATTTTCTGTATTCTCATGATCATTAACTGAATTTTCAGTTTCCAGATTCTTACTCCTTAGAGACTCGCTACTTCATGTTATAACCAACATTTTCAGCCTGGGCAATTCATATTCCAGCTGATAAAAAGACCCCATTAGGATTCAGAAGCAAGAGGTTATTTTAAAATGACAGGAGAATGATCTTATTTATGTTTCCTCAAAAGATAAGCTCTCTAGAAGGTGTGTACTAACCAGCATATCTGACAACAGCAAACCAGAAACTTCATAAATTCAAACTCTAGGTCATCAATAGAAAAAGCTTAATTACTTGGCTAAAGGGACAGCTCAGCTCTGAGCAACTGCACAGGCTCCTCTGTTGTGAACAGGCTCGTATCCCACTCCCATTCATACAGTTTAGATCATTGTTTCACCCAGGCAGATCCAATCCTTATATGTGACTTCATTGTGATGCAAATCTCAGCAGTAAAGAGTCAGAGAGTACAGCTGAAATGGAAAGGAAGATTTTCTTCAAACACCTCAGGACAGGGATCTTTTCTTTCCCCATGTGTGGTCACTGTGTGGTACAGTAATTACTCTTTGCTTTGAGGTAAATCTTTAGGTTCAATTAAGCTGCCATACAGCTGAGATTAGGTAAAGCAAGAGAATAAACTACTACTTCCTCTTGAACAACAAGCTAGGATTAGGCCTCCCAGTATAAAACTTCCATGAGCTCACTGCTTACACACCCCAATGTGAATGTTTTTTAAAATATTCCCATATGCACTAACTACAGACACTTGTGACCAAGAGATGAGATGAGTGAAGCACATGTCTGCTTCCTAAATACTACCTGATCTACATATGGTAAACAAAGGAGGAAGGTATGACCCTAAAGGCGTGAGCTTGCACTGCCAGAGTCCTCGGTCTGTGCACCCTTAATCAAAAGAATCTGTTGATTCTTGATCAAAGTACTTTGAAGGGGTCCTGTTTATGTAATCAGCAATATTTTTACAGTAATATTTGTATAGACATATGTGCAAAGAGCTTGCTCAACGTGCATTAAAGACCTACTAGAAATGTTTACAAACCGCTATACAGAAACTCTATGACACAGATCCTTTCATTTTAGAATAAATGTGGTTGCACTGAAGCAACTACAGTCTGACTCTAATCCATTTTGTTGCTCATACCGTCCTTAAAGGAAGTGGAACAGACTAATCAGTTGAAAATCAGAAAAAACCAAAACACATAGTAACTTGAGAGCTGAGTGAGAAACACATCTGTGATGTACAAAACACAGAACTTTCAGAAATGTTTATAGTATCAGCTAGACTAGACAATCACCATAATAATGGAGGAAGGGTCTCTGCGAACAGATGTACTGGATGAATAAATGAAGCAAACTGAAACTCAGTTTACACATTAGCTGAGCATGTTACCTCACCCACTGCTCTGGACTGGATCTAGAAGACTTCCTTCTTGTAGTTCCATCTACTAACACATTGGCCAAAGCTCTTTCTTAAAGCTTGAGATATTGAATTCAATTTATTTTGAACCTGGCAGAATTGAAACTGGAAACAGATCACCTGCAATACATGAAGTGTCTTAGAAACTTGGCTGTTGATTGTTCTATGGAATAATTAACACAAAGAATGACATCAGAAATGCCATACATTCTTTTCTGCTTCCACTCAAAGTGCAGGGATAGTGTTTAGAAGATATTTTAAGTACAGGTAAAGATAAAAGTAGAAAAAGTAATAGATTTAGCACAGAGCTACCAACATGAATGGAGGCTGAAGCATCTTCCTTATGAGGAGAGGCTGAGACAACTGTGCTGTTTAGCCTGGAGAGGAAGACTGAAGGGAGATTTTTTGAGTGCTGTGAGTATCTAAAGGGTTCTTGTCAGGAGGATGGCAATAGGATCTTCTTGGTGGTGCCCAGCTATAGGGCAAGAGGCAATGAGTTTAAAGTAGAACGCATGAGATTCGATTTAAATATAAGGAAAACCTTTTTTTATGGTGAGGGTAACAAGCACTGGAACAGGCTGCCCTGAGAGGTTGTGGAATCTCCAGCTCTGGAGACATTCAAAACCCACGCGGACATAGTCCTGTGTGACCTGCTGTAGGGGATCCTGCTCTACAGGAGGTTTGGATTAGAGGATCTCCAGAAGTCCCTTCCAACCCCTCACCATTCTATGATTCTATGATCCTATTATTGTCTGCTATCTGTTCAGAAATGCTGGCATGTTTTAGAGTTTCATTCATAAAAAATAAGACTTAATTTATATTTAAACTAAAAGCCCCTTATACTAAAGGCAGTGAAAAAGAAAAGTAAATACATGCACAGATCCCACTGATACCTATTTTATGTCTTTTCTGCAATGGCTACAGCAATGCAAAGGAGTTTGGAGTAAACAAAAATGAGCCCCAGGGAGTTTTGACACAGACTTTGGGATGATCAGGGCTGTGTATATTGGATATGACTCCAAACCATGCAAGTTGGTAGGAAATTTTTATCAGAACGAGAGAAAGATTAAACTATGTACATAAATCTGTGGTAGTAATCGGAATGCTCATGCTAGAAATGCCAGACTAATAAAATTTTCTGTTTTTTCTATTGATATTCTAGGGAGGTTGACCTCTTGCGAATTCGGCAGTTATATGTAGGCCCTGTGAATGTTTTAAACAAAACAGCTTTAATCTAATACAGCACTGCAAATGCTGAAGAGCCTGTAGGGTAAGAGACAGATCATTCAAATGTAAAAACAAATTTGACTGGAGTCTAAATAATGTTAGCCTCTGTTGTAAACCATAGCTTTTTTTGACGTGGAAAGAGAATGCATTTTGCCGAAAGGGAATTAGCTCGGAAAACCTTTGTAAATGATACTGCAATGAAAATAAACTTAGTCCCCCAGCCTTAGTTTCACAGCTGTGCATGAGAAACCTAACAGATCATGCCCCATGTCATGAGTACTCATTAGGTTTTGGCTGCAGCCCATGTCTTGGCCTCAGGATATCACAAGAACTAAATCACTGATGTCAATCATTTCTCTCCATGATGACACTGCAGTTTATTGCAGTGAGATGTCACTAGTGTTTGTAGCACCTTAGCTAACAGACAATCACTCTACTGCCTCTGTACTTGTGCTTTGTCCTCTGTTGTTTTTCAATCGCTTTTTTTCCTTCCCTCTAATCATGTCCAGCTTTGATTTCTCACTCCTATCTTTCATAGGTTTAAAAGGTTCCCAATGATCTGGTCTTTTCCATCCCTAAAAACATCTCCTGACAGCTCAGGTAATTCAGAGACTTACATTTACTTTTATTAGAAATGGACTTTCACACATTTCTTCTACTTTTACAAGCCAAACTGCTAATCACAGAGCTCTGGCCGGTTATGGCCTCCAAGTCAAAGGTTAGCATGAAGAACCCTAATTTTTGGGGAAAAGAGGTGAAATCAGTTTTCCTGTGAGACAATTTGATATGTAACAGCATGAGGCAAAGCCAGAATAAAACTTTTCCTGAACAGAGGTTAATCTCGCCAGGATTTATAAATGCATATAAATTTCCTCCACTAAAATATATGGCAAAACATTTTCAGAATACTAAATTGCTGACAAAACCCTGCAGTTGTAAGAAAAGTAAAAAAACCTTTTCTTTATCAAGAATTTTCAGGAATCTTAGAAAATGTATGATGTTGGTAACTCTGCACATGCAGAAAAATTTGACAGCTAATGGATTCCAAACACTTTTTCAGCCTTAATTCTTAAAAAATGAAGTCTAAATTTGTCCTTTCTGTTGTTCAACAATTCTAAAAGTTAGCCCTACTTATTAGACTCACCTATATACCATGCTATTAAAATTCTCACATTAGACAAGAGAGAAGAAATCATCACAAGGACACCACATTCAGGTTATTAATCAATTAAAGTTTGTTCAGTTTTGTTAGGGTTTCCTGATTTTGAATCCTGGAAATTTCATTGCAGTAAAGATAAAGCTTTTTCAGATTTACATATTTTTGTAGAACGTCTGTTTTCTGCAACAGAAGAGAAGCACTGAAGAAAAATATTAACTCTTTTTTTGTCAAGGTCCCAGAAAATTGTTGGGCAGTTCCCGATAAGTTGAGACCACACTCTCAGAGCAGAATTCTGCTGATTTTGAAAATTTCATTTAAGCCAAGAAATGGTTTTGGGATAAATTATGAATTTAAATACAGAATTATTTTCATTAAAAGGTCTCCATTCTAACCAGTTCTCTGCAAAAGGTTTAAATGTAATTATTCTGGTTTTAATAATCCAACAACAGGTTCTAAATGACAAAATCTGTAACATGTAACAGACCTTACTTGATCCATATATAAAAGGGATTTGGGGATGCTTAAGAAGTGCTAGATCCCGACTCCTTCAAATACTGGCTTCCCTGAACAGACAAATGAAGTGTTTGTGAAAGAAGGTGATCATCATTGTAAGGGACTAGAAATGGACTAAACATGGCTAGAAAGAAAACTCTTCGTTAACTTACCACTATATAGCTATCAGCAATCCACAGCTTTTCAAGCAACAGGCAATACTCCAGGTTTTGAAATATTCTGTCAAATGAGAATGAAAGTAGTTACATTTGAGAAATATTTCATGCCTACAATTCCGAGATAACGTTAAAAAAGTTTTAACATTAAGAACACAAACTGTTATTAATGGATGCCCTGTACACCTATGGGCAGATGACCCTGCAGATGGTACCTCTAGAGAAGGAAATATAATTGTATTTTATAGCTGGGACACTGATGTTTATAGAAGTATTGAGAGAGAAAAAACCCACACAAACCCAAACAAAAACCGCTTAACAGCTCAATAATAATTTCCACCAAGTTCTGGTTTTGGTTATCACTTGCATCATCTTGAGTTCTCGATAGTGGCTATTTCTGAGTATCTAAGTGCAGCAGTCTTAGCTGTAGCCACTCACATAACTTATAAATCACAGAAGTTCCAAAAAGTTTGAATGGCAGATCTACATTCCTGACAGACTGAGTTCCAGAGTCTGTATTTGGAATCACAATAGAAAAAATGCTGAAGTTGCTTGGAATACTCTGATTTATTATTTTAATATTATTTATCTATAAATAATTATTATATTGTTATTAATAGAATTATTGTTGATTATATTTTTAAGAGAATAAAAGTCCATAAAGTATTTCACAGAATCATAGAATTATTGGGGCTGGAAAGACCTCCAGGATCATCAAGCCCAGACTATGACCCAACATCACCACATCGGCCAGAGGATGGCACTACAGGCCACACCCAGTCTTAAATACCTCCAGGGATGGGGACTGCACTCCCTGGGCAGTCCATTCCAGTGTCTGAACGCCCTGTACATGAGGAAGGGCTTCCTCTTTTCCAGCTTAAACCTCCACTGGCTTAGTAATAGCCTAATCTGGTCACGTTCATAAGGTAGAGTGAGGAATTGCACTCACATATCCTTATATTGGACTCAGTAAACAGCATTTGCACAAAGCGTAAAGATGAGATAACAACAAACCAGTCAGAGCTCGTCATTCACCAAAACCCTCAACAAAAGCCTCTCTGCATGTATGTGAAAGTATATCAGAATATAATCAGCACTATGAGACTTCCATAATTGTGTCAAGGAATCACACAGCTGCTACAATCAGTCCTTAGAATTATCGAATGCGCATTAGAAATAAGAGTGTAGTTGTTGCAGCAGATTTCTCTTTCCCTTTTGAGGGCCCTTACACAGTGAATTAACCGCAGTGGGCACAAATGACCCCCTAATACACCACATCCCTGCTGCTTCTGGGTTTCTGCCACAGCATTTAATGACACACCAGCAATTGAGGAGAGGAAATAAAGAATATATTTTTCCATTTACAACAGCAGAGGAAATTACATTGGCCCTGAATCAGACTCGGGTGGGTGCCTGCTCCTCCAGGGAATGTGGGGAGTTGTTCTACCTTCTCTGTGGTGGAACAAGATCTCTTCTGGATCCCTGTGCAGCAGGGAGCTCCCACAGAACATCCCCTAAGAGTGACCCCCATGGATCTGCCCACCGTGGCCTCAAGAAAGCCTCAGCCTGGGGTAGGCCAGAGCCCTCAGGTCCGCCACCTTCGTGTGGGAGACCCACAACGTGGCGGCCATGTTGAACCTGCCCCCTCCACAACATGGCAGCCACGGTCATGGAGGCCTGCTGGGGTCGGAGGAGCTGGCACATCCTAGAAGCCTCAGCACCAGTAAGCCCAGCAAAATAGGACTGTGGAAACCGTGTCCTTGTGCTCCAAGGCCTCGTGGTCTGTCAGCAACAATATGGAGACCTTCCCCAGTGCCGGTGGTTAACTAAAGGTGCAGTGACTTTTCCTCTTGCGCTGTGAGTGTGTAGCTGATGAGATGGTTTGCAGAATGTCAAAAGAAGAGGGTTGGAGAGTTGGATTTATGGATGTTGTATCTCCCGTGGTCAGGCAGGGTGTCATGTCTGTGCATCAGTTTATCTTTAGGGGGAAACATGAACCGTCTGTCAAACTGCAGCCAGCATGGCTTAGCTTGACTCAATTAGCAATGTGAGCCTGAGACAAGATAGCCTGTTCTTAAACCAAAACGATGGTGTTCACCCAGCCATTTGCACTGGATTATTTTTATCACAATTGTAATTAAATCTCTATGTTAATTTTTCTGTGTGCAGCAAGACCAGCGGAATGTTTTCTGGCAGCAGGATGGCTCAGCAGAAAATCTGGACCCTCACTGAAACATCATCAGAGACATCTAATTTGTGAGTAAGGAGTCTAAATGTATTGAAAATTGCAAAGGTTAACGTTAAAACTCTTTAAATTAATGTTTCTTAATATTTTTAATGAAGACGGAGAAGACTGCTGAAGCAGCTTCTGCAGTTCTACCAAAGCAGATTAGTCTGGAGCTTGTTCTTTGCACTGCTTTTTCATGTCACCAGATGTCACTCCAAGTCCACAGAAAGCAGACAGCTTCCAGTTTTTTCCCCTGCGTTCTGGCTTGGTCTTAAGACTTCCGAGTCCATAATTGATACATTTCTTTTACCCAAAGACAAATATCTCTCTATAAACCACTTCTTTTAGCAGAAGTCTGTACCCAGGTAAGTCTATGAGACTGGAGATGCTCTCCTGAATTAACCTACCACAGCAAGTACATAATAGAACAGTTTGAAATTAAAAAGGGGATGTTGATGCTCTGAAAACTGTGCACACTTTCTAATTAAAGAAGAAAACTAAAACAATCATCTACACTGAGCCTTCTGAAGAAACATTTTATTGTGATTCTGCTTAAGGGGAGTGTGTTCCCTTTACACTGGATCCTGCAAGAAAAAGGATGTTAAGTAGCAAATTATTCCTTTTATTTTCTTTCTCATTAGCAAAGAATCTTAGGGGCATACTTCTCAGTAAATTACTTTAGGCAGCTAGGCCAATTAATACTGTTTTGAGAGCTGTTTAATATTCTTTACTCAGTAATTGAATGAATAAGCATTAAAACTAGACATTGCTTCCAAATTCAGCTATTCAATGCTACGATCAGGAGCAAAATGCAAATGCTTTTGTTTCTGAGTGTGTAATAGAATGACTCAGTATTGGCATTGAGGAAAGCCAAAGGATCTATTTTGGGTGCAAGGATTTATGTTTGACTGGGAAGCACTCCTCTTTTACCGGAAGGGAAATACTGTAAAAACATTATTATGCAACACTTTAGATCCTTGCTAGGTGACCGAATCATTGCAGAGTGACCTGCTCTGGCAGTATAAAGTCTGTGTGCTTAATATTCCTAATCTTGTCAGCTGCAGCAAACAGACAAGGCAGCATTATAATATTAGTCATTAACTCAGCTCATTAAGAACTAGCTAATGTTACTGTTGGATAAACTTGTGTTGGTTTATCAAGTCTTTAAAATGTATATTGGCATGTACAGTATTTTAAAAAAGTCTGGCAGCAGTTGCTGGGTTTCTCTTCTAATGCAAAGTTTTTCCAGACTTATCTCAGACTGAATTAATAATTTCAAGTGTGTTATCTTTCACCTTCTCCTGGGGCACATTCTACTCTAATTCTGCTAAAGCCTTTTAGTATAATTTGAAATAATTTTATAGCATAGTCAAAGCAACCGTTTAAGTGCTGATGATGCTTTGCTGCCATATATTTAAGTTTAGAATTGTCCTTGTGGTTTTGCTGACAAGCAGAGACACTTCTGAAACAGAAGTTCATCAGTTTCTCATGGGACACGTATCACAGTCCTGTGATTCTGCCTTTGCCTTCTGCTGATGTTGATATATTTATAGGCCAGCAGACTACTTGGTTTCAATGGCATTGCTGAACAATATTCATTGTATTTGTTTGTAGAAGGGTCACCATCCTTAAAAAACCCCACAGCTTGTAACCTATGTGCAGCTTTTCTGTTTGCTTATGCTTGGTCTTGCTGGTTTCTGATTTCTACCATATCATTTATTAATCCAAGCATTCTGACACAATCTCTGCAAACCAGGGCGTACTTAGATGAAATGTCAGATTAAGCAGTAAGAAGCAGTCAGGACAGAGCTTGTGCAAATGTTTAAGAGCAATTACATTTTAGAAACTAGGCTCTCTATGTCTTAGCATTAATAAAACCAGAAGCACTTTTGCTAGCATTTACTAACAAGTAAGATATGTGGGAGAACTGTTGAGTTGTTTTTTCCTAATACTTTTACAGTATAAGTATTTTGATGTGAGGCATGGCTAAATCTTTTGAAGTATTTAAAACAATAGATTTAGCATTAAGCACTTGGGAAATGTCACTCTTCAAATGCGCTTGGCAGCAGCCAGATTAGCAGGAAAAGCAGGGTTGGAAACATAATCTAGTTACACTGATGGCTCCCCTTAGTAATGCGCCGTCCTTACGCTCACTGAGGCCAAGAATAATACTTTTGACACAAGTGAAGGAGGCTTCTAAGGTCTGGCTCAGTTGTAGTGATGTCTTAAGTGTGTTCACTAGAGTACCATGACCCATGGGCACAAATGAGGCAAGCAGAAACGCTTGCTTTTGGAGCAAGGTAGATGTTATTCAGGGAGTATATTCTGGCATATATTTCAAGCAATTTCAGCTTGACCTGCAGGATTGAGTGGGACGAAAGTGCACTGTCTTTTGTTAGTGACAAACACATGTCACAGACAATCCAGAGTCATGACTTCAAATGCATATGTATTAGTGTTTTATCTGGAAGAACTCCTGACTCTCAGAGCTCTGGGTGGAAAAGGCCATGTTGCAGCAGCTCTGGCAGCATCGTCATGCCACAGAGTGCATGATGCAGAATAAATGTCAGTGCTGTGGGGCTCTGCTCTCTCTGCAGCTCACCTGATGTTACAGATGACTGGTCACCATTTTTTCTAAGGTTAATGAACTAAGCAGAAGCGTGTAGATGAATATGGATGTTTGTGCTTTGTATATTTGTAGATCATTTGAATTTCTGTGGTTTAGATCATCTGAATTACAGTATCACAGGATTATTGAGGCTGGAAAAGACCTCTAAGGTCAAGCCCAGCCTATGATTTAACATCACCACTATCAGCTAGACCATGGCACTAAGTGCCACATCCAGTCTCTTCTTAAAGAAAAGACTCCAGGGATGGGGAATGCTTTGGATGATAGCCCTTAAAATCTACGAGTGAACTTGGATGGACACTGGGCATCTATTTGACATTGCCTGTGGAACAAGGGAAGCTGCTTCTTATGTATCTGTCAGTAACATGTAGGAAGGAAGACTGAGTTATCTGAAATGGCTTTGTCTTGGGGACAGCTGTTGAAAGTCTCCTGTAAGGAGATTAAAAAAAAAACCCCAAACAAAACCAATAAAACTTTGCTAGCACTTCTAAAAACAATAGGTAAGACATTACTTATATAATGTTTTGTTATTGCAGTAGCTTCTTCAGCCAGCTCTGGGCTGGACGTAATGCTAACAGACCAAAATGAGCTCGGCATTGATCTATAAATTAGCAGTTGCCTAGTGACTCATGGTCTTGGCACACTCGCTTTATGCAAACAAAAAATAGCTCTATGCAGTAATGGATATGCACCAGGTTTTCACTAGGGTCACTGTCCCAGAGCTTACAGCAATTTTTGACATACATTTTGACAGGGAAAGTAAGTTGAAAATCGAAAATGTCAGTGAAAAGACGGAACTGCTCAGAAACAATCAGCTATACAGGGATGTTGCTATAAACACATGACAAGGAAAAAAAAACCACACAAAAAAACTATGACCTGAAATATAGGAAGATAAGCATTGTAACAGAGAATTTGCAGGGAGCATATTAAATGGATTAGGGATTGGCTCAAAAAACAGATCTCAAAATGGGAAAAAAAATTTCTAATGATTATGAATCAATTTAATGATGCTATCTAAGCATTTTATTGTCCATCCAAATGGTAGCATAGGTCTCTGCCAGCTGAATTTGCTGATGGCACAGGCTTGTTGAGTAGTAAGTAATGAAGTTACATCTACAAAATTATTTGAATCACCTAAATAAATGGTGAACGTCCAGCAATATGCACTTCAACACAGCTAAATGCAAGTTGATGCACTGAGGTTATATGAGGTACAGATCCATTGCGAGAAACCTCTCTTGAAATACTTTGGCCGAGGAAAGAGTCATCCACAGCACAATGCTTCAGCCTGAGCTCTCACTATAGTGCTCTACGTAAATTAACCAATGTGATCTGTGAGCTTATTAAGTAGATGAACACAAAGTGTAAGACAGATTTTTCTTTTATGTGCAGCAGTGATAAAACAACTCCTGTGGTGGGATGTTCATTTAACGTGCAGAGAAGGACACAAACTCATCCATGGACTGGAATCCAAACCTGATGATACATTGCTAACTGATCCTTCCAGATGAAAGGAAGGTTGTATGTAGACAGCTGTGGGAAACTGCTGCTGATAGCAAGAGGTTTTTGAGTCTGACAGGAAAAGGCACAACAATATCCAACTGCTGAAATTTTAAATTGAACAATGTGTTGAGACAGCCATGTTGTCATATACTGTCAGCATTTGTTGGGGTAGTGGTGTGTTGATGCTGAATTCTGTTAATCTCAGTGGGATCTGAGTTAGGTCAGAAACCAGCACCTGTGAAACTTCATCCTGATACTTTCATGCAAATTCTTGAAAAAGAAGTTGCAAGATATTCTTTTTATTAATTTCTGCTTTATAATCCCTTGTAATCTATCAATAATATCCAACCCTTGAAACTCTCTAAAGTTAACAATCTGTGGTTTTGAATGCTTATGAATGTTAAAGTAAATAATTTCTCCTAGAAAGGGATTGAATTCATCATGCTTTCTAAAGTGGATGTGCAGACATAGGAACATGAGTGTGCTTCTTGCCTTAGTGGTGAATATTTCTGATTTTTATGAGAGAACTAATTGTTCTTGCACCAGTACTTTGAAAATAATCATCTTTATCTATCTCCATCTCCATCCTTTTTGTCTTTCTTTTCACTCAATGCATCAAAGGCATGCTCCATTGAAGCAAAAATAAGTCTTCCATGGGGCATGGTGTCATTACAGGCTCATGAAGGCATAAGTAGAGTAATTTTGCCTGTACTCTGTAGTCTGTGTGTAATCTATAGTTCCACTGGATCCTATGGAATGATGCTAGTTTTGTTCCTACTGAAGGCCAGAACTGTTTTATGGTCATTTTCTTGCCTGCTTTTGGCTTTGTCCTACACACAGGGCACTAGACACAACCACCAGAGCAGCTATGGAAGAATCATTTCAGTTTCATGAAGCATCTTTATGAATCCTATTACAGTGAGATCATGACCACTTGTTCTGAACGGGTAGGGAGAAACAAACAAAAGTATTCAACAGAGTTCTTGAGCACATGCTGCTGTAATGTCAGTAGAGATCTCTAGGAAACATGAACCTCAGGAAGCACCACAGAAGTAGCACTGGAAAATTTTGTCTAATATCTGGGGCAAACAAATTGCACCTGAAAGCTACAATGAAATGCCATGAGTAATTCTCATCTGATTTTCTTGTCTTGCATTTTTCCATGGTTACTAGCACATCTCTTTGTCTCTGAGGCACAATGGAATTGAAAACCTGCCTGTCTGGAACGAGTGCAGTCAGCTTCCCAGGATGAAATAATATCTTAATTGGTCTGTCTGCAAGGATGAAAATGGGCCAAGCCCTGTGATCCCAGTCTGAGAGACATAATAAGAAAAACATCCTACATCTGATATCAGCAACTCTTCCTTGAGCTATTTGTATCTTTGGATGAAGAGATCTGGTAACTTGATTCACAGAGCAAGGATACCCTTAAGAGTTACCTATCAAAACATTGCTTTGAGCATGTAATGGACTTCCATCATAACCAACTTAAGGAAATACTTTTAAAATATAGTTTCTTTCTCATTTATTTCTTTTTTTAATTAAACCTTTTTCCTGAATCACAGAAGCAAGACGGGCAAGTGCCCTGAGAAATCACCTAATTCACTCCTTTGCTCCAAGGCAGAATAGAATTTTTCCAAACCTTTCCTGTGTACTGTTTTAGTAACCTGTTTTTAAAAGCCTCTGGTAATGGACATTTCAAACCAAAGACAATGTTAATCCCAATGAGCAGAGAAAGCAGTGCTATGCTCAGTGGCACTTTCATAATAACCTTTGAGATTTTGCTGTAGGAGAGCAAGAACATGGAAGTTTCAAAGAACTGTGTCAGGAGCTTCCATCTTGTCACTGAATTATTTGTATGAGTTAATATCTCTTTAAGTTGATAAAGAATACATTTCTTGTTCAAATTCATTAACTGCAGATAGCAGGAAATGGAAACTCCAAAACATAAGAATCAAAAATCGCCAAAACATAGAGCCATTTAAAAAAATCATATATAACTGCGGCTAGGTTCCCACTGAAAGTAAGTTATGACATGGTCTAAAGGACTCAAAATTACTAAAAATATAAAATTAATATTCTCAGTTAATATTCAGAATGAATATTAGAATATTCTTTAGATTTTTCATATATGAATATAGGCTGCTAAACATTGTTGTACTCTGGGCAAAGGAAGACTTGGGACATTATCAGCTTGCTTTACTATAAACCACTTCTACTCTTCAAAGCAGGACTTGAAGCTTTCTGTTTCAGTTAGATCTAATTTTTAAAAAGGTGAAGAATTCTTGCCCAGTTCTGAGAACTAATTGTGTATTACTTTTGAAAAGATGTGTCAAAAATGTGTCTTTAGTTCTTCTTGTATTGCCATAGCTCAAAATATTTGAGGGCAAAACTATTATATATGAGTTTCTATTGTGGAAGTGACTGTGCTCTGACAGGTTGAGATACAGATACTGCCAAAACCAAGGAGAATTCTGAGAAGCCGCAGTGATGAAGTCCATCTGAAATGTAGAATGACTCTGTCAATAGACATGCCAGGCTGGTGGAGCTCCTGAGTATCAAGAGTCTTGACAACTGCATTCAGTTGCTCTGTGAGAGGGATTATGGTTTCCAAAGTGAGCTGAAAGGCTGCACTCACATTTCTGGAAAATTATTTTAGCAATGTAATACACCAGTCATTCTGAGCATAATACAGACTCTAGATACTAGGACTCAAGACAGTCTATAATTTCTTTTTTGGACTGAAGAATGTCTTTCTCTGATTCTTCTACCAGTTCTCTGACACTTGATGCTGAAAATTTTATGTACACACATTTCCAGTCCTTCACACCTGGATCTGGATCTCCTTGCTCTATTAAATGCAACTGGAATGGAAAACAGAATGAGACAGACCAAATGAAGGCAAAACACCCCACAGGAAAAAGCAAAGGCCACATGAAAGGGCCACATGGCCTAATTCCAGTGAACATTAATTCCTAAAGTGGGGTAAATCATGGCAGGGTTTCTCAGTAGAGAATTTCCAGCCAATACAACCAAGAAGAAAATGTCTCAGAAGAAACACCAACACTTGGTAGCGTCAGGTACTTTGCTTCTCACAGAAAAGAAGAAATCTGGCTCATCAGATTGTTAATTGCTATACTGCATCATTCTTGACCACATCTTGGGCCAGCTGTGTTTCAAATTGTTTCTTTCACTAAACTAAACTTGTTACAAGAAGCCCACTAGAGCAACAGCAACAGAGGCTTGTTTACCATCTACAGCAACATATGTATGGGAACAGAAAACGTGCCTTCTGGGATTAAGAGGAAGAGTAGACATAATGAAGATAGCTGATGACACTTATTTCTTGGTTGTGCTTACCACAAACCAAATTAATTCCAGCAGACGAGTAAAAGATGGAAAGGCGTGCTAATTAGCAGCTTTTTTAATGAACAAGTTCTGTATTTCATGATCTGATTAGCTTTCTAGACCAGGCACGTGTTGTCAGGGCTTTCAGGGGCTGAGGTGGCCAAGTTTCTGTTTCTCCAGTGCAAGGATTATGCTCTTGTATTTCCAGCGCTTGAAGAGAACTGCTTCAGACCGGTGAATATTTACTTATTTTGTCCATATCTACCCTCTAGATGATGATAGCCCTCTTTCACTATAGCTCTGAGAAATTACACAGTGTGATGGATTCTACAAAAACAGTGAAGGAAAAGTAAGCACAAAAGATTGAGTGTCATGGGTAGGACCGTTCTACCAGAGTTCTCCAACAGCCATGGTTATGAGACAATAAACAGAGGGAGAGCAGAACAGGAGGCGTCTGGACGGATGCACAGTAAGAGAAGAAAAGCCAAGAAGAATAGCCAGATCTAATTGATTTGTCTACAGTTTATGTGTTAAAGGAAGAAAACAGAAAATATTTAATGGAAAACAAGGGTGGAAGGAAAAGAGAAATCTAGAGAAAACTGCAAAAAAGCATGTAGCTAGTTAGAATAAGATGGCTATGAGGATAAGAGACTTTCCTGATAAATGATAACGATTAATCATTAACAAAAAGTGATTAACGATTTCCTGATAAATGATAATGGTTTCCTGATAACCACTCCTGAGAGTGGTTGGTTGTATCACATCTCTGTACATTTTGGGGGAAAGATACGTATGACAAATAGCTGTGTTGAAAGAGATTGGGACTTTGCTGTTAGCAGCCCATGCCATGACACACATACTTCTAAAAATTCAAAGCTGTACTGCCAAGAAACTGTTTCCCAATTTTTATGGTGCAATTTGTGATCAATTAAGATGTTGGAAAACAATTAGGAGAGCTATGAAGGAGGCTGAAGCACTTGTTGAGGGTCAAACTTGTACTAAATTTTGCACCAAGTCTGGCTTCAGAAATACTCAGATATTTAAAGATAATGGGATGCTAACATGATCTCTGAGTCATAACATCAATGAGTAAACCCAGAGGAAGTGTATGGTACTGTGCTATAATGGTAGTAACATGTAGTGAATAAAGCCTTAAGGACTGTCTAACCATTTTTAGGAGACAAGCTTTGAGCCTCAAAGCCACAAAATGAGAGGACAGAGGAGAATTTGTTTGTTACTGTTAATTGCTTTGGTAGTGGTCAGCTACAAAGAATGCATTAAGATATCCACCCAACACCACAGCAACTTCTCGCAGTGTGACAGATCTAGGACTGTGCTGCCACAGAGGTAATAAAGAGTGGCTCAGGGAGCACCTTTTCCCTTCCAAAACTAGCTCACATTTCTACGGAAATACTGAACAAAATAGAGGGAAATATTGAGAAAGATGTTAAATTTGATGAAGATAGTAAAACTCTGCATATTGCACTAGCATCAGGTTAGACTGATCCTCTCTTGCCAAGCAGATTTGATTGCTTTTTTAATAGAATTACAAAATGTGATGGAAAGAGAGAATTCAAGATATGCCTTGTATTTGATGGAATGTGCATCAGAAACAGACACCTCTAAAAACTTAATTCAAGGGGATTTAGGTGGGGAGACTGTCTCCAGCAGAATGGTAAGACCTGTACAAGATCTTATAATGAAACTGGCCATTGATAAGGGAAGTCTTAAGCTTTCTATTAAAGCAGAGAAATATCAGCTTACTGGTTTGACAGATAGTAATGGAAATATAATATAGTGCTGCCTCAATCAAAGCAGTTATGGAGAGCGCAGAAGTCTGAGGGCAAATGCTGTTTCTGCTGCAGAGCAAGTAATAGCTATGCTGATTTTCCTATCCAGATAGGTCCTGTGAGAGGAAACATTAAACACAATCTGTCCACACTGTCCTTATCTGTTCCATTTTGAGCTAGAGCAAATTTAATCTTCCTGAATGACATGTGTCTATGAGGCTTATTCATGAGATTATGGCGTGAGAGACAAATCAGAAATTGTTGCAACATGCTCCTGAATTCTGGTTCAGCGATTAAAACACTCACTGCTCTCTGCCTATGGTAGGATTGGGCACTGCCATTATTCTTGGCAAAACCTATTTCTTCTTCCTGACCCTTTCTAATGCCTTTGGACTATTGGCCACCAAAGGAGATATTAGAGGTCCAGGCTGGGTAGAAGCCAGACAGAAAGCAATAGCTTCTTTTAAAATTATTTTACATACCCTTAGTCTCTAAGCTTCTGGGTTTGCAGCAGGATTCAGAAGATGGTTATTTGAGTTAGAACCTGTTGTCCCTCTGTCTGTTGTTTCACCAGGAGGAGATCATAAAAATCACAGAAACATTTAGGTTGGAAAAGACCTTTAAGATCACAAAGTCCAACTTTTAATTCTACTCTTTATCACCCCTAAGTACCTTATCTACACAACTTCTAAACACATAAAGAGATGGCAACTCAACCCCCTCACTGGGCAGCCTGTTCCAATGCTTTACCACTATTTCAGAGAAAAATATTTTCCTGATGTCCGGCCTAAGCCTCCCTTGATGCAGCTTTAGGCTGTTCCCTCTAGTCCTAGGCCTTGTGAGAAGAGGCCAGCACCTACCTCTCTACAATGCCCTTTCAGATAGTTGTAAAGAGCAATAAGGTCTCCCCTCAATCTCCTCTTCTTTAGACCAAAGAACCCCAGTTCCCTCAGCTGACCTTTGTAAGGCTAGTTCTCCAGGCCGTTCACTAGCCTAGTTGCTCTCTTCTGCAGCTGCTCCAGCACCTCAACATCCTTCTTACACTGAGGTGCCCAAAACTGAACACAGATCTTGAGATGGGGGCAAACTTTTGTTAAGACAGTTGTTATAGATCCAGACAACTTCTCCAGCTTTTGGGACCTGCCTGCAGCACTGCAACCCCTGTTCTGCACTTGGCACTGCTGGTTTAAATCTTGGACTTGATGATCTTAAAGGTGTTAAATGATTTTGTGATCCTGCAAATGCAGCAAGGGTCAACCTAGCAGCCATGGAGCTGTTTCATACATGCCTGGGTTTAGTGCTCATGTGATGTGTATCCTCATTTGCTGTATCAGTGCAATGTGGTCTCTCTACACAGTATGCAGTTCAGCCATAACAAGCCATTCATTACCGGGCAGGCACAATAGCTGTGGCATATCTGAAGGGATATTTCCATTGCTGGAAAGTCAGGATCTGAGGCAGGCTGATGCCACTTTGCACCCTAGCACAGTCTCCCAAGCCAGAGGACACAAATGTCTAAAATTATCTGACAGCAAAGTGCTGGTGTGTAGATTTGTTTAGTGCAGTGGGAAGAATTACCAAGCTGGGGATGAGGGAGGGAACTGGGGAGCAGGTTAGTGAGCTAAGGGGCAAGAGAGTGGAAAATTATGTCTGAAAAGGGGACACAAAAGGCATAGTAGAGTTCAATGGATGGGCTCTCCCAGTAACGTTCAGGAGAGTGATGTGTGGGATATGTGCTGCTCCTCATACTCATAAATGTGCAGAAAATGGAGTACAGTGATGTGACAAGGATTGCAAATTATGCAGAATTAATTAGGTTTGTAAAAACACACTGTCTGCAAAGAGTTGCAAAAGGGACCTCATAAAATTGGAGCATCAGAACAGTGAAGCCATAGAGGAAACTGCATGGCGGAAACAACAAACTGCTGTGTATGGGGAGAAATGACCATGACTACAGACATGCACAAATGAGCTCTAAATTAGCTATCACATCTTAGAAAAAAAGATCTCAGAGTCATTGTGGGTAATTTAATTAAAATATCAATTCCATGTTTTGGAGTAAAGAAAAATGCAGACAAGAGGCTAGAAACCACTGAAGGAGAAGACAACAAAACATTGCACTGCAGCAGCAAATCCTGTGCACCCACGTCTTGCATCATACAAGCTTTCCAGTTCTTCCTTAACAAAATTTTTTTAAAAATACAGCTAGCCAATGCTCAAGGAAGAGTACTTGACATGGCTGCAAGTATGGAATGATTTTGGTATGAGGAGAATCTGTATAGAAGTACTCCCTTTGGAAAACAGATGTGTATAGAATATATACTTATACATACAAATATATCAAATATTAGCATAGATGTGAAGATATAAATAGGGCTCAATTACCATCATTTCTTATTATATAATCAAATAATGAAATTGTCAGGCTGGTTCAGAACAAACAAAAGGAAACATTTCTTCCATCAGTAATTAAATTACAGAACTTACTGCTACAGGATGTTGTGGAAGAAGAAAGCATAAATGAATTAAAAATATGATTAGACAAATTTATGAGTATACCTGTATCAAAGGATGTGGTTGCAATATTTAACTTGGGAAATCTATCTGCAGACTGCGGGAAATCTACAAGGAGATGTTGAGGAAGGAGGGCAGGACTCTTTGTGAAAAGGGAGTGATTTTCACTCTTGGTTTCCCTCTCTGTGTGCAATTTAATGAGCTACAAGTGGATTGTCTCACAGACAGGATCTTGAGAAATCCTTTGGCTTGTCTAATTATTGCTTCGTGTAACTAATTCTTTACTTCCTTTCTCCGTTCCCATTATCTGTCCTCAGGCTTTATAACTAAGCCTTTGCATTAGCAAAGACTCTCCATAGTATAGGTCTTGGCTAACCAGACTTTACAACTGTTTTTGACTACAGGGAGTGTTGGACCAGGTTTTGTCCTAATCCTCCATACCTGGCAAAATGGGGAGGATTTATAATTAGTCCCCAGGTACGTGAGACATAGCAAATTTTCTCCTTGATGCACCCCATAAAAGCTTTTTGAGACACTGCTGAGCAGTGTGGGCACTTGTCTGAGGCAGTTACAGGTCTAGTTTCTGGTAATGTGCTCCAGGAATCAGTGTGACAGTGCACAGTGACAATAGTGAGTTGAGCTGGGTTGAAAATATCTGTATAGAGCTACTTTTAGAGAATGAATTTCTGTTATCTAAAAGAGCATTGGAAGGCACAATTAAAAGTTACGTAAGCAATCCAGCTCTGGAACAGGATGCAAACACCAAGTGTGTGTGTAGGGGAAATTGCTACTAGGAAATGGAATCTGGAAATGCTTTTTAAAAAATTAACACTCTTGTAAACTGATGCATGTGGGAATTGTTCCGCCTTTTCTTCTCCCCATAGTGCTATTCTCAATGGGAAGTAGAAATGTTAGTGGGTACATGGAAAAGCAAAGGTTAAGTGAACAGGAAAATGAAATAGTGCTACATTGAAATGAAAATGGGGATGGTCAATTGGATCTGTATATACAGAAGCATGAAATCATAAAGTCTGCTTCGATGTAACCATAATGAAGGCCTGTCTACAGCACTGTGGCTATTTTTAGAACACTTAACAAGAAAATCAGAACAAACTACAGAAAGTTTAAAACTTGCATCAGAATAAAAATAGGAAATTACTTTTGGGAAGCTGTGAATACATCAGCAAAGCAAACAGCAGGGAGGGCAAAAAGTTGTTTAAGCTAAAGTATGCTGTTGGCACAAGAACAAATGGCTGTAAACTGACCATGAATAAATTAGGCTGGAAATTAGAAGAATTTGTCTAGCCTCTAAGACAAGTGAATTTTTGGAACAGCTTTCCAGTAGAATTAAGAGGGACAGAACACTCTACCTTCTTTAAAAATGACACTGAACAGTTTATATGATGCTGTTGCCTGAAATAGAAAAGGACTGTACCTGGCAAGCCAGGAAATCTCTTATATTTCTGTATTTTAAGCAATTTTGTGTTATAAGATGAAAGTAGATTTGAGAAGACTTGAAGGGCAGAGGAAGAAGTACATTCTTGAGAAACTTCCTGAGAGTGAAGTGGCTATGCACTTTTTACTCAAAGCAACAACTCACGGATGACTCACCAGTTGGGTTGTCTAAAACAAGACTAAATAAAGCAGTAATCCAGGTACTTCCAACATGTGCCATGCACTGGTCTGTGTAATGAACAAGACAACCTTAATTAGTCTGTCCCCATCATGAGTCAAGTTGTAGGGCTTTTGAATGTTCAAACCATGGTGCCCACTGACAAAGACATGGTATGTAGGCAGATAGGTTAGCTGAAAGTTACTGAAAAAGAGCAAATAATGATCAAAAGTCTGTTGGGTTGGGGGCTCTCACCTGCTTGCCTCAGCTTCAGGCAAGTGGTTTCCATGTTGCTGGTAAGAGCAGAGTCTGAATCCTAGAGAGAAGCCTGCAGGGAGGTCAGGGTCAACATTTCCAACTACATGGTTCAAAACATCAGGAAAGAACCTCAGAATGTGAAGCCGAGTAACTTCAGGAAAGTTCACGTAACTAAGGCACTTACCACAGAAATCAATACCTGAAAGATCAGACCTCAGGTACAAGGACTGACGAATGCAGACTACAAAATTAGCTTCTCCTTTAAGTTTTGTCTTCAAACAAACGACTTCTTTTCTCTGAAGATTAATTTTTTAAAAAAAATCTATTAAGCTGTCATCTAATATTGTGTTTCACTTTGGGAAAATAAGATTGTGGAAATGCTTAATGATACTCTCTTCTGTCTCAGAGACAAGGAGGGTTTTCTGTTATCTGAATATCAAACGTACTGGTGGGTTTTCTGTTAGGGGCTGCTGGAACAATGTTTTCCAATGGTGAAAGTGATGTTATGGAGATACAAACCTGTGGAGGGTACAGTAGGGTGGAATAAGAGGTCGGAATGTTTTTCTGTTATAAGAGCAGTCACTGGTGCTTCACACTTATCGCTGTGGCACTAGGCAAAACACAGGACTTAGCGAGCATCATTGTTACATCAACAGGTAATGGCTTCACAGGGGCATTCTCAGTGAACAGATCTGTAACAGAGGATGAAGATACAAATTCTAATTTGTCTGTTTTAATGGCAAATAAGCCATACTGAAAACATGCATATTTGGGAAATGAAGCATTGGGAATAATTTTTCTGATTTTAATTCAAACTAAAGTTTTTATCAAGACTTGCTCCTATGCAGATCAGAAGGTCATTTCATTGTCCTCAGAGAGATCTTTTAATCTACACTCTTGACATCTGCATTCTGTGATTAAATAAATATGCACTGGGAGCATGTAGTGTCTGACCATCCCCACTTACACAACAGATATCAAGCAGTTCCCCATTATTCTTAATATACAATTGAATTGTTAAAAGCATTGAAATTCTGGGCTCTCTCCAAGACCAACAGATAAATAATTAAAGAAGACTTCAAGTTCTCACATTTCTTTTTCATGAACTCATTTGATGTAACTTTCAGTACTGAGAATACCAGAGCTGGACAAAACCTTGGCAGCAGTGCTTTAAACGCTAAAAATACAGATTCAGAATCATTAGTTACTTCCTACTGATTCTGCTCAACTGCTTCATCTGGAAGATGGAAATACAAACCCAGAACCTAAACCCCGAGGTTTTAAAGGATTTAACTTTCACAGAAGTTATAATTTTAATAAAAGCCATTTCAAAACCTATTTTATATGACAATAGTGAACAATTAAAGATGCAGAAAACCCCCAGTGTCCCACCATTAATGAGCACAAAGGTGATTAAGCCAGTAGCTTAATACAGCTGCAAGTAGGAGATCATAAAAAGTTCTGAGAAGTCAGAACAAACCAGAATTACAAATGATTCCTTCTGGTTTCCAAAAGGCAAACCTCACAGCTAGCAAGCTTTCAACCTTATATGATCATATGGTCATGTATTAACCTGTCCATCTCATTTTGATTTCTTACCCCTGGCTGAAGAGTCAGAGCTGACAAACAGTCCTGCACAAGCAGGGTACAATTTACTGAAAATCATAATTGCCTAAAAAGCCTAAATCAACTGCACAAAAACACATCAAAATGAGTGTTAAACATCTCCAGAAAAGGGAACTCCACCACCTCCCTGGGCAACCCGTTCCAATATTTGATAACCCGTACTGTAAAGAAGTTTTTCCTCATATTGAAGTGAAAATTCCTGTGTTTTAGCTTGCATCAATTACCTTTTGTCCTGTCTGACTCCATTGAAAAGAGAGGATTCCTTCGCACCCAAAGAGTGGCTGTTAATGGGTCCATGTCCAAGTGGAGGCCAGTGACAAGCAGAGTCCCTCAGGGATCAGT
>JAOXOE010000441.1:41391900-41432483 GCA_028565055.1 Phoeniculus purpureus
ATCCCTGGAGGTGTTTAAGGCCAGGCTGGATGAGGCTCTGGTCAGCCTGATCTAGGGTGGGGTGTCCCTGCCCATGGAAGGGGGATTGGACTAGATGATCTTTCGAGGTCCCTTCCAATCCCTAATGATTCTATATGATTCTATGATTCTTCTTTACAGCCCTCATATATTCAAACAGCAATGAAATCCTCTCGTAGCCTTCATTTGTCCAAACTAAAAAGTCCCAAGGCGCCTGAACAGAGGCATGAACCCTAGTCCCTCAGATTTTCATAAACTTAGTGGTGATGGCCAAAAGCTATGTGTGAACTTTCCTAGGCAGGGATTCAGCTCAGCGTTTTGCAAAAGAGAACGTTTTCTTCATAGCCCAGCAGAGGGCCCTGGGTCTGAGTAAACTTGTTTTTTGGCAGAAGACGACTTTACACACAGGTGCTGTTCACAGGAAACCAGCAGAGGCCTGTTTTCAGTTCAGGTTTTGATTTTTGCAAAAGCTCCATTAAGAAAAGAATATGTCAAAATTTATAAAACCAAGTAACTTATTTACTTATCTCCCCACTCCACTGCAAAATGCAGAGAATAAAATCTATGACTTTAGGGGTGATTGATATCAGGCGTTAATCCTGTCTGGTTTTGCTTTTTCAGCAGGGGTATCAGCCTGAGTTTGGGGCATGTGGTCATGTGTTCAGTGCAGACAATTAATTCACAACATGAAGCCACAGATGAACAGAGCTGGTAAGAATTTGCAGGTTGATCTCTCCAATTTGAATAATGTGATACACAGAATGCACTACAAAGTTCCCTTTGAAGGGCTGATGTCAAGTGCTAAATGATAAATCAATTACATGTAAAACCAAATCCCAACCCTGAAAATACTAGACAAAAGCAACCTCTTTGAAGTCAATGGGACTCATTACAAATATAAAATAGAGCCTGATTCTACAGCACTTCTGTTAACAGGATTTTAATTTCATGAATTTAATAGAAGACAGATTAAAGGTCTCAGATCAACTTGAATTTGGTTTCACACTGGCAAAACACAATCTCTGCCTGACTCGGCCATCTGTGCATCTCTAGCACCCAAACACCTCAGAATTTTGTTTAACTTTGTGCTGCGGAGTGTCATACTTATCATAGATGCAGCGTGTGGACATCAGTTGGCAAAGGGTTCTATTCAGTTTTGTGGCCTAAGTATTCAGTTTTATAACATCCAGCCTTTAGGCACATAGAGCCAGCTCAAAAGGCAAACTAGGTACAGTTGTAATTTACCACTTCTTTTGAGACAGACTAGCTGTGATCAGGGCTGACTGGGCAACAGGCAATGACCTCTTGCTCAGGTAACTAGAAATTAGGAGCTCAGAATCGTAGAATCGTTTCTGTTGGAAAAGACCATCAAGATCAAGTCCAACCATTAACCCAACTGGCCCATGGCCACCCTAAACCCTGTCCCCAAGATCCAGATCTACACCGCTTTGAAACATGTTCAGAGATGGCGATTCAAACCCCTTCCCTGGGCAGCCTGTTCCAAGGTCTGATGACTCTTTCTGTGAAGACTTTTTCCTAATGTCCAACCTAAACTTCTCCTGGAGCACCATGATGCCATTTCCTCTTGTTCTATCACTTGTTCCTTATGAGACGAGACCAACCCCCACCACTCTACAACCTCTTTCCAGGTAGCTGTAGACAGCAAAAATGTCTCTCCTCAGCCTCCTTTTCTCCAAACTAACCAGCCCAAATGCCCTCAGCTGCTCCTCACACTCTGATCTTATTTTATGGGTTAGCCCCAGTGGCTGCTGTAAAGACGTTCCTGGTTCTCATTTGTATACAAAGCAAGAAAATTAGGTCTGTGCTATAAAAAAATTGGAAGAAATTATGACTATGGTGCTCACTGGGGGAATGTAAGTCCCAGCTGTCAAGATTACACTGAGGCAGCTATTTCAATGTTCAGTTCTGCCATATGCAGACCTACCTGTCCTCAGACCTCTTGTGCTAAACTTGATCTCCCAGGTTACCTCTTAGAACAGTGTCTTTATATAAACCAATGGCATAAACACAGATATCCTCACAGCAGCTATTAGAAGCATTGCTGATTACCTGTAGGCAACAATTGCTTAGAGGAATCTCAGGGCACAGAGCATTGTGTCTATCATAAGTGTGTTCCCTTTCACTGCAGTTTTGTCAATATTTGGATACTGTAGCTGTTCTGAGATTTAGGGATAATGAATGTGCCTCAGTTACACTAAAAGGTGCCATTTCTTGTGTGTTTTAGAAGTGATTGCGGGTTATATCTTCATAGGCTGATTCTCTGATACCCCCTGTGCCATGCCAAATCCTAAATGAAAGCACATCAGGCTATTTCTGTTTTCTCCAGCACACAAGCTGTGATCTTTAGCATCTATGAGTTTCCAGAGATGTGCAAATGGTACATAATCAACACTCAGGCTGATAAACGCATGTACTGTATCAGCATAAATCAGATCTGAAATGCTACCCTCTAATGGACTTGCTGTGGAGCTGTGTAAGTGCCCAGAGCACTCTGTGCACAAATACCCTCTGATGTAATGCAAGGCAATGACAATTCATAAAAAAACCTCTACTGCTTTAGAAGCTGGCTGTACCTTTTGGGTACCAACCTAAATATCTTATGAAGGAAACAATTCTGCTTAGACCTTAGTCTCACTTTCTTCAGCTTCTCCCAAAAATATATTTGTAGATATTTTTATTGGAGTTATTTTTGGTTTAATTTTGTTGTTTTACCAAAACCATTGCCCATATAAACTTCTGGTCCCAGTGTGATCTGTTCAGAACTCACATAGTTTGTTTTGCCTGATATTATTTTTCAGCTAGAACATTAACAGTGAAATTCAATAGCACCAGACTCACTGGTGTCAGTCTGAACATTTTTCTCAGGGATGTCTGGCCTCTGAAACTGCTCTGCCAGGGCTTAAAGAAGGAAGTCCTGTTCCATGCATTTGGGAACCTCTGACAGGACAAATTCCAGTGCTGCTGCTTTCAGTAACACTGGGCTGGGCTCCCAGAATGAGCACTGTAAAAAGAGAAAAAGATCACTTTTCTGAAGATGATTGTGAGCAACACTTGTGATAGCACACAGAGGTCCTGCTGCCACAAGGAGGATCTACTTGCACCTAGTATCAATAGCTAAGGTCATGCATTCAGATTCAGACTCAGGACAGGGAGTAATTTCAACAGGCATCTCTTCTAGAGGTGAGAGCAGAGCCTTTCAGACATGGCACTTGGATGGCAATTCAGCTACCCAGCACTGCTGAAAATAGGCCACTATGGAATGTATCTTGCATGGGCTGAGCTCCCATCTACTCACCTGTCTACTTTGCTCAGCTCTCTTTCTCTACAGAAAGGGCAAAGCTGGGAAGAAAGGGGAATCAGACTGTGTTCATCAGAGGGCCAGTAGGTTTCCTCCTTTGTGACATCAGACACACACACATCCCACCACTGTGCCTACTCATGTTGTCAACAGTTTTGGTGTTTAAGCTCCTGTGACTGGATTTCCTTGTAAAACTCCCTTTTCACAGAAACAGAGGCAATCCTCCCTGCTCCTAGAGTGGCTGTTGATGGGGATGAAGGACAGAACAGTCAGTCAGGCTTAGCTGGGGAAGGCACCACCTTTAATCACATTTAATTACAACTGGAGGGCTAGAGATGCTGAAGGCACTCACATGATGCAGGATTTAAAGGGCCAGGCAGAGAGTTTACGTACTGCTATGGTAAGGCTGTAGGTAGGCAGACCTCAGAGCAGAGAACTGTCTGCTGACAAGTGTGGGTAGGATCACTGAAATTGAAGAAAAGTTAAATTATACAATACGTGGTAAAAATGCTACTGTTTAGATTCTGGTATTTTTGAAATTGCTCTTACTAGAGGGGCTAGTGGGACCAATGTTCCTGTTTTCCTGCATGTGGCAAGAGATGATCCCCTACAGGAGATCATTTCCAAAGATGCAATTTTGGGCTGAGTACCTGTTTCACCTCTGCAGTGGTTCATCACAAAGGAGCATTGTCTACACAGCTCGTCTGTGAAGTCTGTTGTTACACCCATATTCAAACTCATGTCTTTCCTGGTCTTAACAAGTTTTTCTGTTGCTTTCCTGGCACTGGAATGTTTGAACTTTGAAGAGCAAAAAGGGTCTAAGACCCATTGGCCGGTGCATAAACTTGTACCAGGTTACAGAACTGTACTGAGATAGCATCCTGTGTGGTGGGTGCCAGAAGTGCTGGGTGGGGAAGTGGGGAGGTGGATGATGCCTTGAAGCTCTGTAGAAGGTTGGGGTACCTATTTTGAGAAAGACTTGAAACATTTGCCTTAGCAGTTGTAGCAGTGGAAGGAGCAGATGGATCTGGCAGAGGCTGCCTGGCCAGATCTTGTAGAGAAGGAGAAAGTGTGATGACCAAAGGACCAAGGGGATGTCTCAGAAATACCATGGTGCAAGAACGGCTCAATGGACTGAAAAGTGATGGATGGTATTTGCTGTGAGAGGAGGCACCACCATGGGTCAGCTTTCCTCTCAGGTTATTTGCCTCTCTGTATTGACAGTTCTGAGTAGTCTGGCTTGCCCAGGAGGCGTTGTTCTGACCAGGTTTCCAGTCCTGCTTTGGGACTCCCAGTAGCTCTCTGTGCCTTGTAGAACAGGTGCGTGCCTGGTGTAACCCATAGCATGGCTCCTGGGAGTTCTAACTGTCTGTGAATGAGACTTGACCGCATGCTGCGGAACAAAATCCAAGTGCCCTGGCAGGCCAGTGCTGTCATACACTTCTAGAGATCTGGCTCTTTGGGGGAGACGATGTGGGACATATGTGGAAACCAGTGCAGTACAGATGTGGTGAATCAGAAACCAGGCAGTAGCTGCTACAGTGCTGCAGTCTTTTCTCTGAGGCAGCGGGAGGATGTTTTACTTATCTTCATTTTCCCCTTTATGTCAGAAACTTTTTTTTTTGCTTTGCTTTTTTCTACTGCAATTCATTTATTCTAAGACCTCAAGAATAAATCCTTGAGGAAGAGGAGATGATTTTTTTCTGCTGCTGAATCCGCTGAGAAACCCTGCCAGGCTCTATGCTCTTCACTGGTAATGTTACATGTGAAGTGAAAAATCCCCTCAAGGTTCAAAGTCACTTTGGCCCCAGATCACAAAGACCTACAATGGAAAGAGAAGCGATTTGTGTGTATATGTTTTCAGACTTTCTTGTAATGTCCAAAGGGAAGAGCAAGAGAATTAAATACCAATAAGCAGAGATAGATGAGCTCTGTGCAAGACAGTTTTCAGTACAACACAATGCGAACTACAGCGAGCTTTTGAAATTCGATGAAAACAGAAAGAAATCATCTTTGCATCTCTGTCCTGAGTATTACTTAAACTCACACTTCTCTAAAGGGCACGTTTCATTGTATCTTCATCCAGCCTGACTTCCTGTGGAGGGATCTTAAGAAAGCCTGTAAAGTCTCTAGTGACTAAAGCTTATACATGACAGTCCAGCTTGTGCCAAGTTCAAAGTTTTCTGTACGAGCACACAAAATGGATTGATCGAGCTTTCTGAGTGTTGTCCTAGTTTTCCTTTTGATTATTTTTTTTTTTTTTCATTTGTCCTGGCAAACTAGGGTTTCCATATCTGTATGAACCATATCTGTGATGGTCAGTAGGAGACTAGGATTTGTATCCAAGGTTTGAAGTCAGATCTCATTTCCCACCTGGTATTACATGGTGAAGAGCAGGGCTGATTGTATCGCATAAGACTGTTTCAGGTCACCTGGGGACTGTACAGGAACTGGTGAAACAATGCCCTGGGTTGCACTACAATTGGGATCCCTGAAGCAAAAAACACTTTTTTTTTTCTCTATTTAAGGACTTGTCCCAGCTTGTCCCCATTTCTCTTCAATAAGCAAAGCACACAGTCCACACTCTTTCCTCTAAATCTTTTACTCCAGTAACACTATGTTCATGCCAGGAGCCCTCAGATCATGATAACCTTCCTGGTCTGTAGAAATGAATCATTCCCAGAGTGTGTGCACACACACTGCGATGATGCTGTATTTTTGGAAGATCTTCGTGATCACATATTCGTCAAACAGTGAAGCTGTCAGGGGCTCAGTGCTCTCACAGGCCTTCTCCTGAACCCTCCACTCCATGACCAACTCACAGAAACACTATCACAGGGCCATCTTGTGATGAAAGGATACTGGGGAACCTGAACAGGGACATGTATTAAGACCTACGGGAAGACCTATTTTTGAAAACATACCGTGTATCATTAACACAACTAATCGTAACCTTGAAGTCATCAGAATCTTGCAGGAATCTTAATCAGATACTATACACTGCATGACATAGTTTTTGTCGAAGGAGTAAGCATGAATTAGATAAATCCATCTCTGCTCATGAGTGAGGTTTAGGTGTGGAATGATGGCTAAAATCATACTCTATAGAGCTGTAGCAAACACTGTTCTATCTTGACACAGAAAAATAAAATCCAATGAGTGTGCACATAAGGCAGGATGAACACACTGGAGAGGCAGATTGTCACTGTCATTTCACAATGAGGGGCTCAGCAGAATATGTGGCTCTTACAGCTTTTTCCACAGTAGTACTCCATCAGTATCAAAGATATATTTCTATCTATCTCAGGTGTCTTTGGAGTATTGATCACCTGTATGTTACACACAAATAAACCCAAATTTGATGGATTATGTTGTGTGACACCTCTGTAACTGTTTTAACAAAGCAGTGGCTAAATAGGAAATTTCCTACCCTCTGGGAACCCATATTTCAGCCAAGTGCTTTGGAGTAATTTTCTTGTTCTAGCCCAGATGGTTTTGCATGCTGTGTTGAAGCACATGTTGCCCTGGACGTAAAATGACCTATATAATAATACTGATTTTGAAATAGGGCACAAAGCGTAGAAAAGGGAGAAGTGGGTTTGTTGTCAGTCATTAATCACACTAGGAAGCATCAAACAAGGACAAACTTGTTGGTAGTTAGGGCCATGATCTCTGTTGAGATCTAGCTCAAGCACTAACTCATTATACCAAGAGTTTTCAAGTGTGACTATTAAGGCAGACAGTCCATGGGACTATGTGCCTACAAGTGGAGTCATGTTTGCCAGTTTCATGGGTCATGTTTGCCAGAGTTGCCTCACAGGACATCAGAGCTTATGGAGCAGCCAGAAGAGAGTATACTCATAGGTAGCTACTTCTGAAGTGTGTGATTGCCCTTTATAAAGTCAAATCTTGCTGCTCTTAGCTCACAGTATCTCCACAACAGAAATGTACCATCATATAACGCTGATCAGAATGATATTGTTCAAAATCACCTTTGCTACTTAGAGCCTGAGGTAGCAGAGTTATCTGAATTCACAGCAGTCACTTCACTTCCAGTGTGATTTGTCTCATCTTGAGCACCTTTGGCTTCAGACATCTGAAAGGACACCCCTGCCCCTGGGCCACTACACTCTGCTGGAGTTCCCCAGGAGCCCATGGGGAACTGGAACTGAACAGCATGGACCCAGGCAGCAGCAGCATGGCTCCCAGAAATAGGTCCTGGACTGGAGTGAGGATAAGGGTGACAGTTCTCTGGAAGGTAACATGGATGGAAATGCTGGAGGCTGTTTGTGAAGCTTTTCATCTTGCATTGTGGGCTGACCCTGAATTTCCTCCCTCTTTGCCTGGAGAGAGTAGAAGTATGTTAATTTTCCAAACCCAAGCATGCTGGAGCTGCAACAGTCTGAAGCATGTCCTGGGATGCCATGACAGAAAGATCCCAGATGGAGAGCCATGACTTCAACAGACAAAAGGCCAGATGGGCATGGATTAAGACTTTTGGCTGGGAGAATTGCTCTCCACTTCATAGCTTGACTTGTCACATCACAAGAGAGACAGTGAATTCTTTCTTTTGACCTGTCGATGCTAGAGGTCAGTGCATGAGTGATCCCACACCACCTACCTGACTCTGTTTCCTGATTTGTAAAAGGATGGCAAGGACACTGATTCCCAATGCACCTGAGGAGTGTTACAGGTCCTGCTATATACTTTCACCTTTGCTAGATTTCAGGGATCCCCAAGTGTTCCCAGCACCTCTACAACAATCAAGCACAATGATGCCCTCTAAGAGAGAGAGAAAAAAGCACAGATAGACAAGCAGACAAACACCTGCTGTAGGTTTCTTTTTCCAAGTGTCATCTGGATGCAAACAGAAGGGACTCCACTGGGTAACAACCCCAGAGTTGGGGGGCTGGATTTGGGGGCTGGCAAAGAGAGGGGAAAATGAGCCATTCCCCTCTCCCCATTCCAAACCTACAGGTGCAGGAGGAACCAGTAATGTTCCCTAGGGTGGGCACGTTGCTGTGCCCAATGTAGGATGCTGCGGAGTGCTCTGAACAGATGCGGGGGGGGAGGCGGGGAAGGGCTGCAGGGGAGGAGCAGGGAAGGAGCCAGAGAGAAGAGGGAGGCGTATGCCTGCCCGGAAAGGGGCATCGCTTTCTTTCCGCACTACAGCCCATGCCCACCCTGCCGAAGCAGCTAAGCGGGGGGAGAGCAGCGGCAGCCGGGCTGGCAGCTCCTGCCCTGTGATATGCCAGCCACAGGGTGACGCAAGGGCTGGAAGGCTCCGACTAACAAACCATTTTCACCTGCGTAATAGGCGTTACTGGGATTCGAGCGGCGGCTCCGGCTCTCATCCCCGTACGCCCCAGCACCGACCGGCCCTCGGCGACCACTGCGGCTTTTTCGGTGACCCTCGCCCGTATTCTGAGAGCCGGAGACCAGCGGCCGCCTGGCAGGCAGCATGTCAGCCCCGCCGGACCCCCAGGACCTGCTGCTGGCGGGCAGTGGGGCGCACTGGGCTGCGGACGGGGCGGACCAGTATGGAGCTGGGGCTGCGCTGCGAGATGGAGCTGGGGCTCAGCAGCGAGATCAGCTGGTTTTCGGCTCGGCCAGGGAACACCCGCCCGTTGCCACGGCAACCGGAGCCCCAGGTAAAAGGCGAGGGGTACCCAGGGATGCTCAACAAAGGGTCCTGACGACAGCAGCTCCTGCTTGGCTCCTGTCCGGCCCTTCCCCCCATTCTTCACCCAGCCCGGCTGACTGGAAACATCGCTAAGCACAAGGCGAGCGCGTGTAGTGAAAGAGCAAACACTGAGCAGTTGCGGCCTTTGCCAGTAATAATCTCTGCTGGTGTAGGGGTTGGGGGATGCGGGACGCGGTCAGGTTGCCTAAAGCTCTTTGCAGTTCGCTAGGCACAGGACATCCTGATTTCACCTGACTGGCTCTGTCCTCGTTTGTTGTACACCTGTCCATATGTTGGGTGACAGATCTCAGAGGAGTTACTGGAGCTTTCCCCCACGCACCTGGAATTCCTGCATAGCCCCTTACGCTATTCCAACTTGCCGCTTTTAATGGAGTGCCTGTTCTGAAGTGTTTGTATATTTTCTGCATGCTATCGAGACATGTCCATTTAATCTTCAAATTGTTTGTTGCTGTCTTTTCCTTCTTTTGCTTTTTTTTTTGGTTTATTTGATTTGAGGTGCATTTAGTTCAGGCAGGGTCTGCGGGTTCAATGGTTTTCAGTTTGCTTTTAGGATGTATTAGATTTCTCTTGGTTTAGGGTTCTTTAGTGGGTGTGTTAATTGCAGGTGTGCATCTATTAATGAGTCCCAGAAGGTGTCAGCTTTCAGTAGTTCCTGGTAGCAATATTTTGGTGAAAAATGACTCTTATTTCCTTCTTGGTGATGCTTGCCTACCTTCTTTCCTGTTGCTGCATATCAGAGAACTCAAATGACCAAAGAACCCAGCCACAGGAAGCTGGTAGGTCCCATCTAGATTCTTCAGTGGAAAGTAGATATTTCCATTATATATCCTGACAGTATTAAACTTGTCTTGAGTAAGTTGATGGTCATGGCTTGGGATGGCAATCAGTTTCCATTATGCAATAGCTGCAGGAGCATTAGGACCTGCGTTTTTGGGCTGAGTTCTTACTAATCTCCTTCAGTCAATCAGCATAAAGAGTAGCTAGCCAGAAACAGCAGAGTCTGTGTTACTATGTGTATTATTCCATGGGTACCCATCTGTATGGGTTTTTATTCAGGGTCTGAGTATGCATCTGCATGTGTGTGCTTCTAACATGGTGCTTTTTTCTCTGCCTGGTGCTACCGAGTTCAGTAGTAAAATGGGATCTAATGCTTGTCGGGTGATGTTTTGCTGTTTTGTAGCTTTGGGCAGGCAGCTAATCTGCTGATGTGCTGCTCATTCGCTGATCTGAGCAGTGGGTTGTAAAATGTGACTTCTGACTGGAGAGAGGGGCAAGACAGTTTGTAAGGCTGTTCTAGTGTGGGGGGGTGTGTTCGAAGAGGGGCAGGACTGGGGTCTCCAATTTGGGTTGCCTTGATAGTGTAATGGCATGAAGAATGGGAAAAGTATCTTGTGAGCTTTTATTGTTCACTGATGGATAAAAATATGGCCATGCTGAATCTTACAGAACAAAGAGGGGTGGCCTCTTAAATTGTGTAAATCCCATTTAAGTTGAGTGACTATGATGCTGCTTACATTTAATGAAGGCTTCTTCGGGCTTAACCTGATCAGTACATTCAGGCTTAGAGAATGCAGAACAGAAAGAGAAGAAAAAAAAATTTAAAAAACAGAAGGGAAAAGATGCAAAGAAAATAATGTTTGGCTTTTGGAACACTCTGCAAAGGGGCTTTACATGTGTTTGTGTGAGTCAAACTGTGGCAAGGTGGAGGTAAAGTTAGTGATACAGACGTTTTGTGGGATTTGCTAGAAGTGGATTGACAGACTGTCAAATTAGCAATGGCATCATTGATGTGCTTCAAGTATTGCCTATTTTGTGCTCCCTGTTTGATAAGGTAACTGTTAGGTGGTTCTGTGTGTTCTAGCTGACCACGGCAGCCCAAGCAGCACCCCACCACCAGTGCAGTCCTGCACACATAGTCTCCTGTTCTGTGTGTGGCTGAAGCAGTACCTGTATTTCTGTTCCACATTGCCCAGACAGCTACAGCTCCTGCTTCCTTCACCAGGGAAAGTAAATAATTTCCATGTTCTCTCTGTGTGATTAAGTAGTATTAAGCTGCTGAAGAAGAGATCTGTCACATTGCTTGGTGTCTAGAACTATCAAGTCTTTCAGAAAACTCTTTAATTCTCATGCTTGGAGTGAGATACCTGCATGTTCCTAAGCTGTAGCGACAGACCCAGAGACACATACCAAACTTCCAGCAACTTCCAACACTGCCATAATCTGCTGTAAGCTTACAGCGCTCCCTACACTGTAGAGTACTTGGGGATGTTTTATGCAAGGACTGGTGTATCCAAGCAAAACTGAACAAGGTATTATATCTTCCAGGTAATTTCCCAACACATCCCATATCTTCCTCCATACCTCTCAGACCAGTCTTTTTTTGAGAAAAAGATGGTTCTACTCTTTGAAGCAAGAGTGGGGTTTGGAGACTAAGAGATTGTCCTAGCATGAAAATAACTGAAAATAAATTGTGGGAAAGTATCACAAGTGGCACAGAAGTTTTCTTATACAACCTAAAAATTTGCAAACTTTCCCTGATCTGAGCTTTTGTTTTAAGTTTGAAAACCAGCCAGGGATTGTTGAAAGGTTCAGGAATATTTTCAAGCTGGCCATGGACCCGGCTTTGAGCCAAACTGGCTTTGTGTCAAAACCTTGTGAGTGGCTTCTGAATGATGAAAAGCAATGGGTTTCACTCCCTGTTCTTCGGATCAACCAGAGTCAGCAGTGGCTGGAACTGCAGAAAAGAATTCCCACAAGGAGTGGAAAGCTCAGAGATTTCTCAAGCAAAGTTACAGCTGTAAAGAGCTGCAGATCCCACATCTGCTTAGCCTCCTGTAGAGCTAAAATGAAGATTGATTCCAGTAGCTTCTGGGCAGGGACAAAGCAGTTTCTCTTGCTTTTATATTTGGCCTCTGTTGAAAATGTTTCTCTCTTAAATGAAGTTTCCTTCCCAAAATTGAATTTGGTTCAGGGTGAGAGGAGCTCCTGCAAGGACTGGAGGCTGAAGTACTCCTGAAAGGCTGCTGAGCAGTTGCATGTTAGTGAAGAGAGCCCTGTGTCACCCAACACACCATCTGGTCACAGATTCTGTTATTTATTTTTATACCTCAACAGTGATTAAAATCCCTTGAAAAGAATTATTCCAAAAATACTACACAGGCTACTAGGCACTCCCCAGGATAAATACATATGGTTTCCTTCAGATAAACAGCAAAATGTATGGATGGGCCATACCTCCCCAGTAATCTGTGTACTGAGGGAGAAAAAGAGAGGGGAAAGGGCAGGAACTCATGCAAATGGTGCTGGCATCTGTGAAGGTCTATGCAGCCTTGTGTGTTGGTTGGCATCTGTAGAGTCTTTATCCATGTAGCTGAGATTGAGAGAGCTGCCTGCTGATACTCACACTGGGATGCTCTTTGCCTTTAGACTGACCCAGCAGTCAGGATATTCCTGACAGTCCTGGCCCATTTCGAGCTGCCTCAAAAGGTAGGTTGCAGATGGGATCCAGCTGCCCAGAGGAAAGGTGGCCAGTGTTGCAGGAGGTGGCATTCCTAACTGGGACAAGTCTCAGGGGACATGATGGAAATGTAGATATGGTCTATAGAAACCCTTCTGGAACAACAGCCTGGGGCTGCTTGGGATCTCCTGGGGTGCTTCAGTGACACAGAAGTCACTGAAAGAGACTGAGTTTACATGGATATGGAACTGAGTGGTACCTGTGTCATATGTGTCAGCAAGCTGAGGTGGAAGGGAAGGACTCAGAAGCTGTGGATGATGCAGGTGAGTTGAGAAACTGCCTTTCCTTGCTGAGGAGCAGTGAGATACCAAATCCCAGGAGGGTTTAATCCTCTGATGGGTGTAGATGTAACCCACAGTACCATGAGTGTTTCTGGCTCCTGCTGCTCTTTGATGAGGACAGATTCTCTGGGTTCAGTGCTTTTAGCAAATACTTTTTAAAAAACATTTCTAGCACATGTGATTTGTAGAGGTTGAATTTGCAAACACATGCTGTGCACCTGCATGCTCTCACCATGAACCAACCCACCAAGCCCCTGCCAGCAAGGGACCACCAGTCTGAAACTTGGTTTTTCAAGTTGCTGTACAAAGAGTCTTGGTAGGTTGGATTCACTGACCAGAGCTGAGCAGCTGTTTGGAAATAAGTCCTAAACTGCCAGGCAATCCTGCTCCGGTTTAGCCAGATTTAGTCTCACTTTGGAAGAGTCTATATTCATGCCAATTCTATTGTTGAAATTTTAGTCCTTCCTGATTTAGATAATTGAACTTATTTTTACTCTAGTCCCTGGGTTAGTCCCTCAAAACCTCTGAAGTATTGGTGAAAGTGACGGATCATTTTGTGGAGGCTCTCCTATTGCCTGAGGTTTTGTGAGTTCAAGCAGCTTTTGCAGAGAGGGACAGAAACAAATTTAATTTTTTCTTGGAGTCTTCTGTTCCTGTAATTCTCATGAAGTTTGACAAAGTGGCCATTTCATCTGAGCCTACATTCATCTAAAAAAACCTCCTGCTGAAATACCACCCTTCATTCACGCTTGGATAAAGTAGGAGCAGCAGCTCCTGTGGGGCTCTTCCTGTGCAGCAGTGCGGTTCTCAGCTCCATACAGGCCAAAATGCAGCTGCCTTTGCCGTGTTCCTCACAGGGATGTAGGTAGCTCCATCTCACCTGCCTTATTTTAATCTTCTTCACTCGCTAATGAACTGTTTTATTTATAGGTACGGAACTGGGGAGGCGGAGAGCCTTTGGATGTCCCAGTTGTGGCAAGCATTAGCTTTTGCATGTTGTAGTATCTCCTGGACATTGACTATGCCCTGAACTAGTTAGCTCACTGCTGTGAAGGGTCCTGAGAGGCACATCGGCCTCCTTTGCTCTGCATCTCTGGAGATGCCATTTGATGACATCTTACACTTTGTTTTTCCTCAGAAAAGTGTATTGTGCAGTATGTATGCACACAGTGTGCGCCCTCAGTTTATGTGGAGATAGTGACCCCACAAAGTGCCTGTGTACTGCCTCTATCTCAGTCCTCCTGCAAAAGTTTGGGCAGATCCCTGTATATCATGTAGTTCCCACATGGTCCCACAAAAGGATGCCAGCCCAGCTACAAGGCTGAGATTGAGCTGTGATGCTAAATTTGCTCTGTTTTAGAACCTGCCAATGATTTGGTCCCAAGACATGATTCTTTTGTGCACGTGTGTTTTAGCTCAAAGTTCCTGAAATGCCCAAGGAATTGTGCTGCTGGTCTACATCATCAACAGGGAATGGAAGCTTTCAAATGGGTGACTTCTTAGGAGTTTGCCTCATTTTCTCTCCTGAAACAGGACAAGTTTGCACTAAGTCTTTTTCATTTTTAATGTAGAACTTATGCCCATGTGCCTGTTTTTCATGTTGTTATCCCCTTAGGGCCAGATCAGAACTGCTTGCAGAATTCTGAGGGGTTCTTGTGTTTTGTGGGCTGTTGTTTTTTTCAAAATAAAAGAAGGTGGTCACTTAACAAACCATGTTTCATGCAATGAAGCAATTATTCATCATAAGTTTTCTAATTTGGGAAATAATGTGATGGTGTAGACTTGGCATGATTCAGCACTCGGGAATGCACCCCCATTTCGTAATCTTGTTCTTTAAGTCAATTCTGATTTACGGTCAGCCTGTTCCTCTAAGAAACCCCCGTACCTTCAGCACTGAGAATAAATTCTTGGCACTTGCCTGCAAGACAAGACGTGAAATAGAAGAGACCTTAGTCACCTATTTCAGTCTTTCAGTGAAGTATTTAAGATCCTAAATATATGGAACAGAAACACATTCTCAAATGCTTAAAAAATGAGGATGGTGTCCTTAAACTTATACATAAAGGTGAGCATGTGTTTTGCTGAATTTAGGGATAAATGAAGTAGAAGATAGATCATGGCTAAATTGGCTTTTATTACCCATTAGACCAGACTGATTCAGGTCACTTGTCTGTAAGATGGAGGCACCAGAACTTAACTATCTCATTACAGCACTGTGAAAATTAGCATTTAAAGCTATTGAGAACTCGAAATGAAAAACATTATAATGTTGTTGTTTGTTTTTTGGTCTAGTGTGTGTGAGTCGAAGTGAGCCTAGAAGTTGTTGGAAATGGCTGCAGCCTTTGTGAGCCTCTTTTGAGTGTTAATGTGTTATCTCACAAGCATTGGCTCAATGCTGTAATATTCCTTAAAGTGGGCTTTGCCATCTTTATTTAAAGAACAGCTGCCAAGAGAGTTCTTTGAGTATTTTCTTCATTGCCGTAATGAGACGCTTGCCCTTGACACAGCCTCCTGTTATCAAGAGATCTTGTAACAGAAAAGGTAGCAGGTTGGTTCTTCAGAGATTGTTTTTTCACAATTGCTGTTAACACACAACTTCAGTGTTCCCAGCATCTCCTTCACATAGCAGTGACTCTGGTCCTGGCTGCAGTTCTGCAGTAACTTGTTTGGGTACAGGTGAGGACTCTGGAGGATGCTCTCTGCTTCCAGTGCTGGAGTGATTCTGCAGACCTGCAGAGTTATGTCAGCTCAAGGTTTTACTGTGCCATTCAGGATGTGAATTATACCTTATTTTCCAGCAGGGCTGAATTTATTATTAACTGCAGCTGATTTATTTCTTTGGTAGCTTTAAAGACGTTTAAGGGCTTGTTAACTGTGGCCAGCAAATATATAGGGCAGCTTTGTCAGGCTAGAAACCTTCCTGCTCCCAGCCTTGGAGATCTTGTGCTTTTCCTGGCTTTGAGGTTTCTTTTCTGTGCAAGTATCAGTACAGCTCCACATGTGGGTGCCCCTGGATGAGTCCTGTAGTTGAGAAAGGGGGACCACAGCACCAGGGCACAGCCTCCAGCCAGGAGTCCAATTGGAATCTCCTTGCTGCCAGTGCTTTGCCGGGGGTGGCCATCCTTCACCTCACCGAAACACCCTTTATATACACACTGCAAAACTGCAGCTGTAGAAGTTGAAGATCTGAGCGACACACCAAGCCTTTTCCAGCTTGTGCTGCTACAGTCACTTGTTATAGAACCCAACAGCCTGAAAATCCTCATCCTGGGCAGCCTCTGCAGCACACCTGTACAGGGGGGTGAAGGCAGCCCAAGTCCTCAGAGTCTGCACCAATGGTCTTCTGCTGAGCCTGGCCCCTTACACTGTTCCCCATTTATTCTCATGAGAGCACTCAGGAGCACCTGTAAAAGAATTGCTATAGAGAAGGCTGTGTGTATGGCTTGCTGTGGCCTAATCCTGGCATCCAACTTGGAATTAGGAAGACTGGTGAAGGCAGGATGCCTACACCAACCGAAAAGAGCATTTTGCCTGATAGGGACAGAGGAAGTCCTTACCTTGTGTGTGTACTGACACGCATGCGGCCAGCAGAGCAGCTCTACTTGGAAATACTTATAATCCAAACCTCATTGGCCAGCCAAAGGGCTACATTCTGGGCAAACCCTAAAAGTTGCTCTGCACAACTGGTCACCTATATTTGGGTAGGCTGTGTCCCCAGCCCTGCATGAGGAACCCACACCAAGGTCCCAGCCAGGGTGGAATGTGAAAATTGGCAGCAGGCAGACCTGGGGAGCACCTGTCTCATCTCAGGTCTGATCTAGTGAGCAGCATCCCCATGTGCTTTGTGGGAGGGTGCAGTGAGGTACCATCTCTCCAATGACTACTGATGTACGCGGGGGTCTGAATTCCAGTAAGCCTTAATTAGGTCTTTCCCTTGATGTCCTTAATTTAGACGCAAAAGAGATGCACCTGCTGCTCATGTGCGTGGGAAACATTTTGCATTTTAGGATATTTTGATTCCCGTTGACTTCAGCAATGAAGCGCAGCACAACACACTGGGAATTAATGTGCACTTCAGCTGAACTGGAGGCTGAGCTGCTCTGTATGCGGGTGTAGCTGTATAATGTGAGCAGTAATCATGTTACTTGCAGACTGATTGTAGTAAAAAGGGAAAAGCCTTCTCCCGCCCCTTAGAAAAGTTATAAAAATGTGTATCCCACGTTTGATCACCAGTTTTTCATCTCCTGGTGAGTGCTCAGCTCATCTGCCTCTTAGGATATATCATGTTTCTGCCTTGCTGAGTGTTTTTTTTCCTTTTTATTACAAAGGTTTATATCTTCAATAAATAAAATTGACCAAATAGATGCTCTAAACGGCAGCGTTGCTTTGCACTAAACTTTAACTGAGGCAGTTGTCTTTGATGTGAGCCTGACCTAAAGCTGAGGCTGATTCCTTGCTTTTGCAGCTCCTGCAGTTCTTTTAAAAAGTCATAATGCAGCATTCGTGTTGTTGCTGTTCTCTTCTCTGCTCCAGCAAAGTACTGCTGCTGTTGAATGCAGACCTGATTCTCAGAACCTCCTGCTTCTCCTGGAAGTCCCTGTGTGTATAATCTATGATTCTCAGACCGTAATTGGTTTGTGGGAAAGGTGTTGGGTGCAGAGGCAAAGCTCTGAGGCAATGAGTGACAGTCAGGAGAAGTCCCAGAGGAGTCACCCTCCTCTGAACATATTATGAAAGAAAATAGAGGTTTGGATCCGCTATACAGTAGCTCTGTTTGTCACTTTCACTAAGCAGAAATCCTTGTTTCAAAATGGCTGAGGAGTGGCATCTTGGTTACAGGCAAGACAGGATTTTTATGTTGCTAAACAATTTGGAGTAGATTTTTGGTAGGTGGTGTCTAATTCTCTGCTTAAGAAGTTGTGTCTGTGTTGAAAGTGGTTATGTTGCATGCAGGATTGGAAAGATGAGCAAATAAATAACCAGTTGCACACACAGATGAAGAGTTGCTGAGTAAAAGCTGGATTACTTCTACATGGGGACTCTGCCTTTGAAAATCATAGAATGTTAGGGTTTGGAAGGGACCTCTGGAGATCATCTAGTTCAATGCTCCTGCCAAAGCAGGATCTCCTAGGTCAGGCCACACAGGGCAGCATCCAGTTTCTCCTCATGCTGAGTTGGAACTTATGTTTTTATCCCCATTGTGTTTTGTCCTATTACTAGGCACTACCAAAAAGAGACTGGCCTCTTCCTCTTGACGCCCACCCGTCTGATATTTACAGACATTAATAACATCCCCTCTCAGTCTTCTCTTTTCCAGACTAAACTGCCCCAATTCTCTCAGTCTTTCTCCATAGGAGAGATATTCAGGTTCCTTAATCATCCTCATAGCCTTCCACAGGACTCTTTCCAGGAGATCCTTTTCTTTCTTGACTTGAGGAACCCAAAACTGGACACAGTATTCCCAGTGTGGTGTCACCAGGGCAGAGCAGAGGGGGAGGAGAACCTCCCCACACCCGCTGAACACACTTTTCATAGTGCAGCATAGAATACTGTTGGCCTTCTTGGCGAGGAAAAAGAAAAAAATGTCCTGAAATTTAATTTTTTTGAGAAATTTGCTGTCAGACAAAACATCTTTTCAGAAGAATCACATGGATTAAAATGTGAATAAAAAATTCGTATTTAAAAAAAAAAAATCAGTGTGTATATATTTAAAATTATTCCCACATCTTTTCATGTGTTTCACTTGAATTGCCTGGCAGCAGTTGCTTAGAAATGTACCTTGTCTACATTTGTGTTTATAGCAGCCCATTTATTCCAAATACACAGAAATTCCATTTTAAAAGCACTAACTCTGGCCTGCAGAGTTCTCTATTCTGTTTTAGAACTGCCATGTTACACACATTTTTTCTGGCTTAGTTTTTTTGTTACTGTAAAAAATACCCCAGGAGATTACAGAGGATCAGCTGAGTCGCTATCATAGTAAAAGCCAGTTGCATTTGGAGATGTTTTTCCTTTTTTTTTCTTCAGAGTCTTTCTGTAGCCTTTATAATTCAGTTGCTGTGCAGTAGAAGTTCAAGTCAGAGCTAAAGGGACAGGCTTGGGGGTTTATGCCTTGTGAATAATACGCAGTCTCCTCTTGCTTTGAGCATGGTAAACAGACCATGTATAATCGCTGGAATATTTGGAAGATCAGCCAGGCCATGAAGGTGGCATTTGTAATATTCATCTGGCTACACATGTTTTCACATGGTGGCCCGGTCCTATGCCACCCGAACTTTATTCAACAGCAACCTGAAGGGAGAGGGCTGAAGAAAACATTTCATTCCCAGTAGGACATTTCGGAGTTCAGGCTTCTTTTCCCCCTCACTTCTCTCTTTCTGCTGTTGCTTTTTAATGACTCGTTCTTCTAACCTACTTTAAATCAAGCATCTAGTACACTGGATGTTTGGCAGATGAATCACAATGTGCAATGCACTTCTACAGATCTGCTGTGCAAGTACATTGTCAGCATGTATTTGATAACCTACCAGCAAACCAGAGATTGTTTTCTGGAAGCTTGGGGTACTATCATTGCTCTCCAACTGAGAATAATGCAACCGCTCCTAATAAATCAACCTGGGGCTGAACGTGTTTCACTACTTTCTCTGCCTCCTTGATTAGTGATATTCTCAGAGGTATAAATTAAAGAGGAAAATACATAATCTGGGACACTTTTCAGCATCATCTTTGAAAGAGTGAGCTGGGTACATTACTGAGATTTTGTTGGTGGAGGAATGCTGAAGATGTGTGCTGATTACACCCTAAAGAGCAGGAAGATGCACCAAATGGCTTTGTTTCGTCTTCCTTTGTCATCAAGGTAATGTCTAATGCGATCTGCACAGGATGAATCTCCAACTGTTTCTACACAGTTCCGTGAACTGGTCCCAGAAGTGCAGTTTCAGTCGCTGCTTCTTCCACTACTTGTCTTAGTCTGACATCTGCATAAATTAATGTTGCATGGTTTCCCATCTAAACCCACAGGTAGCTGCCTGCAGCTCTTAGCAGTGGGTGGACATGGTCCCTGTGTTATATTGGATAAAGGCTGTGCTTCAGCAATAAGGATTTGAGGAATTTCTTCTGACTGTTCCTACAAGGTGTCATCACAGCTGGGTGGTAACTCCTGAAACCTTCCTCCCTACCCACAGAAGAAAAGTGTGCTGCAGAATGTGCTGATTTGCAAAAATATTTTACAGGAAGGGTTTGATTTTAGCCAAGGTCCAGCTGTGCTACATGAAAAGAAAAGGGATTTTTTAGCATATCAGCAACATCTTAAATATGGAAATGCCAGCACTTTTTAAGGAGTCAGTTTTCCCCATCCACTGCCCATAACCTGCTTGGGTTTTTGGTATTTACTGGAACGAGGAGTTTAGTGAGACTGTAGTACTTGGAGCCGTGCTTTACAACATCTCCATGTTTCTGTTGGCTTTCCCTTGGCCAACTCTCTGCCAACATCATCCTTCACATTCCAAGAGATGGTGAAAAGTACCATCTAAGCTGAGACTAAGCTGGTGCTCCACAGGCTGCACTGAGGGAAAACAGAAGGAAGTAATACCTTTATTAATGTTTTGCTGAAGGGACAACAGATGTGCAATGAAGAGTCTTGTGCCTGGGCGTGCTGAAGCCCAGGCAGTGCCAGGCTCCTCCAAAGGGGTCTCAGCTTCATCATCAGTGACTCAGTGGGGCCTCTCAGGCTGCCTCCAAAAAGTCATTCCTCTCTCCTGAAAAATGTAGGGCAGCTATTTTTGCTTAGGTGCGTGAAGAAAGGTTTGGGTTGGGTTTTTTCTCTTGTCTGTTTTACACTTTAAAATTAACATTAAGGATCCTTAGTTGTGTTTTGCAAGACATTCACTCCTCCAGCTGAGCAACAGAGAGGGAATACCATGTGCTGTTTGCCATTTCTACTGACATTGCTAAATCTGCTGAAGCAACATCTTTCAACATTTCCACATGTTTTTCCTGTGGAGCTTTCTATTCCATAGAAAGCTTTTCTGTTTCCCCTTGATTTGAGATGAAAAGAAAATTGAAAATAGTATGAAATTTTCCCACAAGACTGAATTTCTTTTTGCAATAGCTCCATTCAGCTACAGTCAGGAAAAACACAACCGACCGCAGTCAATGCTTAATTTTAACCCTGCATTTATGACTTATTCTTTGCCTTTATTGTCTGAAGGGCAGCAGCACCAACACATTTTACTCTCAGCTTGAAAATACCCATTAAATCTGAGACCAAATAGGATTTGTTAGCACCAATTTAATGCACTCACAAGTGTGATCTTGATTCTCTGTTACTGGTAAAAATGATCAAGGGTTAAGCTTAGAATATCAGCAGATGTCTTCTGGTTCACTTCTGCACTCATGAGCTCTGGAGGCAGACTTTCAAACCTAGCAAAACCATCTCTCCCTGCCTTTGTGTAGTGGAAAAGATTAACATGAATTCTCTTAAAAAAAAAAAAAGCTTTTGAATAAAGTGGGTTTTTTTATTTTACTCAACTGGAATTGTTCTTTAAGGCAGAGACTAATGTCCTGAGCCTTTCATAGTGCAAGTACTGCCTTGAGAGCTGTGCCACAGCAGGACCCATGTGATGACTTCTCACTCCAGACTCCTGGATACTGGCTGACCTCCATTTTGCACTGGGAAGCTATGAGGAAGATCATGAGAGTTCAGAATTTGCCATCTATAAAAATGGTTTGAATTAACAGGAAGGGGTTCAGCAGGGACAGGGCATCTCATTAGGAGGAGCCAGCTTCATGAACACAGGATGGGAAACTGCAGATTAGTCCATCAGAGAAGGACTGGGATGTTGAGGGTTACAAGCCAAATGCTGCCAAGGTGGTGCTGTTTTGCAGTTGCTAAACGGCAGATGCCATGCTGAGAGACAGTGGAGTGGGTTTTTCGTACCTGAGGCAGTAAATGGCTGGGGGAAGAGCATGGTGTCTCATTTGGAGCACAGCGTTTGAGGAACAATGCTGAAAGTCTGGAGGAGAGCAACCAGGGATCACATGTCTGGGTAACATGATCTTGAAGGGAAGACTGAAAGAGCTGGGTTTATTTAAGCTAAGGGAAGAACAAGAGCAGTCGTTAAGTATGTGAAAGCCCGAACAAAGAGCCTGAGTTAACATGATCTCCAGGTCTGTGGTGGGCAAGAATGAATGTGGCTTCAGTTGCAACATCAGAGATTCAAACGAATAATTTGTAAAAGTGTAAGATAGAAAAACACAGGTTAGTGACAGTGCAGAGGACAGATGCAGTAGGAAGTGGTACTGGGACCATTGATTGAGTGAGGTGATGTCTTTCTGGCCCTGCTTTTGGGGAGTCTGTAAGCTGGAGTGAGGGGTGGCACTAGAAAATAGACTAATTTCATCTTGTTTTGGTCCCTGTCCTGTTCAAACCAGCAGCTGCTTCTGTTACTGTTTCAAAGTATGCACTAACCATAAGTCACAGAAGAGTAGGAATAGCTGCTATTTTTGTGTTTTGGTGTCTTTTGATGGAAAGTTTAGTTTTTGTTTAAAGAAAAGTAGCTTTTTATTTGTTTGCAGGAAAAGCTTCACTTTCCTTGGAGATGTGAGCTGACTCCTGCAGACAAACCTAAACAGAGCACTCATTGACTTAAGCTGGACAAATAACCACCTTCATCATAGTAGATTAAAAACAAGGATTTGTAATAAATGTGGGGTTGACAAGGAGACGTTAGAGAAGGTGAAGTGTGCAGTGAGAGTTAGAGATGAACAGCACAGTGCCAGCATCTGGGGAAGCAGGAAAGCAAAAAGATACAGCAAGTCCAGGCTTATTAATTTGATCTAATTAGTGTTGTTAAAAATATTATGGTAAAAGGCAAATGGGATAAATGCATCACTGGTTTACAAATGTGGACTGTGAAGACAAACCTGATTGTTTACTTAATGAAGATACTGACTTTATTCTGGCTGGGTTCCAGTGAAGTGTAAAACCCAGTTTACATGGAAGCTAATTCTTTTAACCAAAATTTTCCATCCTCCTCAAAGAATGAGGAACTAATCAATGAAAAGCAGCCAGAGCAGTGAATGTAAATGTCATCAGGATCATTGTAGGGCTTGATGCACAGGTGACCAGTAGGATCACAGAACCACAGAATTATTGAGGCTGGAAAAGCCCTCTAAGCTCAGCCAGTCCAGCCCAGGACCTAACATCACCACATTAGCCAGACCAGGGCACTAAGGGCCACAGCCAGTCTGTCCTTCAACACCTCCAGGGATGAGGATTCCACCACTGCCCTGGGCAGTCCATGCCAGTGTCTGATTACTCTTTTCATGAGGAGAGGCTTCCAAATATCCAGCCTACCCCTTCCCCGCCAGCTTCAGGCCCTGGCTTGTTGTCCTTGCATTGATTACCTGGGAGAAGAGCCTGACCCCCACCTGATTACAATCTCCAATCATGGAGTTGTAGTGAGGGAGAAGGTCCCACCTGAGTCTCCTCTTCTCCAGGCTAAACACCCCCAGCTCCCTCAACCTTGCCTCATCAGATTTTCCCTTCAGTCCCTTCCCCATCCTTGTTGCTCCTCCAGACCTGCTCCAGCCCCTCAATCTCTTTCTTGAAATTGAGACACCCAGAACTGCTCCCAGTATTTGAGGAGAGGCCTCGCCAGTGCCCGTACAGGAGGAGAATTATGTCCCTTGTCTTAAAAGTAATTCCTACTTCTAGGAGAATCACAACAACTACTTCTTATGAAAATAAATAACTCAAAGAGACTTTCAAGCCCTAGCATTCAGTGATCTAGGTGATCCTGCTGTGGCAGGGGGATTGGACTAGATGATCTTTGAGGTCCTTTCCAATCTTTAATGTCCTGTGATTCTGTGAAAGTAGCAGTGAGAAATGTGCATCCTCCCAGCTCTGTTAATATCAGTGAGCAAACAGCGTTTCTTCAGACCAGCACATGGTTCCCTTTATTTTTGGGCTCTGTGGACAGATCATGAATATTTGAAATGTGAACTGTACTGCTGATTGTAGCCTCTTATATGAGTCACCTGGTTCCTTCTTGACTGGAGGAATAAGGAAACCCATCTCTTTTACAAAGCTGATTGTGCCAATTTCTGGCTTCTGTTCTCTTGATGCCGGTACATCGACATTTGTCATTGGCCTTGGCAAACGCTTGTCAAAAGAATCACTTCTCAAGTGAATCGATACACAGATTTAGGCTAATTCCCTTGTGAGATACATTTGGGTGGCAGCACTGAATGTATCCAGCTGTGGTGGAGTCAGAACCAGCTTCAGGAAAGGCCAGTTCAGCTGATTTCTCTGCTCCACTCTAGGTTGCAGGCTCAGGTCTGGGTTGTGTTTTTTTTTTCCTCTCGTATTTCCTGTACGGTTAGATTTCTCCTGGGCATTATAGCGGCTCTGATTTTCACCTCAGAACAAGAGTGAGTGTTACAGCTCCAGTAAAGCTGCTCCAATGCCATGTCTTCTATGGGTGCCTGGGTTTCATTCTGTGCGCCTCACTAATGGGGAATCACCGGGTCCACCAAAGATCTCCATGTGAGCACACTGGTAGTTTTTACTGCTTGTGGAATTTTCATACAAGTTTACTAAATTTAGGAAAAAGGCTTTATCTTTCCTGAAGTTCTCAGAGCATTCAGCTCCCACACAGTTCAGAAGAGCCATTTCTTAAGTACCTTTTGATTTGACTTAAAGCTTTGTTTCATGAATGTAGGGCACAACATGTGTTAGCTTCCTTCTGCTCAGCAGAAAAGGCTGCTGCTGATGTGAGGCACAGCTGTCTCGATTGAAAAATAATCTCAGTTTTTCACACTGTACTGATCAGTACGTCTGCAGCAGTCCAGGATACCCAACCTACTTGATCCCTGAGGTTATATATTTTTTGATATAATACAAAGGTGAGAATTTATCTGTTTGGAAAATTACTCCACAGGTACAACAGCCTCATTTTCTGTCCTATTAGACCTCCCACCAAACACTGATGTTTATTTCCCAGTTCAAGTGAATGTTGCAAATTTATCTTGGTGACATGGAAATTTCCAGAATTCCTTGGTCTGCGTGTTGGTTTCAATTATTAGCAAGCTGTCCCTGCAAACACCACTGCCAGGCCAACCACAACCCCTTGAACCACTAACAGAATGAAAGGCAGATTCTTTCCAAAAACACAATAGTGTTTGTTGAATAGATTCCACTCACTGACCAAAGGAATGACAGATTAAATAGGGGAAAAAGGGGGAAAGAAATAACAGGGTTGAAAATCTGAGGCTGGGCGTAGATGGAGGCAAGTCCTTTGAGCATGCAGAGAGAAACATATTTGGGAGGAAAAAATGGAGAACGTTTAGGGAAACATCTGGAAGGAGCTGCCAGATGGTTGTTTCCTTTTAGATTGGACTAGTAGTTTTCTCATGAAATGTGAAGACCCAATTTTTGTGTTTGTCAATATTTAGAGATCTCATTCTGTGTGTAAGGAGGAAAATAAGGTCTCAAATAGAACTCTGGGCATGCTTAAAATAACTTGATATTGTGTGCTTTGCTGACTCAACCTAAATGGCCTGAGATTCTGAAGTGCTGGGAATGCCTAACTCCATTCCCAGTTGTCAGCATCTGAGAATGTTACACTCCCTCTATTACAGAAAGGATGTTATTTAGAGGAGCAAACTGTGGGCTCCATGATTACAACATTTTAGCTTATGTTGCCACCACAGCAAAATGTTGCTGAGCTGATAGCAGGGCAGCATTGACTGGAATCATCTTAGTTTCTTCTTGTAGCTGGTAGTTGCTGCTGACAGATTTGGGACCCTGTCTGGTATTGCAGAGCCAGAAGAAGGTCAGAGAAATAAAAGAGGGCAAAGAAGAGAAAGTATGTTTGAACATTAGCCCATGCTAAATATTTTTTATTAAACATTTTCAAGTACAAACATACGCTTTCCCCCATCAACCACCATACTAAGCCAAGGACACAATCAACTTTTATAATAGCTCCCTAGATTTTGCTACATGGCTTTGGGGTGACTTTTTTTCCAGACTTAATGGAACATATCCATTTTATTTAACCTGAACTGCTGCAGTAAGCATTGAATATGTTCTCTACTGGAAGTTTGGGTCTTCTTTCACAAATCAATTGTCTTAAGCTGGTGTTTGTAAGACATGCTACTGAAGCAGTGCTGACTCTGAGTATTTTTTAATTTAATTGTATGCAGGACTGAGAAGAACTTCCATTCAGTTTGAAATACAAGTGCTGGGGTTTGAGTGGGAGTAACGGTTAATGTCATTATCCCATGAAGCAAACCCCAGATTTCTGAGAAATTTGGAGAGGTACTTCTGCCATTTTCTACCTGGGCCCTTTCCCTGGGGGTGTCTAGAGAATATACTAAAGATGCTCAAACTGAGCATCACCAAGTGATGCTCCCATCCAGCTGGACATCACATTTGCAACACAAGATGCTCCCACATTGCAGGAACCTCTGAGGTGCAACACCACCCACCTAGAGCCTCATATTTCAGGGAGCAGGGAAGAGGATGTGACATGATCATGGGTGCATAACACCTGAGAGGGTTCCAAGCTTTGCTGTCCTGTTCCAGCTCTGAGTCACCTTCCTCTACACATGCCTGGTCCTTCCCTGTGCCTTCCCTGTGACATCTTCCCAGTGCCCATCTTTGAAAGAAGGTTGGAAATCTATGTCATGGGCCACTGAAAGCAAATCTCTTCCTATTCAGGGAGTGAATAGTATTAGAATTTCTTAGGGTCTTAGAATTTAGTATATGTACCTGAGTAAGGCATGTATTGATGCAAACACACATACGTGTGTGTGTGTGTACACTGCAAATAGAATCTATGTGAGAACAGTGTGCAAAGGTTCTGGTGTTCTAATGGTCAGTAGAATAATAGAATCATTATGGCTGGAAAGTACCTCCAGGATCAAGTCCAACCTTCATCCCAACATCTCCCTAACCACTGGACCATAGCCTCAGGTGCTATATCTGCTAGTATTTTAAACACCTCCAGGAACAGTGATGCTACCACTTTCCTGGGCAGTCTGTTCCAGTGCCTAACGACTCTCTCAGTAAAGAATTTCTTCCTAATATCCAACCTAAACCTCCTCTGATGCAACTTGAGGCCATTTCATGCAATTTGAAGTGTGAAGTTAAGCAGGAGTGAGTAATGTGGGAGTTTTAGCAAGAGCAAAGCAAGAAAGTCAAGAGAACAGATCTTTCCCTCTATTCAGCCAGAGATGGATAGAAGGACAAAGCTGAGCAACCTGAGCTTTGAAACACTCCTGCACAAAGCAGGGTTTGGACTGGAGACCTCCAGAGGTCCTGTTCAGCCTCATTTTTTTCTGTGATTCTATGACACTTCAGATTCAACTAAATCAGCTTTTTCCTCCACTGTGCCTCTACCTACTGTTCCTGACCACTTCCACCTCTTTTCCCATTATAAATATAAAGGTAATTGAGGCTATTTAAAAAGTTGACTGCTGGCCCTTGAGGCACTTCTGCATTGACAAAGGCCTTGGGTTGCTACTCAAGCCCAGCTGGGTATCTTGTTGCTCTGCTGAGTAGGTCCCTTCTGTCTTTCTTGTTCACAGACTGAATTAACGAATTAAAAAATAGATGTATTTCTGCAGGCCAACCTGATACAAGGAATTTTCAGTTTTCTCAGGAAAACAAAAAAACCCCAAAAAGTTGTACTGAATCCCAGGTGTTCAAGTCTCTGCCCGCCAATTCCTTTCACTTCACTTTGGAAACTATTTACTATTTTTCTATAAAGTCTGCTTTGGCAAAAGACACTGCTTGAGCATAAACAAACTGCAGCAGAGGTTGGCACAAACCACAATAAATTCTTTTTTCATAGCTAAAATTATTGGCTGAATTCGGCAGAAAATTCCAAACATTGGGCTTGATTGAGTCTGAGCTTTCTGGCCCCCACGTCTCACCCACATTCAGTTCTGAAGTAATATGAAATATGGGACATCCCATATTCCATGTTTGTACTAAAAAGGTTTGCACTGATGGTCTCAAGGAGGAATAAGCTGGAATGATTTTTTCTTGTTTTATATGAGTGAAATGCTGCACTGAATCTAAGGAGAAAGGTGAAGGTACAGTGATGAGTTTTTTGTGAGGCAACTGAAATGGGGACAGCCGCTCAGCATTAATGTGTTCAAGACCTGTGTACATGTCTTTCTCCCTCCTTTCCACATCCTCAGAGATGAGTACTGGTTGCCTCTCAGAACTGGCACTCTGCCGGTAGCATTTTGTGTGATGAGGGGTGATAACAGAATAAGGGCAAGGTAGTGACAAAAGTGCTGGTGTTTGCTTGTGTGGTGTGTTATCAGCTCAAGGGTGGAAAACACTTGAGAAATCTTGATTTCTCCGGGGGAAAAGGTGTTTGGCCATGAGTCTGCCTTCTCTGAGTGCTAATCTACTTGCACAGTGGTGGAGTCCAGCTCACCTGGTCTGGTTTGAACCAAGGCATAAAGAGGAGAGAAGTCTTTGAGGCTGTCACACCTCTTCTTCTGTGGGTTGGCTGGTTTATTTTCTGGCTTAATTTCTGTGAACAGTGATCACTTCTCCTGCTGTTCTGCACACCATGGGGCCGTTACTGCATGTTAGTAAGATAGGAATGAAAAAAGAAACACCATTATCTGTCTCAGCTGGTAGCTGCTTACATGAGGTGAGCAAAGCAGGTGTGCTGGATCCCCAGGGTGTGGTGTGTGAGATGGTGTGGTGCAGGCTGACCTCTTCCAATCGAGTACTGCCTTTGCATTTCTCAGGCCTTGACTCCTTCTGGCAAATGCTGTGGTATAAGGACAAGGTGAAGTGTGTAATATGGTATGGATATTCCCAGGGAGCCTGGCCCCGGCAGAAATGCCTCAGTGGTGATGTGAGTGTTGCAGATGATGTGGAGACACAAGCAGGATCTTCAGATAAGGAAGAAAAGTACTAAGAGGGATGTTGCTGAGATGTAGGGGCAGCTGAGAATGGGCAGTAGCAAGCAGTGTACTATGGATACTCCATCTGTCCTGGGCAGAGCCATGCTCTGTGAAGGTCCCAGCTTGGCCTTGTGAGCTGAGCTTCTGCAGTGCTCTGCTGTCTGGACAAAATAAGCTTCTCAGCAGGACTGAACACCTGATGCTCAATGCTGCACTGCTGTGGTGCTGCAGTGTCTTCTTGGGCAATGCCCAAGGACAATCTGAACATTTTCCACCATCCAGTTTGCAAAGGGTTAGTGCGTTTGAGATAAAAGTCAGCCTCCAGCCTGAGATGGGTCTACAGAGGGTTTGGGCAATAGGTGAACAATCATCAGGAGGTCCTGGTGTGGAGGAGTGTGCAGTGTCTGTAGATCAGGTAGAGGATGGGAAGGGTACACAGAGGTTTGTAGGATAGAGGGACAAAGGTGTGCCAGAAACCTCTGCTGTGCTTTGCTGTTGGTTTATTGATGCTATGAAGTGTGCAGCCCTGCTGGATAATATTTCATTCTTGAGTGCAGTTTTCCTGAAGTCCTGCTTCTGAACCTTAATTCCCCAAGTAACCTAATGCAGTCTGCCCCAAACATTTGTGTTGCACCATTTGTGATTCTGTGATTTGTCTGCACAAAATAGAGCATTTTCTGATGGCAAGAACTGCACAAAATAGAGCATTTTCTAATGGTAAGAACTCCAGTGATTCTTAACTGGGTGGAGTGGAAGAAAACATGCGTTGGAATCCTGAACTGTGAAGCCTATTGTTAATTCTTAAATGTGTTTTGCAAGGAAGTTTAAATAAAGCAGAAATATTTACTACAGATATTTACCACTTCTTTTTGCACAAGACTGTATCCCTATTTTGTGCTTCAAAAATCTCTGCTGGAGTTCCTCCAGCAAGATCAATGTCATCTATAACATCTCTGCTACCCCTGCATGGGTCAGGCCTTGCTGTAAGTGCCAAGGGCAACACGTAGGGGTGGCAGTGACCCTGACCCTTGGTCACTGTAAGGCAACAGAGCTCCAGTGAGGTCTCTTCTCTGGTTCTTTAAGTTCAGACAGGCCAAACATTTGCAAAGGCCATCCTCAGGAAGGGTAGATCTGATTCCTCATGGTCTGCACACTGTTCACTTTTCCCTACTACATTTCCATCTTGATTTTTCCAAGAAGATACTGGCAAGGAAGGATTTTGATCCCTTTATTTCTAGGTTTCCTTTTTGAGGGTTGCAGGCAGGAAAAACCGTACACAATATACTAAATACTGGTATGAATTTCACACTGTTTACGAGTTACTCTGTCTCTTGACCTGCTGCAGCAGCTGATTAAGCTGGGGTTGACCTTCTGTAATCTGCAAATTGAGAAATTTGTTGGCTGCATCCCTTCGTTATGAAACTGGGATTATTCCAGCTCTGCTGAGCTCTTCACCAGCTGGGAGCAGGAAAACATTTCCCCTTACTATGCAATCAGCTGGATGCATTGTGGAAGAATGTTCAGCATCTCTTTTAGTGCTACACGTAAAGCCAGGATGTTCTTTGTTTATGTTCTGGGTAGGAAAATAAAGCCCCTGGCACCCTGCTCTGTTACTATAGAAGTTAATATGTCCAAGGAGATGTGATGTTTGCAGGTCATCCCTAGTATCTGAGCTTGTCCTACTTGCAAGCAACTTCGCAGTTCTGTTTCTGCTGGGAACTGTCCCTTCATCAGGCTGGCTTTTTCCTCCCTTTCTCTTCTGAGTATCAGCTGAAGATCTCTTTATATGCTCCTGTAACATCCTGCATAGGAAACAAGTCAGAGTGACTGTTGATGCCTTACTGCCTGCTAGCAAAGCCCCAGTGTCAGATAGTCCTCTTCACCAACCCGTCACAACTGGCCCCTTCTGACATAACAACAGTGTGTCTGAGAAGCCTTCCTCTTCTATTTCCCATCTATCTCTTGTGGAAAAGCACAAAGAGCATCGCTATGTATTATGACAGGCAAGGTTATGCAGAGGAGAGCTCCTCCTGGAAAGCAGATGGGATAAATTGAGAGTGGACAGGAAGACGTGTTAAATCCAGACCAGTCAGTGCGTTGGGCTGGTGGTAGGGAGGACATGTGACAGGAATGGAAAGATAACCTCCATCCACAGGTCTGATTTCTGACTATTATAAACTGCTAACATTCTCCTGCAGAAGATTGGGAACTGATGGATATTGTTCTATGCTTCATATTTACTGTCATCTCTACTGAATAATGAAAGAACTCCAAAGAATCCTGTGATTTCTCTTATGGGAATAGCTTTAGCTGAATACGTGTCCTGTTGAGTAGGACAACAGGACTTGAGTAGGGCAACATGATAGCAACTGTGAACACAGTTCCTATGGCCTCTCTGGCCCATCCAGGCAGGGACCTGGAACTTAGAAATAGTTGCACGGGACTGCAAGATAAACTAGGGAAAATAAATGGTCCTTAAGGCCTGCAAGAAAGGTTCAGAAATATTTTTGCTACTTTCTTTAGTCTGTTCAAAGGAGGAATTGAGTGCTCCTTGTGTTTGGAAATAAACTGTGGAAAGATGCCTCCTCCAGAAGACAGTGAACTGTGAAAGGAGAGGGTCATGCTGGGTCCCCACTCCAGCAGGCAGACCCACACTCCTGAAGAAGGATCATGTTTGCTGACCTTTCCCTCACCTTGTCCCAGTGTGAAGCCAGGGAGAGTCCCAGGTCTTGTAGCATGCAAAGTGTCAGTGCCCCGGCCATCTCCATGAGCATTAAAAACATCCCTGTAAACATAGCAAGTTTCCCTGACTGCAGTGGGGAAAGTTCCTGGTGATGTCTGAAAGCCATGTTATATTTGCTAGAACTTTGTGTTGACATTTTCCACAACATCTTTCATGTTGTTTTCTCCCAGAGGCACAAATCACCAGTTAATTTGTGCTCAGAAAATGGAAATTATTTATTCTAGGGCTGTTGAATGCACACAGGGACACAGTGCAGGACCAGGGAGAAGAAGGGAGTTAGAAACCCCATCAAGAAGGGGAGTGGTCTTACCAGAACAATTTCCATGTCATCAGACTGCCACTTTTGCTTGTTTGGAAGGAAAAGCAAAAGGCTTTGACTGAATGAAACCTTGAAGTCCAGCCTGGATTGGCTTATTTTATTTTCTATGTTATTAGGTGCTGATCTCCCTCCCTGTTAGACTGTGAGCACCTGGTGACAGCTGTTACCCCCTGACACTTCTGACTGCCTCTCCATCACTGTGATGCACAAGTGAGGGTACCTCGAAGGTCTGCTGAGGTTCAGCTCTTATTGCCCTGACCTGCTCTGGAACTACAGGGTTAGAGTAGCCTATAGAAACGCCTCAGCATTCTGTTTGGTGTTTCTGTAAATAGCCAGGAGCCCTAGGGCAGACAAGAAAACCCTGCTGGGATGCTGCTATTCATGCACTTGTCTGGGTTTGAGACAATTACTCTGCATTTCACCTTTCAAAGGACGAAACTGCTGATGAGCCTCAGGTAAGGCTGGCCCTTGGCCATCCTCAGGAGCCCTGTCTGGTGATGACTATGAAACTCTTGCAAGAGGGACTGAGATGCTCTGGGGCTGCTGCTCTCTGCACAGTAAAGGCTGGACGCAGGCATAGGCACCTGCCTGTGTAAATGAGCCTGTAGTGCTGGCCACTGATATTCCCTGGGCACTGCTCCTGTTGAGGCTACTAGGAAGCTGTTCTTAACAGGACAGTTCTCAACTGTCCTGTTCTTAACATTCATATGTTCTTGGAAGAATGCTCTTAACATTCTTAAGGAATTCTTTTTAATACTTTTACAAAGGGGAACAATTTTAGACCAACTGTTCATTGTCTTTTGGGCTGTTTTCCTGACATTTACTGTAAAGAGGTGTAGATAGGAAAGGACTTGTCCCCATGGGGTTATAATTCTGCTGACATTAAGGCATGCCCATTGTACATCTAGCCAGGGGTGGGAGGAGTTATATGAAAAAAAGGCTTCATCAAACACAAAATCAGCTGATCATCAAACAAAAGGAGGAAGTTTTTTCCAGTCTTCTCAATTGAAAAAGTCCATTTCCCAGCCGCAGTTCTGCCAGATCCTCTGCAACTTGCAAAGAGCTGAATAGATGTAGGAAAAAAGAGTGGAAATAAGTCTTATGCTTCTGCTGTGGTTTTGCCCTCATTGTCAAATCTGATCCTCCCCACCCTAAACCAGGTCTGATTGGACAGAAAATTTCCTGCACTGCTCTGACCTGGTGAATGGGCAGTGACAGATCTGAATACAGAGGGGTTGGGCTGTGTGCTACACAGAACACTTTCTGCTGACAGCAGACCATCCTCCATGGGCAGTGGTATGGGGAAGTGAAGCCTCCATTTACCTGTCTGGAGAGATCAGCCCAGCAGGCTTATCTGCTTCAGCAAGATGCAGAGATGACTTCTGCATCCACAGCTTGTGCATATTTATGCAGCAGCTCTGGTAAACTAGTTTTTCTTCTTTGTGACAGCCCTTTGTGACCCTCCCCCAAGGAGGAAGCGGAAAAAATCTCCAAGGAGTTCTCTACAATGTAGTGGGAAGTGTGCAGGATGGTCCCGAAAGGTGTCCTTTTGCCAATGTAACGTACATCTTGCATTTCCCCTTTACTCTGCCGCACTGGAACCCCAGCTACATGCGTTGTTACATGCATTGGAATCCTCAGGAAATTCATCTCAGCCCTGTGCCACATGTGGGTGTTGTGGGAGAGCCCCTGCCTCTGCCTTCACTCACTGGGCAGGGATTGAACTGCTAATTAGGACACCAGAACCACCCTGAAAGGGAATGTGGAGACATGACTTGTGGTAATTCTGGTGCAGTTAAAGCCAGTAAGTAACCTGAGGATAGCATGAAACACCTGTCTGCATCTCAGCTGAGTGTCTCAGTGTTGTCTGTGTACCTCCTCCGAGATTTCCCTCTGTGCTGCTCTAGCATTTTGCAGGTTCCACCAAGCCCATTTAAAGTCTGCTTTCAGCCATGGAGAAACTCTTGAGGTTATTTGATGGTGAGCAAAGTGATGCACAGAAACTGTGCCCCTCCAAATGATGCCTTTAATGGTGCTCTCCTAAGGAAGCATGCTGGATTTTCACTTCAGTATCTTATTATTCACCCATGAAAAGAGCAACTACAGGCCATGAACCAGTTACATCCATACTGTATTTTCCCATTTTTTTTTTTGCAGCCCAGTTTCACATAACAGCTCTAGTGTGGGTAATATTGCTGCAACACCGATTTGTTAGCATGTATTGGATTCCAAACTGGCTTGGTAGTGACTTCCCCTGGCAGAGAGAAGAGCCCCTCAGCAACAGCACATGGAGAAATGGTGCTGGAGAGTTTCTCTTCAGTGAGCAGAGCCCTCCAAACCAGAACCCTTATGTAATTATGTGGGGGTTTTTGACTCTAGATCCTAAGAAACTGTCTCTCCAATAGTATGTTTCTTGCTAGTTCGTTCATCTGTGAATTTTCCTGGCAGGTAGTGTATAAATAGCTCTTGGGCACAAGCAATCCACGAGTTCTTTTCAGAAGACAGTATTGAGTCATTTTAAAGCCTCCTACTGTAGCTCTTTTAAAGGTGAACTCATTATTTTAAGTGTAAGATTTATGCCCTGGAAAGAATGAGAAAACCCTGGCTTAAGTTGCCCTTCCAAAAAACCACCTTGTTTAAAAACCATTAGAGAACAAAATCACATGTGACGGACCAAGCAGTGTGAGGAGGTGATACCTCAATCATGGAATCCATCCGGTCCAACCTTTCTTGGCAAAAGTATGGTCTAGACAAGATGGCCTAGCACCCCATCCAGCTGAATCTTAATCTCATACTGAGGACTCCACCACTTCTCTTGGGGAGATTGTTCCAGTGGCTGATTGTTCTTGTGAAAAATTCTCCTCTTGCATCCAGTTAGAATCTCCCCAGGAGTGACATGTACCCACTGCCCTTCATTGTTTCCATGTGACTCCTTGAAAAAAGGGAGCCTCCATCCTCTTTGCAGCCACCCTTTAAACACTTGGATACAGTGGTAAGGTCTACACTCATTTTTTTTTTCTCAAGACTGAACAAAACCAGTTCTCTCTGCTGTTCCCCATGTGGCAGCTTCACAGTCCTTTGATCATTGTGGTTCTTCTCTGTTCCCTCTCAGCCTGTCTACATCTTCTGTGTACAGCAGGGGTCAAAACCAAACAGAGTGTTCCAGGTGTAGTCTGACATGCACTGAGTTGAGTGCAATAATGGATTTATCTGCCCATCCTTGCCATGGGTTGTGCTGTTCATCACCAAGAGCCTACTCTGATTTCTATAGGCAGGAATAGAAACCAGCGTTCCTTATTCCCGAGAGCCCTTTGCCATGTAGGGCAGAGCAATCCAGCTGGATCACTTCAGCCATCCTTTCTGCTGACCCCAGATACCATTCAGCTTTCAATAATTAGGGCAGAATTAGGGTAAGATCCCTGGGGAAGGAGGCTGCTGCAGCAGGGTTTGCACAGAGGGCAGAGCTTATCTATATATTGAGCTGAGCCTCCTTTCCCACCTAGAAATTTTATTTCCAAAGAGAATTAGGGGATCTGATAGACCTGTTTCGGTCTGGCATACCAGCAGGTTGTAGCAAGACCTCTGTCATTGGCCCATGATGTCTAGAAATATCCGATGTGTCTGCAGTTCATATGTAGATAAAAACCTGCTGTTCATGCACTGGGTGTCCAAAGCTTCCACTGACAGAGGCTTGAAAACTAAACCAAGTAGGATAACCAAAAAATCATTTTCCTAACTCCACTGCCCAGCTCAGTGTTACCTGCCTGAGGACCTCCACAATATGGTTGTGGTGCTGACCGCACCTGAAGTGAATAACATATTTTATTCAAACAATAAGAGAACTCTTAAACAGACCAAAGTATAGTGCTATGGAAACCACCTAAGATGCTTCTTCCCTTGTGCAAAATGCCACTAAACTGCTGGTTCATGAACAGTTAAGGACTATTTAATGTCTTAGTTTTTCACACAAATGTACCCCAGCACAGTTTTGGGTCAGGATTTGCTTCCCCATTAAGTCATACCAACGTATTTTTTTGGGAGGGGAGGCAGCTCTGAGATTGTATGGAAGGGAGATAGGTGATCACATTAAACCTGTAAAGTTTTACTAGGGTACCTGGGTGGATTTTTCCTTTCTTTTGTCATCAAAACACGCAGAGTGCCCTGCCCAGAGCAGCTGTCTCCTTTGCTGAATGCTCTGTGCCAAAATATATGGGAATTGGTGCTGTGTCTTCAGTCCATCTTCTTGCAACATGGCCTCCAAATTCTGCCCTTGGCTTGGAGTGCAGCAGTGGCCTGTCACTCCTGCAGGGTCAAAGGAACACAAAATCATGTAAGCCATAAACATCTGTAATTTCTCTTAAAACTCAAGGTTAAAATTAAAAATAGCCATTTGATGTCTGAGACTTCTGATGCATTTTTAGCATATGGTTCTGCTGGCAGGAGCCATGTGAGTCACACATGCCATCAGCACTCCAGTTTTCAGGTCGTTTTTGGGTCATTCCTTTCACTGCTGTTCCACTGCCCAACCTGCTGTGACCAGGGACTGAGCCAGGGGCAGCAGAGCAGCAAGATGCAAAGGTTGTGGCCACAGGGACACTGTTCACCTGGGGCTCTAGAGTTGAGACTGACACCCTAAGTGGGAATAATCTAGTGAAGATCAGATGCCCTGTGCTGTGTTATGATGGACAGTGATGTGCTGAAGTCTGTAGTATAAACAGCTGCTGATGCTATGATTAAGTAAAATATGGAAGTGAAAAACTGTTTCTTTTTGAAAAACCAAGCAACTGGGTTTGAATCCATCTATGGTTGAAAAGGCAATAAGCAATATGCAGCAGCAAGACTCACCCTAATGCATTTGTGCATTGCTCCTTGGCTAGGGAGGTTATACAACATAAACTCTTGAGTACCTTCCTGGTGAATTAAGGCATCCAGGATGGCTGTAAACACTTTGGAGATTGTCATGCATCATCATGGGCACTTAGGATACTGCAAAGTCAAGACAGAGGAACGGGCAGGTGCGCACACGGCCTTGCCCACTGACCACAGCAGCTTAATGTGAAAAGAGAAAAAAAATCCCAGAAAGCAAAGGTAAAGATCAGTTGCATTTCATGTATGGAGGGTTCTTGGTGGAAGGAAATGACCCTTCATGGATTTAAATCAGAAGAAAATATTGCATCTTTTAATCTGACATCCTGCAGAACTCATGCTTAAAGATTTCATCTTATGGCAAGGTCAAGTCTGTGAGTAATTACCTTGCAAGTAACCATGTGCTTCTGTGCTTGTCCATACTGGAAACTGATGGGAAATATAAGAAGTCTTTTCTTCTTTCTAGTGTTTGGTCTATTTGACAAAAGCAGCTCCCACTATTTTGTATGGTTCTTGGACATTCTTACATGGATCATAATTCATACATGCTGCCTCTTCCCATAGCGGGTATGGAGAGAGGAATTAAGTAGGGTGCTCCAAATCACACACTTCTGCCAAAACCAGGCCCAGCATGAGGGTTTGCAGCCCTGTGTGCTGTGCAGGCTGCCTGACCCCATTCTGTACCATGCACAAGAGAGAAAACCCATGGAGTCTTCTTTTTATCAAGTTGTCTTCTTTGTGGCTCAAAGCTGGAAATGATAGGACAAGGGCCAATGGGTGTAAGCTGGAACACTGGAGGTTCCATTTGAGAAGAATCTTCTTCACAGTCAGGGTGACAGAGCACTGGAACGAGCTGCTGGGGGAGGTTAAAAAACATTTAAAACCTGCCTGGATATGTTCTTGTGCAACTGGGTCTAGGTGATCCTGCTGTGGCGGGGGTATTGGACTAGATGATCTTTTGAGGTCCCTTCCAATCCCTGATGTTCTGTGATTCTGTGATTAGCTTTGCTTCTTTCAATCTTTGACAACTTCTGTGCTTAAAAGTAAAGCAGTTAGGACAGTGGGATGAAGCAGCACTTGTAATTGTTTCTTGAGTTTTGATCAAGTGCTAGGTGGGTTATTCAATCCCCAGTGCACCAATATGAAAGCAATGCTTCATTTGTACACGGCTGTTCTTTGATAATAGGGATATTTATTATTCAGAATCTGCTGCTGCTTATTCTCATCATCAGCTGAAGAAGATGACACTGTGTGAGCTAATTGTTCAGTTCTGTGGTGGCTAATGAGTGGTGTATTTTCCAAACTAACAATTTGCCATAACTCCACAGGAGAGTATTAAATGTTCAGCGACAACACAAATTACGAAGTATTTATAGAAAGTAGCACTGAGGGACAAGAAAAAGGGTCAGGCTTCTGGATGTTTTATTCAGAACAAAAAAATACCATAGTAAAGGAAATCCAGACGAAATCACACATGCCATTTGGGAATTCAAATGAAATACCCAGCTTTTTTAAAGTTCAGGGTTCTACTTAAATCAGGGCAAGGACATCTGTGAAAGACGTGGCTGTTCAGAGTGTGATTAGAAGTGGCCCAGCCTTTCTGTCTGGTGCTAGTGATACAGTTCCCTCCTAAGCACATTTCTTGCCAGTATGTTTTCAGCAAGGCAGAGCTTGATCCTTATATCTGGCCCTCAGAAAATCATGTACCTCAGGGGAGGACACTGAGAAAAGATCTATATTATTGTTATCATCATATCTAGCTTATAACACCAATCAGGGTCAAGGCAATACTGAGTTTGGTACTCTATGGACATGCAGTAAGAGAGATCCCTCCTCTGAACTGTACACAAGCAAAATAGTAAGTGGTCCCAGTTACACCTACATGGCTTATTCATGTTGCCTGTTTCTCCTCTCTGACTTTACAGACTGTAGCCTTTGCAACAAGACTTTTCTTATTTTGCTCATCTTTCAGCAGATGGGAGTGTAACTTGCGATTGGGACTTCTAGGGTTTACTGGAATAATTAGGAATTGTAGTGCATGCACTACAGTCGATGGCTTGTGTGCTTGTGCGCCCTTGTTTCTATAGACATCTTGGTGTGCATTTAGTGTTTCTCTTTGGGAGCTTGAAAGTTAAGCTTGTCCATTTGACAAAGTATTTGGAGAACCCTGCACATGCATGTTCTAAGAACACTGTTGGGTGGAGACAGGTGAAGCTCTTTTGTCCAGCTTGCCAGGCTCACTCTTCTCAAGGGTTTCTCATTTTAATTGTCTGTTAAGTCTAGTTTGTTAGAGGTGAGTTACATTGACCCTCCAACACAGTGATCAGAGGACATTAGCTACACTTGATGGGAGTGACAGCCATTGACTTCAAGTAGAAGGCCAAATTAATTATTTGGGTGATTGGTTTCTTCCTTTCTTTTAAACATCCAAGCCATAGTCAATTTTTACAGTGACAAAGTTTAATGTGCTAAATTTCCTTGGCATTACTAACTAGCTTTTTCTTTCCCTATCCTTAAAAATACCATCCCGAGCAGATACAGCTAATGCAGTGTCTCATCCCACGCACTCAGGTTGCTCCTGCAGTCTGTTGCTTTTTCACATTCACACACACATTTGCATTTGCAAGCGCCACTACTGCTGTGCAGTAAACACCACTCTGGCCTCTCTTCTAACAGGATCCAGATGTCTTTCTCTCAGGACGCTGCATTTAGTTTTAGATTTGTCCGTCTGTTACTGCATACACAGGGTGTTCTTTGCTTTTGAAGGTAACCTTCAGTCCTCATCACCAGCATTGTGTTTTGGGGAGAGAACAGTGATGGGGAGTGAAAGGTATTTGTCCTCCAAAGAACTAGTTTTATTTTCATTCCCCTGATTCCATTAGGGCCCATTAACAGGTCTATGCTGTGAGCACTTTTCCCATACAGCTAATTGTGTCTCTGTTGGCCATGGGCTCTGTGATTGCACATGGTATGAGCAGGTATTTGCTGACCCTTGGGAGCTGAATAAGAAAAAGATTTCATTTGTTTGGTAGCTGAAATGGGGGGGAGGGGGGAAGAAGACTTTCAGCTAATTTATCTTTTTTAACAAAGGAAGGAATGATCTAGATGAAGGAATGAAGTTGGTAAGGGATACAGAGAGGGTGGTGAAACAGTGGTGCAGGTTTCCCAGGGAGGTGGCGGAGGCCCCTATCTCTGGAGACATTTAAGGTCAGGCTGGATGAGGCTCTGGGCAACCTACTTTAGTTGCAGATGTCCCTGCTTACTGTAGGAGGGTTGGACTAAGTGAGACCTTTAAAGGTCTCTATCAACCTAGTGCATTCTGTGAGCTTGTGATTCTGAGGGGTCAAACTCTTCTTGTTGGGAAAGAAGTGACAAGTGAATCCTGATTGCAATGACAGCTGGTGGAGTTCCCAGTGACTGCAACAATCAGAATCATCCTGTCAAGTTTTACTGCAAGTGCAGTGAGGTCTTCCGATCAGGAAAAGGGTGCATGGATTAGTGAATCTGTTTACTCTTCCTTCCCCTGCAGCCCAATCTTTGTGTCATTATTAACACCTCAGACTTGGCCATCAGAGCTGATTGCCAGAGTCATAACAGCATTGCAGAGCCTGAGGGTACAGGAGGCAGAACTGGTGCGGAGAGGTAACAACTTAGGACTAGCTGATATTGATAGGGCAAACATACATCCTCCTGGGCACAAGTGCTTCCACGTGTCTCCTTCTGTTTGACAGAGGCCCATCTCCGGTATCATGGACATTCTGAATGAGGATCTGCATCCTTAGGGCACAAAGTTCTTGATGAGCAGGATCATAGAATCATTAGGGATTGGAAGGGACCTTGAAAGATCATCTAGTCCAATCCCCCTGCCACAGCAGGA
>JAOXOE010000441.1:41432583-41445624 GCA_028565055.1 Phoeniculus purpureus
GCTATCAGGTTGGTCAAGCATGACTTCCCTTTGGTGAAGCCATGCTGACTGTCCCTAATAACCCTCTTGTCCTTGATGTGCCTGGAGACAGCGTCAAGGATAAACGGTTCCATCACCTTTCCTGGGATGGAGGCTGACTGGTCTATAGTTACTTGGGTCCTCCTTCTTACCCTTCTTGAAGATTGGAGTGACATTTGCTATCCTCCAGTCCCCAGGCACCTCTCCTGATCCCCATGACTTAGCAAAGATGGAGAGTGGCCTAGCAATGACTTCCACCACCTCCCTTAGCACTCACGGGTACATCCCATCTGGGCTCGTGGATTTATGTCCATCCAGTTTGCTCAACTTATCCCTAACACAGTCCTCATCAACCAGGGCAAATTCCTCTCTTGTCTGAACTTACTCTGGGGCCTCAGCAGACTGGGGCTTGGTATCAGGACAGTATTGACCATTAGATTAAAAAAAAAATCTGAACCAGATTTTGAAGGCTGTGGGATTGCAATCACTAGAGATTTTTATGCATGGGCTGGGCAAACACTGACTGGGATCTCTTAGCATTTATCACAATCATTATAGCTGTTTCAAGATACAACGGCAGCCAGAAGTCTGGTCTGGTAGATGTGCCGCTAAGTTGCCCAAAGTTAATAAAACACATTTCCAAAGAACTTGCAAGCAAAGCCAAGCTTGGTGGACAAAAATAATCTAAACTCAACAGGGAATGACTATGGCTTTGCAGAAAGACTGATGCATGCATGCACTTGTCTTCTCACTGTGCATTGTTTCTGTGTCTTTGCTTTAGGTATCACAGCCTCATCACATCTCTTCGACTATGGATCCACTGCCAATGGAGGTGACAGCTCCTTCTACACCTCTTTGATCTCCGACGTCCACTACACCACCCCGCGAGATTCCACCTATTTCACAGGCATTTATCAGCAGGAAAACACCCCTGTTCCCTGTTCAGGCAGCACAGAGGGGTTTAACACACTGGGGCATCCTGTTCAAGATGTGACTGGGTTTGAGTCCCGTGGCTTGTTTAGCTCAGATTCAGGAATAGAGATGACTCCTGCAGAGTCTACTGAAGTCGATAAAACTTTAGCAGATCCCATGAAAGTAGAAGCTTATAAATACATGGACATAAGTAGATCAGAAGAAATAAAACACCAAGAAGAGCATGACTCTGACTCAGAAGATGAGAGCCCAGGCCTTATCAGTAAGTACCAGGGAATACCCACCAGGTCCAGCCATGCTGCTGAACCTCAGCGGACAACTTTGGAGAGCACAAAGGCAGCCAAAGAGCAAGAACTGCTTGAAGACACAAGGTCTGGAGATCAGCACAGTGCCTCTGTGGTTACAGCTCCAGTCAAGATCACGCTCACTGAGACAGAAAGCACTGGAGAAGCTTCCAGCAAAGAGTCCAGCCCGACTCAGCCAGATACCAGCCTGAAGCCAAGCCATGAGGTGGTACCAACAGTGACAGTATCAGAGCCAGAAGATGATAGCCCAGGGTCTGTCACACCACCATCCTCTGGCACAGGTAATGCTGGTGCATGGCAATTTGTTTGGTATTCAGAGAGTGGCTGTAATTGCAGCCCTGCACACTGGGAAATTACTCTGAGTTTGTGGGGTGTGAGCAGATGTTAATGGGTCTCCATGGCTGGAGGTGTTTCTGCTCAGCTCAGGCACCACTTAGCGTTGCAGAACCAAAGAGAGATGTGAACTGTGCTGCCCATTGCTGACACAGTCCAGGTTGGGCTGCCCTCTCCTTGTGAAAAGAGGGGGAAATGGGGGGTGGGAATCCACAGAAATATATTGCCAAGAGCCTCTCAGAGGCATGGCTGGGGTCAAATCCAGCCTTGCTGAGCCCAGTCCCCTTCCTTGAGGGAAAGTTGTGAGCTGACAAGGGTCATTGAGGTGGTTGTCAGTCAGGGGATGGTTTGGGCTGGATCCCAGTGGTTTAGAGGTCTTTTGGTCACCCTGTCTGCCCACATTCCACAGAAGAAAGGAGATGTGTGGGACCAGCATGCTGCAAATGGCTGGGTTAATTATTTTTTTTCTTAAGTGTAATATCTGTTTTAACATCAGGTAAAATTGTTAAAAATAGTTGTTTTCAAGTGAAAGTGCTGCTTTTAGAAAGTGCTGAGAGGGGAAATGCTGTCACATCATTTACAAAGGGGACTGGAAGGACAAAGAGTCTCCTGATTTCTGTTGGGGGAGCCACCAAAATCCCATGTTTACACATTTTCTTACTGTCTGATTACTGCAGTAGCATGGCACATCTGTTCCCCTTTTTCCCCTGTTATACACTGCTAAAGTATAATAGTACAGTGTTTTAAAAAGGAATGAAATTCTGTGACAAGAAACAGAATTTTCAGACTTAAAATTAAATTTCAACATCCTAGATCAAAACCCTTCAGGTAGTCTGGTATTTCCACTCCTACATTTAGAGAAATAGCCAGTTCCTACCCAAAACTGAGCCAGCATGTGTACACTCTCACACAAAAAAAGAGATCAGAGGAGTCCACCACAGCTTTGAGTTTATCCTACCTGCATCAGCAAGAAACCTTAGATACTAAATAGACTTTAGAGTCCCATTTTTCTTCCTTGATTTGACTGGGTGACATCACACGCTACTTCCTAGACATGCTGGGTTTTATTGATTTACACTTTTTGCACTACGAGGTAATTAAGCACTTCAGGCAGTAATTGTTATTTACTCAGTTGTTGGCAACTGTTCAAGCCTGCCTTTGTGACGCTTGATAACTGCATCCCATCAAAATAGCTGAGCAGTGCATGGCTGAGCATCTTGGCTTCTGCTTTACTGGTGTAGATGGAGTAATTTCTGCCATGGAAATGTTCCTCTCCATGGGCAAGGCTGGTCCCCAGCATTGCCTGAGCAGCCCTAGGATGACCCAGTGGGGTGCTGGAAAGCTTGAGGTACCACTTATCTATGGTATTAAGGAAAGAAACAGGCATCTCCTTGTCGAGGCTGGCTGTTGGGGGGTGCTTTTTCTGCCTGGGACATGCTACACCCAGACTCTACATCCATAACCAAAGAAGTAATGCAAAACCTGCCCTTCCTATTTCTGCCTAGTGATCTAGCAAAGTCATTGCTCCTAGATACCCTTCAGAAATTCTGGCAAAGCCCCCAGTTCCCCCCTGATTGGATCAGGACTTCTGAAAATGGTTCCCTTTTAATTACTGGCCAGCATCTTTCTGGGGAAGGAAGACATGGTCTGCTCATACGCTGCATCAGGGCTGGAAGGCGGTGGATATTTATATACTTTCCCGTGCCAACAGCAAATGTGACACCCTGCTGCTGGCCACAGAGGACTGTTTTGTTGGCAAGGGAAGTGCCTGGGCTGAGAGTTATAGACTGCCAGCATGGCAGGAGCAGGGTGAAGCTGAGGGATGGCGTGTTGCTGTGCTATGAGGGCTGGTGGTCACATGCTTGGTTGGATGCGTGCCACATGAAGTCATTGCTTGGGGAGAAAATGCTCATGTGTGGTCATGCAGGAGAGTGACACAGCTCACACAGGATTCCTGCAGCTGAGGGGAGAGGATGCACAGGCTCCTGCTTGGCATGGCCAATACAATAGAAACTTAACAGAGGCACAGAATCATTAAGGTTGGAAGACACCTATGAGATCACCAAGTCCAACGATCAACCCAACCCCACCGTGCGCTAGTGTTCCCTAGGGCCACATCTATTCATTTTCTAAACAACTCCAGGGATAATGACTTCACCCCATCCCTGGGCAACCTGTTCCAATCCCTAACCACTCTGTCAGGGAACATTTTTTTCCTGAAGTCCAATCTAAAACTCCTCTGGCACAACTTGAGGCCATTTCCTCTTGTTCTGTCACTGGTGACTTGGGGGAAGAGACCAACAGTCTTGTCTCTACAACCTCCTTTCAGGTAGTTATAAAAAGCAATAAGGTCTTCCCTCAAGCTACTTTTCTTCAGACAAAACAACCCCTCTTCTCTCAGCAGTTCCTTGCAAGACCTGCCCTTCAAGCCCTTCACTTAGCTTTGTTGCCCTTCTCTGGATCAGCTCCAGCATCTCAGTGTCCTCCCTGTATTTAGGTGCCCCAAACTGAACCCAGTACTCGAGGTCTCCTAGACATTTGTCACGAGTGTGTCATACCATTCCCAAACATCTTAGTCCTGTCTGTGGCCATGCTCAGGGTCCCAGAAGTACTTACTCATGCGAGAGGGATGTGTTATAGGAGAGCTGTTCGGTTGGAGAAGCTGCAGACATGCCAACAGCACATGCTCAAGGACATGTGTTGGCTGATGTACAAACTGCTTGGAGCAGTGTGTGGAAGCTGTTTCCTTGTCTGTCTCCCAGTAGGATGTCATGGCTCTGGTTCTATCGTTAGAACTTCTCCCTTTACCTGATTCATCCTGGCATGTGATGAGGAAGAAAACAGCTGTGCTATTGCCTTGAGAAATCAAGAAATGATGCAGAAATAGTGGTTTTGTCCCAAGTCCCATCTGATACAGTCTCTGCCCCACTGTCTGCTGTAAAGGAGCTTTTAGAGGTGGCCAGTGCAGCTGGATGGGATTGAGGAGCCAATCCCAGTGGCTACACACAAAGCAGGGCTGAGCTGAAGGCAGATACTTGCTGGGAGTTGGCACAGAGCTCAGAACTGCCCACACCTACATCCGAGGGGCTGGAAACCTTCCCTACTCCACTGTAGTCCCCAGATGTGTAGACACAGGCAATGGGCCCTGCCATGGGCCTATTTATCAGTATCGGCAGGAAGAAACTCTTTGTAGTGGCTTTCTTGAACCCTCATCACCTGCACTGCCACTTAGTGACCCCTGTCATATGAATAGTATAAAAATCTGTGCATGAGCACCCAAGCAGCCAGAAGACAAATTTCCATGTGTGCTTGATGGCTGTTTCAACATGACTGGGGAATTCTGTGATCTACAAGGAGGTAGAACAGGTGGGAAGTCTGGTACTGGGTTGCCTTGTAGTATGGTATGTGGGCTCCTTCCTAACTCTGGATGTGACAACTCTTTCCTTCTGCTCATGTTTGCTCCCTGCGTATATCTTGGCTAGTATGAGCCAGAAAAAGAACAGAGAATAGTCCTTGTGTTTTAAATTTTGGATGACAGGTTGGTCAGTTATTTTCTTTAATGTAGCTCTTAACAGCATTTGGCCCAAATGAGATTGGGGCAAATAGAGAATTCACCCTCCCCACAATAAAGAGTACATCTCTGATCTGGAATTTTCTACATCCTGAAGTTAAAACCACGAGTAACAACCATGGGTTGTTACTACGATCAGCAGTGTCAGGAACAGCCCAACCCTGTGTGTGTGTTTATTCCCAGAATAGACGTGTATCTCTTGATGATGGTCCAACTGTGTCTCGTGTGTCCCAAGCCCACATTCTTCATGACTGGTGAATTTCCTTGTGAAAACCATATTGCTGAGCTACTGGCCAAGCACTGACCAGCACTGCCTTGTGCCTCTGATTTTCCTCAATAAATTATGCTAATGATATCTTTTAAAGTGAGTACCCACGTGGGAAACGCTCTGTTAAGGACAAGCTGTTATTGCTGTTGGTCATCCCAGGCTGGGAGACTTTCTGCCTGTGTTACCAGTCTAGCTAGACAGATCTGTGTTGGCATAAAATCTACTATGTTTTTTGCTAGACTGCTAAAAAATTCTTGTTTTAAACTTTTTTTTCTCCCTTTCTTTCTGGGTCGCAGAACCATCTGGCTCAGAGTCACAGGGCAAAGGCAGCCTGTCAGAAGATGAACTCATCAGTGCCATCAAGGAAGCAAAAAGCTTTTCCTTTGAGACATCAGAGGTGCAGCGATCACCAGCCCCTTCTACTGAGAAGAAAGACCAACGGGTCAAACCTGGGCACCCTGCTGGCTCTTCCCCCTTGGATAATGAAGCCAGCAGTGCTGAGTCAGGAGACTCGGAGATTGAGCTGGTCTCAGAGGACCCGCTGGCTGCCGAGGAGGTGCTGCACTCCAACTACATGACATTCAGCCACATTGGAGGGCCCCCTCCATCGCCTGCCTCCCCTTCCATCCAGTACAGCATCCTGCGGGAGGAGCGGGAGGCTGAACTTGACAGCGAGCTTATCATTGAGTCCTGCGATGCCTCGTCAGCCTCTGAGGAGAGTCCAAAGAGGGAGCAGGACTCCCCTCTGATGAAGCCTATGGTCATGGACATTATCAAGGAAGAGAACAGTTCACGCATCGATGAAGCAAGTAAAACAATAGAGAGTAGGATGAACAGAGAAAACCTGGCAGAGTCCACGGCCTACCTGAAATGCGACTTTGCTGCACCAAAAGCAGGTGCTGAGCCCCTGACCTCTGCTGTCAGCACTGAAGAGCTGAAAGAAAGAATAACCCTGAAGAAACCCATTGAAGAAACTGTTGTTAACCAAAGTAAAGTGTCTTCCAAGGACTCTGGCAAGAGAAGTCCCTTGGCTTCAACCCTACTGCCATTCTTAAATAAGCAGAAAGGTAAATGCAGATGTTTATGTTGTGTTTTGCAGGGCTTCTGAGAAGGGAGAACAGGGAGAAGTGCCTGTTCCTTGCAGGGCAGATGTTAGTGGTGTTGAGCAGGGAGGAGGGGCTGGCACTGGTTAACTACAGCTCAAAGCTGGACACGCCTGTTCCTTTAAGAGAAGAATTAATTAACAGATGTATGTGTGTGTATATATATCCCATCAATAATAACTTTTAAACTTAAGCATATAGGTACTGGATCAAGCAGAGCCCTCAGTAATATAAAGCTAATTAATTTATGGGGCATCACATCAGGAGGACAAAGAGGGACAAATTATCTTTTTATCTTTAAAATACTACCTGCTTTGCCCCAAGGAAGGGAGTGCAATCAGGGAAGTGATCCTGCCCCTCTCAGAAATATGAGGATACTGTTTTTGAGGATACAGTTAAGAAAAGGGAAAGATTTAGAGGAGGAGGTAGGCTGGGTTTGGTGGGTCTGGATGTTTCTGAAGTTGGTGCAACTTGAACAGTTCTTCCTCATGGTGGCTGATGCTTCATCCTAAATAATGATGGGTGTGTGTATGCTACCAGGCTAGTGCAGGGAGGTGGCTGGCTTAAGGGTGCTCATCTGAGCTCTGCATGCCTTGAGGGCATCTTGTGTGCCCCTTGGAAAGCCTCCCCAATCCAGCTTTGGGAAACTTCTCTCCCCCTTGGGTGATCTCAAGGGTACTTGTCTTCATGTAGGATCCCTTCAAAGCCAGTGTAGACCCAGCCAGATCCAGGCTTGCTGTGCCAGGCACTAAGGTCTGGCTGAACCCCTCAAGCCTCTAGAGCCACCACCAGCTTTTGATGGGAGCTAAACTAAGTAGGAGGGCACATGGTCACTGCACACTGGTGTTGCCAGGAGTCCCTGCAGCCTGTGGCTCAGTTCACAAGGTGCACAAGAGAAAAAAGCATTTCATTGTTTGCAAGATGCGAGCTCTAAAGACCAAGGACCTTTGTGTGCCTCTGGCTTTGTAGGCTGGGGTGGGAGGGAGGGCTGCCGGGGCTGCCCCATGCATGCCCTGCTCCCCCTCTACCATCTCTCGTGGCTGGGCTGAGGGGCAGCGACTGCCCAGGGCTCTTCTGTCAGTTGTTTTTCTATTCAGAAAGATGCTGCTTCCTTGGAAACAGCTGGACAGAGGTGGAGGCAGGTGGCAAACTCCACCCTTGCTCCTTCAAGAGCAGCTTTTTCCTCCATCTGCATTTATGCAGACGTTTGGCCACATGGTGGCCTGGAGATGTGGGAGACACGTCTAAGTGGCACCGTTTTACAACTGATTTATTTAGCACTGTGAACCCAAGCGTGCAAGTTGAGCAAGGAAATAGCCCCAACTTATGTGATGTGCTGAGGACTGCAAGATCTACAGCGCAATAAAACACGTTAATGCTGATACTGCAGAGGTTCTGAATAAGAAACGTATGGTTATTGCTTGCAAGGAAGATTCTCAGAGCTCTCAACATCACGCTGTGTGTCCATTAGTTAGCTCATGAGCAGGATGTGCTCCAACCATTTGTCTGTCAGAAATTTCCCGTGTAAGGCTGGCCTAAATGCTAGAAGCTGTAGGGCTGGTTGAATTTACCTCACACACTTCCTGCAGCATCTAGCACTGGGGTTTGGCAGCCACAATGTGTACTGGGTGTTGTGCTGAGCAGAAGGCTAACACTTTGGTCTTGGATTCAGAGTAAAGTAGTTGAGCTAGTTGCCTGTCCCTCAATTTTGAGATTTCAGACCTATTACAATTTTCAATCCCTCCTGATCATACTCAGATTTTTTTTTTCAGCTTAACTTCGGTGTCTCATTTCTGTCCTTTCCTAAACTGCTGCTAACAGAGGCTCGTTCTCATGTGGTGGTCAGAGAAAATCCCTGTGTGTGTGAGCAGACTTTCTCCCCATGTCACAGTGAGTCTGTGTTTCCTATTTGTATTCCTGTAGGACAGTGGTGGCAGGATCTTCTCCTCCAGGCCAGTTCACAAGACAGCTCATTACCATTTGGCAGTGTGTAGAGGACTATTTCAGTATGTGCTTTTCTCCCTTGAGACACTCTGGTGCCTACACCAAAGAAAATAAAAATGTGAAACCTTTCAATAAGATTATTGCAAGCACGTGTGAAACTTCAAAATCCTGATTTCAGGGTATGAGGAGGTGGGCTGAGGATTAGAAGATAAGGATGATAGTGGGGTCCAGTTTGTGTTGCCTTTCAGACATGGGTATTTGTTACATGGATCACTGTGTTTAGGTGCCAGGTTAGTTTTCATATTGAAGGTAGAGTATGGGGCTCTCCTTCTGACCTGGGAAAGGAGAACTTGACCCTCGCTCACAGAATTAACGAGAAATCCTTCAGGGCTTTTGCGGAGGTGAAGTGGGAGGTGCATTAACTGGCTTGGTGGAACCAGGGCATCTCCCATGGGTCCTCGCAAACTCACTCAGCCTGGAGCTGCATCAGCTGTCAGAGAAAAGATGTGGCAGAACACACTGAAGGAGACTGCCATTATAGCATCAGCTTGAGGTGCTGGCAGAGCTCTACATTGTGGCATCATACCTGTGCCATCATTTGCTAGCCCTGATGCCCCCAGCAGGCACTGGGCACAGGCTTCACTTGTGAAAGAGGGAGATGTGGCAGAGTCACAAAAAGGAGGTGCAACACAATGATGTCACTCAAAGCAAGAGCACTATCAATGTCCATTAATTAAGAGAACCATCTTAATTATAGTTTTCTATAATTAAGAGAATACTAACAAGATGTGACTGTGTACTCGTTACAAGACAGAAAACAGAAAAATCTTCATTATTTTTTCATGTCATATCCTTGTTACATATCTCAGAAGCATTAAGCTGCCATCATGCAGCCTTATTAAGACAGAGAATGATTTTAGTGATGTTTGCAGAGTCCAGATGGGACTGATCCCATTATGGCCATAGCAAGTCCCACCTGAGTTCAGTGCTGGCTCAGTGCTTCTGGAGGTTCACAGCAAACTGAGGGATGCAATGAAGCTGTTCGACACACCTGGCTGTGTTTCTGACACCCAGCTGTGCTGCCCATGGCCAGCTCATAGCCAGGTATATGTGATTTAAAACCAGCCAGACAGCAGTTTCACGTGTTAATGGATTCACAGCATAATACTGTAATACCACCAAGGACTCTTGTGCTCATATCCATGACATTAAATACTCTTGACATGGCTCATCAGGAGGAGGCTGGCAAGATAAAAATTGATCTTGAGTGCAAACTCCAGGAAATGCACAGAGAAGCTGTACAAAGTGAAAGCCCAGCATTTCAGCTGACCCAAGTAATAGTCTTGCTGATGGTGTTGCTGCCAGCCTGTGGCTTAATCCCTCAGAGACCTTTCTGGAGCGTCAGCTGGGTGTGCTGAAACCATCACTGTTCCCCTAAACAACAAGGTGGAGCGCTGCAAGTGCATGGGTGGTTTGCGCAGTGATAACTTACTGTCTCTGCTTAACGTCTGTTGCCATCCAGTGGCAATAACAAAAATGGGCAGTGATTTCCTACCTCCATTTTACTGGAGCTATCACGAGTTGCAGGAATGGAGCTATTCCCATGCCTTTACCTGCTCAGCAGACTTGCTTGCTCTTCGGAGAGGTTGGGAAGGTCACATTGTTTGCTGCGACACAGGCTTTGTTTTGGCCAGAGTCCTGCAGTTGCTACCCATGAGAGAGTTTTGCTTCCTGTGGAGCAGAGCAGGGAAGGCAGAGCTGTAGCAAGAGATTTGCTGTTTGGCTGTCACTGCTCCCACATCACTGCTGGCATCTCCTTCCAGAGGTGGACACAGCCCTTATGCAACAGCGCTTAGAGCACATCTGGCTGTGGCTCTGCAGGAAAGTAGGTAAAGAGGTTGCCAGTTCACTCTCTTCCTTTTTTTTTGCCTGTTGTAGAGTTTTTTATGGTTTTATTTTAAATATTCAGCCACAGGAAAGGAAGATTAGATGCATTTGTGGTTTCCGCTAGTCAAAGCAAAGAATGCAGATTTTTTTTAAAAAAGGAAAAAGAAATGGACTCTTTGATTTTCTTCTTTATGGCAAAATTTAGCACAGAAAAAGGAAAACCTAGGTTTAGGCTGGGGATCATGGTGTCATTCACACGTTGGATGGTGCAACTGGGAAAACTCAATCGCACTCCAGACAGGTCTGGCTGGAAATGGAGAAAATGAAATTAATGCTGTCAAACGCTTTATTCTGCAGCACATCCTATGCCATCCTGCCATGAGATTTTTTATGCCATATGAAAGGCTTTTGTAGCCTTAATCTGGCTAGTTCCCTACAAGAGCATATCCTTACCACACACCTTTCATGGCTGCCACAGCTCTAAGCACCCATGAGGGCCACCAAAGTTCATGGCCACCTATCTGTATATGGTGGCCTGGTGTCTCTCAGGTATTTCACAAGCTGCAGTCAGGATCACTTGTGGGTTTTGGGTGACACTGGAAAATGCCCTTTGTTTTCCCTCCTCCCTGGTGCCTTTTGCCCTGTCTTATGGTGTCCAGGGCTCTCATACAGTGGACAAGCACAGAGCAATGTGGTCTTGGTGGACTTGGTGCATTTGTCACCTCTAATCTCTCCCTGCATCCGCCTGTTTGGTGCCACAAACTGATTTTACAGTTTCCCAAGGATGTAGTTTTCCAGCAGAGATTGTGAAATACCTGAAGTCATGGGGAATGCTTTTCACTGAGTAAAATGTCGTCCGCATCTCGTTAGAACATCCCTGCTGTTGGAGGAGTTGCTAGTGAGGCATTTTTCCATGGGAAGGGGATGTCTGATAGGGTGATTTAGCAATCCGAGGCTCATTTCTCATCTGTGTGCTGTCACCAGGCTGGCTCTGCAATCAGCAGCAAGCCAGGCCACAGTTTAAGCATACGGCAATGTTAGTTTAATATTTTAGTGCCATCTGCTGTAAGTGCCTCCACACTCCGGCCCATCTGTTTTCTGTGCTTCAGTTTGCTTTTTATGGAGCTCCGGTAGCTCTGCATCCTTTGGAAAGTCCCTGCTTGAAGAAGGTGTAGGAAAGAAGGAGGTCCTGCATGGGGCTGGAGTGTCTTCACTTTGCAGTGCTGTAGGAGGAGCGAGGTAGAACCTGCCCAGAGAAGTAAACATTTAAATCTAAGCCTGGACTTACCATGAAATCTTGGAGTAGACTGGTGAACCTCTGCATATTTGCCTCCCACATGGAATAATTTAGATGGGAGGGGACATGTGGGAGTCTCTGGTCTAACTGCTTTCTCAAAGCAATTTGGTCAGGTTGTTGAGGGTTTTGTCTACCTGGCCATCATCTCAGCCAAAGCAGATATTTGGGGATAGCTGAGAGTTGGAGCCTGCAACTCTGGGTCAGAGCTATGGTGCCATCTTAACACTGTTCTCTGCAGGCACACTGCAGAGCAGGAGAAAGCAGAGATACCACTCAGTGTAGCTTCATACAAAGTGAGTTGTGAATAAAATCACAAGGTCCAGAGAGCCCATCTGCCGGCGCATAGCCAGGATTCCTGGTAGACACTCTTGACAGAGGCTTGTGACTCAATTGGAAAGGCCTCCTGGAAGATCCTCTACCAGCTCTCGGTTGCTGTTCTTCCATCCATCTTTACTTTAGGCTAAGTAAGTCTTCTTCACACTTTCCCCTCTGGTCACAGTATTCACAGTATCAAGTTTTCTGAGCTATCTTGTTCCCTTAATAATTTTCTGCTATCAGTTGAATCCTTGAACTGAACTGAAGTGTGTGCTCATATGTAGGCCATTTTCGTGTTGATGATGGGTTCCTTGCCTGCTCCACAGGCTAGGACTGGGCTTGTACAGCCCAGTGCAGCTGCATGATATTGAATTCCTTTGCTACAAGAGGAATCTCTTCCATATTGCTTGGAAATGGCTATTTCCATAGTAAGCTGTGCTGACCTGTGGTTACCTGCTTGCATTCATTTGACTCTCTTGCTTTCGGCATGACAACAGGAATGGATGCATCCTTGAAGGGTTGGGGAAGCCCAGTGGAATAAATGTAGTTAGCTTTGATAATCTTGTCCATTTCTGAGAAATGGAGAACTAGAAGGACATGCTGCTCACCAGGTTGAATGCCATGCTAAAGTGGGCTTGCTTGATTAATACATAGCAGATGAATCCTAGGGGATTGGGTGTTTTTCAAGAACCATGAGCATGTATTAAGTGGAAAAGGCCCCACAGGTATGACTTACAACTTTTCCACAAATCTTCTGGACTCTTCACCGAATCACAGAACATTAGGGATTGGAAGGGGCCTCAAAAGATCATCTAGAACAATCCCCTTGCCAGATCAGGATCACCTAGACCAAGTTGCACAGGAACATCTCTAGGTGGGTTTTAAACACTCCAGAGAAGCAGACTCCACAACCCCTCTGGGCAGCCTGTTCCAGTGCTCTGTCACCCTTACTCGGAAGTTCCTTCTCATATTCATATGAAACCTCCTGTGTTCCAGCTTACACTCATTGCCCCTTGTCCTATCACTAGATGACATTGAGAAGAGTCTGGCTCCATCCTCCTGACACC
>JAOXOE010000441.1:41449753-41492116 GCA_028565055.1 Phoeniculus purpureus
GTGGCATGATCTAGATGTTAGATGTTAGGTTTACTTGGTTTATTTGGATTTAGGTTGGACTGGATGATCTTTAAGGTGTTTTCCAACCTTATCATTACTGTGATACTGTGACTCACAGCATCCATCTCAGATCTAGATCAGATCACCCATCTCAAATCTCAGATTCAGGTCTCATATCCAGGATAAGCCAGATGTGAGCTGGCATGTGGGCCAATGCATGTTCATCCTAAACCACCAAAGTTGGTGTTTTTCCAGGATCAATTCTCACTTCTTTGGTAACAGACACTAAGAAATGGTGGTCCATCTCTGTTAGCTTCTGTTGGGTAATGCCTACCAAAGGGAAAAGAGATTTGAAAAATCAAATCACCAAAAAAGGTTATTCCACAGACCTTGGTTTTGTGCCCTTTTTTTAAAAAAACAAGATTTAATTGTAGGGTCTGGCTCTTTCCAGAAAGGTGAGAATTCCACGAGCTTTTGAATGCCAGTTCCTCAGGATTTAGCTTCTGCTGACCAAAGTGAAGAGTCTGTAAAATGCTGAGGCATCCCTTGTGCATCCTTTCAGCATAATCCAAAACAAAATAGGAAGAGAAGGGATGTAAATATTTACTGGCATTGTGTATCAGAGAGCACCCAGGGATCCCCATTTGGATAATCTGCATTGCAAGAGAAGTCGAGGGAATAGAAGATAACTTTGAAAGGCTGTAGTTCCAGACATGTTTCTTAACATGTACAAATTGCTCCCTGATTTCACAAGGAAAAAGAAAACTCTGCACTGACTATTTTTTTGTAGATCTTAGTTTATTGTAGTGCCTGGAGACCCAGTCAGGATCAGGATCTTCTGTTAGCCAAGATAAGAGCATTCTTCATCTTAAGGAACAGTTTTGACCCATTACTTGTAGGTAACATGAACAGGGGTTGTTATTTCCAATCCCTACTCTTGCACGTGTTTTCTCTGTGTTAAGATGGGGCTGCCTGTACACCCCAGGTCTTTCATCAGTTTGATTCAAAGCTGCTCCTGTTCGCATTATATTTGACTTCAGCTTTAAATACAGCACATGCAGACGGATGTGGTGGGTTTGGTAGGAGATGGAGCACAGCCAGTTAGTGCAAGTGCATCATTCCTCCTGCCACACACTATAAATGATGCTTCTGCTGTACATTAGAGGAACGGAACTATGTAAGGGCTGGAAGACCAAATGGTCTGCTTTAATTATGAATCATTAGCAATAGCTATTATTATTTAAGAACTGCCCTTCTGAGTCTGGAATATTAACTGCTAGCCTGTTTCTTTCCTTGACTGCTGTGATCCAATGCCCTGCTGTATTTGCTTTTGAAGTGAGCTGCAGCACAGTTCCTCTTCATCAAGCTGGCTCTAATCCATTGCCATTCTCTAGTAACCCAGGTCTCCTGGACCTGCTGCCAGAGCTCTTACTAAACCAGGCAGTGCTTTGCTCCTCATGTTGGTCTCAAACGTGTGCTGGGTTTCCCCTGCTGCGCTGGCACTGCACTGGCGTCCCCCTGAGCCTGACTCAGATGCTGCGTACGATACGTTCAAGGGAAGAGTTCCCACTGGTGGTGCCAGCACTCCTTTACTATCATCTCCATTTCTCTCTGAGAGGCACAGGCCTTGTTTACTCTTCTTTTAATAACACAGATGGTTTTAATAGTTCTCTGCCTTCGCCCCCAGTTCTTTCTCCTTGTTTGTAGTCTGTTTAATGCTTCCTTCTAAGTGATGGCTTTGTCACTTAATCTCATTAAAACTTCTCTTCATTGAACTCCATGAGCTGCTTATCAGGCTGTAAGCCTAATCTCCCATTTGTAATTAATTTGTTCTGTGCCTCCTACAATTTGGCACCATTAGATAATGGCATCACTCTCAAGGTCACTGATACACAGCATGAGGTAAACACTCATGGCTCCAGCACTAGCTGCCCTGCTAGCCTCCTCCTTCCTCCTCTTTTTGCCACACAGCTTGATTTTATTGGCTACCTTCTCCCATTCCTTCAGCCCATTTTGGATGCATTTCCGATGCTTCCTGTCCAGCCTGTGCTGCTGTATAACTGTGCAGATCAATATCCCACACTGTCTAGAGGCAATTGCTTTTCAGATATCCTCCAGACTCATTGACTCACAGAATGATTTGAGTTAGAAGATCATCTACTTAAAGATCATTTACTTCCAACTGTCCTGCCATGGGCAGGGGAACTTCACACCAGACAAGGTTGCTCAAAGCCCCATACAACCTGGCTTTGAACACTTCTAGGCATGGAGTAGCCCCAAATCCTTTGGGCAACCTGTTCCGGTGCCTCACCATCCTCACAGTGAAGAACTTCCTCCTTATACCTAATCTAAATCTACCCTCTTTCAGCTTAAAGCCATTACCCCTCATCCTGTCAGTACCAACCCCTGTAAAAATTCCACAGCTTTTATATAGACACTAAAAGGCCTCAATAAGTTCTCATAGGAGAGGTGCTCCAGTCCTCTGGACCCTCTCCAACAGCTCCATGTCCTTGTGACAGGTGCTCCAGAGCTGGATGCAGCATGCCAGTTACTGCACTGGATTCTCGATCACCTTCTAGTTAATTTCTGTGTGGTCCAAGGACTGAGTTGCACTGTTCTTCCTTTGCTGAGTCACATTTGTGAAACTTGCACAGCCTTGTCCTAGTGGGGTCAGGGTTGGGAATGGAATACAGGAACCTTTCACCTTCAGGTCACTGGGCCTGCTGGATACTCAGTGGTCTGGCCATTAATGGCAGAGGCAGATATCAGACTCAAATCACTGTAAGATTTGATGTCTGTATTTTTTTTAAAAAGGGAGAAATCCTGGATTACCACAGTTCATGGTACTAACAGCTACCAACCAGCCAGTTCTTCTTGGGAGGATGAAGAAAGAAACCAAACACTAGCCACAGATGAAAATCAAATCAGTGCTTCCTTACTCCATGCAGGTCCCACTGGGATGCTGGTGCTCAGCACTGCCACAGACTTTGCCTTCAGCTGGTATGTGAAAGTGTTTGCAGGGCCCTTGCCCCGTCTGGCCTCCTGGCTGGAACCTCCCTTTTAGCAGTGACCAGAAAAGGCCAGAATAAGACCTTGGGTGATACTGCAATTTGCGTGTTGGGATTTGCTGGTATTGAGTTGTCTGAGGGTCAGTCCTGGTCTAAGCTAAATTCCTTAATTTTCTCCAATAGATCTGTTTTCGTTTCCTACATTTCCCTGTTTCAATGTAGTATCTAACAAACTCAAGTTGATTCGACCCATTCTTTTGATTTTTGCTGTTTTCCCCCAAAAGCTTTCTACTAACATTAAGTAATAGATGCAGAGAGAGCTGTCATTAGATCATAAGCATCAGTATTCAATAACAATATTGATCATAGCATTCAGAAATTCAGCAGTTATAGAGGTCAGCTCCAAATCCATTACACAGAGCTGTGGGGAGGAAATCTCACAAGCACTAAAAACTCAGGATTTTTAACTTGCTAGAGTCTGCGATTATATTTTCTAACTGGCAGGTTTTGTGAGCGTGCCTCATTTTTCTTGCCTGGTAGTCAAAAAAGAAAAAAAAACTAGTGAGAAATTCTGCTGCCTTTTGGGAGAGGCAGGCTGCTGTAAAACAGAGTGGGGGGTTGAAGGGGTTAGATGCAGGAAGGACACTTTGCATTGCTCACATAATGACTGCACATTTATCAGCTCTGCTACTTTGCTGGGAACTGGCATGAGGCGACTGGGTAAGTCCAGCTCTGTCACTCAAAGGCAGCTATGTGAAGTGGCTGCGTTCAAGTTGCTAAGCGTAACATTTGGGGTGAGAGGCAGCTCTTACCTGAGGATATATGGTAATGATTCCCAGTGAAACATGCCTGGCTCAGCAGCAAGAAGAAATATTTGCAAGACGTTTGCAAGCTGTTAGGAAATGCGTGTTTTGTTTTGTTGAATGCAGTGATGCCTCAAGATGTTCAGGCCAGGAAAACTTGGTGCTCATAATAAAAAATAAGTTTCTGTTCAAGGGACATGCTGAGAAGAGCCACTGACTGTCAGACTGACTTCAGGAGACTCACTCGTGAGATTAGAACCAGTTTGGTTTGGATCAATGGCTATACCTTTCATTTTCCTAAACAATTTGTGTTTCCTAAACGAACCTTGGTTTGGTCTGTCTCAGCAATACACTCCTCCAAACCATGTTGAAAACAGCTTTTTAATCCGTTCATATAACTCCCTTTGTGTGCTGTGCTGCCATGCCCTCTGCTCTCACACAATTACTACACCAGTGTGATCAACAAAAGAACAAGAATCACTTTATTCCACACAGACTCCGTTTCCTCTGAAAATGAGCCCAAGTTCAGTCTCATTCAGCTGTGATGCACTTGGACCCTGGTCTCTAACAACAGTGTTGCAGCATGAAATATCAGCTATCTACTATCAAACAGGATTCTTGAAAATTTCCATTCTGTTTTATTTTTAATGATCCATTTGTCTCGTCAGACTTGGGAGCAGGCAGCGAGATAGCTGTGATTTGCAGCCACAGGCTGCCCGCTCCCTCCTCTGCTTCCATGGAAACACATGTTGGATGGAGCAAAACCAGGCGTAGCCCTAAAGTACGTGATTTCCCAAATGTTTGCTTTTTCCTTTGCAATGAATCCTTTCACTCCTGTGTATATGAAAGTCCAGGGGAGGGGGGAAATCTTGAAATCTTCCTGCTCGAGCATGTGAACATGCCCCATTGCACCTGTGTTGAAATGCATAAGGCAGGGCAGGAACCGTGGGGTTTGGAGCTGCTGTTGTTATGGCCATGGCATCTGGGGTCCAAAGAGCTCATCTTTGATGTAATCCCTTTACCTTCATCTCTTCCCTGGATGGAAGTGAAGATCATATCCACCTCTGCATTTTGGGACCCCAAAGACACCCAGTTTGCTCATGTAATTGCTGCACTGCCCACTGGTCAGCTTCTCTCCGCCCTGGGTCATGGGAGAAAACAGATTATTTTCAGTTGAGGGCAAAAGGAGGGAGGGCTGGGGAAAGGGCAGCAGCTCACACATAGGCAGGGCTCAACACAGCTTTTTGGGTGCCTTGTTTTGTGTGGGAAACTGATTCAGAAAGAACTTGCAGGAGAAAACAGACCTTAACCAACAACTACCAGTTCTTCCAGCATCTCTTGTGCAGCAGTCTTTGCTGTGCTGGTCTGATTTGCAGGATCTGAGCCTCACACCTGGCAGCCACACTTGCAGTGTCTTCTGTTTGCTGGTGAGGAGGAGACAAACAGTCTTAGATGTGGTGTCTCTAACAAGACACTGAGGTGAAGGGGTTGCTGAGTGCTACTTATGTGGGATACACAGAAAATTAATGTATTGCATCACAAAGGGTTCAGGTTTTGAAGGCTGCTTCTGTAGGTGGTACAAAGCAGGGCAGAAACCTTCTTTTTTGAAATAAACCCTAAGCCATGCCCTTCTTCTGCAGCATAGCCTCCCATTTCGGCAGAGGAGAAGCCCATCCATCCTTGGACTCCTAACACAGCCCCATCTCACACATTGAGAGGTAGAAATAAATGTCATTCCATGATGTCTGATGATTCCACAAGATTCAGGCAAATAACAGCCCTTCATTAATTATTTACCTTCAGGGAAATGTGCCAAAGGGTTCTGACACTTCAGATGTGCAAAGTAATTGCCACATTTATTTCCCAGCTAATGGGGAGGCCAAAATAAATTGTACTGGGCTGAGTGGGTATGCGTAGGTGAGCAAGGGAAGGGAGGCCAGGACATTTCTGCCATTGCGTGTGATTTCACCCCTATGCCAGAGCCCACAAAGCTTCACCATGTCTCACAGGGCTCAGGCTTGTCTGCTTTGTGTGTCAGTGTGGGCTGGGCATGTCAGAGTGCTCAGCCACAGCCACTTCCATCATCCCCTCCATGCAGCCCTTGGTGCAGCCTTGTGTCCATGCATCACACCTCCTCTTGCTTTCTGCCTGCTCCAGGGCTGCTCTGGCTCCTCCAGCCAGCATGGGGGCTGCTGGTTGCCAGAGCAGCTTTGGACCCCATGTTGTGAGCGGTGTGGAGCTGCAGGGTTGTGCATCTCCCCAGTTGCTGGAGCATGTGATGACAGGCAGAAGCTGTCTCTGCTCCAGAATAAGTAGGTCTCGACTGCAGGTCTGCAACCTGAGGAAAACAAACAAATGCAGAGCAGTGTGGTTATATTTATCTGAAACTTAGAAGCTGTGATTCACAAGGAACTTTGATCACTTCAAATGTCAGGCAACCTGGGGAAAAAAAAAAGAGAAAAAAACAGAGTTAAAAAGCAACTGTTTTGGAAAAGGTAAGAGCTGCTGCTTCAAAAGTAAAGTACAATCCCTTCTCTTCTGTCCCCTAGTGCCAGACATCCTAAACTAGTGGGCTGGTGTTTCGCTTCAAGCGAGGGGTGGTCTGAGACTGCAGTTTCCAAAGCCTGGACCCTGCAGGTACTGAGGGCCAGCAGGACTCAGAGACCTTCCTAGCTTTCAGACCAGCAGCTTTCAGCCCTTCATCACACCATACCATACCTGTGAAAGATGAGGTTCATCCTAAACAAAATGTGGTGTTTGGATTTGGTTTGTTTGCATAGACGAAGGTTGTGGTTTTCTTGAATTCATTGTAAATTAAAATTAACATCATGCCATTGTGTTTTATCTCTGATTCCTTTGCAGAAGTTCATGTTAAGTATCTGGCATCTGAAATACAAGAGGCTTAGATGGGACTTTTGGTCCCTGGATGTTTTCATTTAGAATGAGATGCCTGATACAGCACAAGGGGGTATTTGGTGGTACCTGTCTCAGTGAGAGAGTTTCAGCAAAGCCCCATGTACTAAAATGTTTGCAATGAGTGAAACTCTTGGAGAAAGCAGTTCAGAAAATCCCAGCAGACCTTCTGCAGTGCTGATCCAGCTCCCTTTTACTGTTCAATTTGGAATTTCCTAGTTTCTGCAAAAGCCAAACCTGTTGCAAGGGAATTCACTGTTCATGCAGAAGATGCAGTGTGCTGTCCTTCAGCCACATACAGTTCATGTGCAGTGCTTAGGGATCGCAGTGATTTCTGTATCTCTGCAAATCTACATCATTACTCTGAAATTACTGCTGCTACTACCACATCCACATGTTACCCATTAGTGAAGCAGAGTGGTGGAATGTGCTGTCATATAAAGGTAAATATTTTACCTTGTTCAGGCTTGTCCAGTGAACTTTCATGCTGCTTGTTAATTATGATGGTAAAATAATTTGATTTTACATGTATTCATTCACTCATCCTAGAACCAAGGGCTACTGTTCCTCTGCAGAAGCAATCAGGTGAATGTGGTTTATGTTGTTTAATGGTATCATTGGGGAAATCTGGATTCCTGAGGCCTTTTAGTTTGGTTTTCTAAATGTGAAATAGTTTTGCTGATCTATCTTTAATCCTTTGGCCTTCAGAATGGGAAATTAAATTGTCTTTTCTCAGATACTCAACGTCAGCATCCAAATCAGGACTTTCTCATTGTGTGCAGAGAGGGGGAGCAGGATACTTGTTATTCAGGTACTCAGAGATGGAATCTGTTTTTCAGAGAAAAACCTATTTTCACTAATGCAATGGATTTATCTAGCTTCTGCTTTTTCATTTTTTTTTATACTCTTTTTTCCTCATTTCACATCTGTATGCGTCAGATAATCTAGTTTTAGGGATGACTGATATTAAGTTCTAATGAGCTGGCTCCAGGGTGTGGATTTTCATTGCACGTTTTGCTGACTTGATGCTAGAAGCTTGCTTGACCTTGCTTATGGTATCTTCCGTAAGATAAAGGCATGAGCCATCCTTTTCCCCTCCCTTCTCCCCCATATGAGGGGATGTGCTGGAGCAGGGCCAGAACCTCCCATACTCCAACCATCACTGCTTTTCTGTACAGCTCTTCTTCCAGCCAATGTCCTAAAATGCCCCATGAAACCATTTTCCTTGCTCATTTCCCCAGCAAACACAACTCTAACCACTTTCCAGGCAACACTTCTGGCACATCATTTCCTGATCTAATTCTTCTTATTACCCTAGAGGCCCATAATAACATTTAAAAATCCAAGTGCTGTTTCACTGTCCCAAGTGTTTCTCCAGCCAGGACTCATACTGGCTCTCACCAGAGCCCTGCTTGGATTTTCTCTTTGCTCTCCCCATCCCACAGCTTTGCACTGACATTCCTGCCTTGTAGTATTTTGTGTCCACTGTTTCTCTTTTTGGTTTTCTTTTCCCTCAGACAGTGGTAGTACACTCCAGTCCTTCACACCATGTAGTGCTGTAAGTGTTCCTGCAGTGAGTAGCCTCTCTCTGCCTTCTCCGTTGCCTTTGCAATAGCTCTAGGGTTGCATTTGCTCAGTACAGGAGTGTCTGCTTTCTTGCCTGACCTGTCCCCTCCTTCCTCTGCAACCTCAGCCAAGATTTTTCAATGTCAGCAGCCAACTTCTCAGTCTGGGAATGATCTAGAGCTGCAGCTCAGAGACCACGATCTCTCCCTTTCCAGAGAGCCTTTTGGTACCTAGGTGTCTCACATCCCTGGAACAGGCAGCTGTGGCTGTTGTACCCAGAAGTGTCTTAGTGATCTGTTGCTGTTTTCTGGAGAAAGCTGGAGTTGCCATGACAATTGTGTGTCAGTGGAGCTGGTGTTTGTATGGCCACAGCATCTGCGCACCTCCGCAGCCAATGCATTTATCCTTCCGGCCCCACAGCACAGTGGGGTGGGGCAGAGGTGGGGGAGGCAAAGCTGTCCATGCTGAGATGCTTAAAGCATCTCTCCAGCACAGCGCTGAGTGACGAACTGCTTGGGGCCTGCTGGGTGACTCCATTCCCCAAAGAAAATCAGTTTTTGGGTGGAACATTGGCTAGGGAAAGGGGCTGAGGCTGCACGATGTCATTCTACACCTTCTCCAAGCTGCCTGCTTTGGGACAGTAGGAACAGTGCTGGGTGCAGCAGCAGAGGAGCCAGCATAAATGCTGTGAACCAGAGCCTGTTTGCAAGCACCCTGGCTGCCCCTGAGAGCCCCAGTCTCAGTTAAGAGCTTGTGACACTACTACAAATCAAATGTCAGTCTTCTGAGCCCCTGCTTGCAGCCTGTTGGTTTAATTTGCAGCCACATTTGGACATTTTCTAGTTGCATTTGGCACTTGGGCAGAGCATCCCAGCCCCTGCATTTACACCTGGCACTTTGAAACTTGGGTGTGATCCCAGTAGGGTAAAGAGTGAGGGACAAACACTGTAAACTGAAAGCAGAGCTCTGGGCATTTCTGTGGGCACATCTTCCCTTGAGGGCTGCACCAGAGCCACCTCAGCCCAGGGCCTGGGTGTTTGATAGAACAAAGGGCAGCACTTGACAGAGCAGGACCTGTCTGGTGCTGCTGTGGGGCACAGCTGTGTACATGTGGCACTTTGCCTGGGCTCACAGCACAGCTGCCTGCTGGTACTGGTGTGGTCCATGCTCACACCATTCTCTTTGCCTCTGACTACCTCCTTCTCCCAGCAAAGCAGCTCAGAGGGGCTATGCCTGCCGTGCTGGCAGCCAGCAGCACAGGGGCAAGAGACAGCAAGATGAGTTGCTCTGGGACCATCTCCTCTGCCCCTAGAACAGAGACAGAGTCCCTGATGGCTTGTGGCACACCCATATGGCAAAGTCCAGACCTCCTTTCTCCATTTGAGATGCTGGCTGCCAGATCTTGCTTCTAGAATTTGCTTAAAGCATGTCTTCCTCATCCCTTCTGGGTGTGTTTGACCAAAGAGGTAGCTCCAGGCAGGATTTCACCATTTCCAAGAGCAATTCAGTCCCAGTTCATTGTTATGATCTTGCTTGATCTCTTCTCATCCAAGACTGACAGCCAGTAACACCACCCCACAAGTCATATTGCAAGGATGGGTGAGGCTCCTTTGCTAGAGTAGCAGATGTGGTGTTAGGTGCTGCAGAAATAAAGCTTAAAGAGCAGAAGATGCCCCAAATTTAAACCGACCTGAAGACCTAAGAGAGATGATTCCCAAGGTCACTTAGTAAGCCTGTCACAGACGCGTGGACTGAGCATAGATCTCCTGAGGCGCAGCCACACTGTGGTCTCACGACTGTCTTCTCTTTTGTCTTCCAGTCCATTAGGAAGATCAGTTAATGAAATGGAATTAATAATGCCAGTTGCAGCACCAGCAATGCTGCGAGGGAGACAAATTTAGCAGCAGAGGCTTAAGAACGACAGACTTGAATATAGGGTTATGCTGCAAGTGCCATAGGAGCCAGCTCTAATGGAAGAATGCATCAGGTCAGCCAGAGTTGGAGGGTCTCATTAGCTTTACTGATCAAATCTTAAAGCAGGAGTGAAGATGCACCAACCAGCTCCCCCAGAGGAGAGAAACACCTGATTTTAAGGTTCCCAGCAGTTGAAAAAACAAAGTAGTCCCACTGGAAAGAATCAAAAGACTTTTCTAGGTCAATGGCAGGAACAGAGCCTTCAAGTCTATGATCCTCACAGTTCGAAAATAACATTAAAGAACCAAGATAAATATCCACTGCTAAAAAGCCAGGAGTAAATAAAAACTCAGTAGCATATGTTAGATGTGCTGTTGCTTGAAGGAGTCAACGAGCTCAGGTGGCCCTGCAGAAGTGGCAGACACCTCTGGGGTGGCTGGTGAAGAGCATCTGTGCCAGGTTTGCTGAAGGACTGCTCATCAGTGGTTCAAAAGTCAAAATGGAAAATTGTTTTTTCCCAATCTAACCACTTGCCCTCTTGATGGCTCATTTGTGAGGATTCACATGAAATCACAGAATGTTAGGGATTGGAAGGGACCTCCAAAGGTCATCTAGTCCAATGCCCCTGCCACAGCAGGATCACCTAGATCAAGTCGCACAGGAACATGTCCAGGTGGGTTTTAAATGTCTCCAGAGGAGACTCCACAACCTCCATGGGCAGCCTGTTCCAGTGCTCCATCACCCTCACTGGAAAGAAGTTCCTTCTTGTATTGACGTGGAAGCTCCTGTGTCCCAGCTTACACACGTTGCCCCTTGAACTATCATTGGATGCTACTGAGCAGAGCCTAGCTCCATCCTCCTGACACCCACCCTTCACATATTTATAAACATTAATGAGGTCAACCCTCAGTGTCCTTTTTTCCAGGCTCAAGAGACCCAGCTCCCCCAGCCTTTCCTCATCAGGGAGATGTACCACTTCCTTCATCATCTTTGTGGCTCTGCACTGGACTCTCAAGCATTTCCATGTCCTTCTTGAACTGAGGGCTCCAGAATGGACAGGATATTCCAGATTTGGTCTCACCAGGGCAAGGCTGAGGCGGAGGAGAACCTCTCTCAATCTACTAACCACCCCCATTCTCATCCACCCCAGGATGCCATTGGCCTTCTTGGCCACAAGGGTCCATTGCTGGCTCATGGTCATCCTGCTGTCCACCAGGACCCTCAGGTTCCTTTCTCCTATGCTGCTTTCCAACAGGTCAGTCCTCAACCTATATGAGTATCTGGGATAAGGTTCAAGGAAAAGCCACCTTCTTCTCAGGGAGGGAAGCAAGAGCAAGACGTGTCTCACCTGATTCTTTCACCCTCTAATGTCACTCATCTCACATGTCTGAAGACCTTACAATCGTCTCAGACTTTGAGCAAAACATGGGCATGAAGAGCAGTTCTGCTGAGTAGTAAGTGAAGCAGAGGCAGCAGAGCAGAACATCTTAGCCACACATCTCATAACACACTTCTTGTCCTTGTGAAAAACCCAAATATTTTGATTGATGATTTAAAAAAAAAACCCTCATAAACTCAGGCATTTCAGGACTTCTAAAAGAAATTGCAGGAAGCTGGAACTTTATGTGCCATGCCAGGACACGTTGTTTCTTTGGTTATGAGGCTCCAGAATTAAATTCCACCTATTTAAGACCATCTTGTCTTTTTTACCAGCTTTTTGTGGTCTACAGACCTGATTAAAAAGGTAATTAATCACTGTGTTACATCTCCTAAGAGAAAACACCATAGACCCAGGGCAAAAGATCGAGCTGTCTATGCACCACTTAGATTGTGAATAGCAATGGACCTGAAATAGCCATCAGCATCTCCCAACTCATGGCCTTTTCACCTGAGCTGCCTCGGAGCTATTCTGCAGCCCAGAGAACGTGTTGTGCAAGAATGAGTGCAAGAGCAGAGCCAGGATCTTTGCCCATCTCTCAGCTATTGACAGCCTCCTCACAAAAACGTAATTGCTGGCTGCCCTTGGCTTGCAGTGCTCTGGCAAAAATTCCCCATTGTTCTTTAGAGCTCTGAGACATATTAATGCAACTTTTAAAAGTGCTTCTATTTTTGTTGCTAATGCTAAGAACAAATTATCTTAGAAGAAAAACCCAAAGATCTCCTTTAATGCTATTGTTCTCCTCAAGTGCTAAGTGTCAGGATCTTATGGTACAACGATGCAGATCTGGTGCTGCCCTCAATGTGTCCCACAATGTGTTGACGTGGAGTGATGCAGAGCACTGTTCTGAAAAGCACAGTCCAGAGTATCTTCAAAGTCACCGCACTTAGAGCGGAATTGGCGATGGTTTCAGTTCTGTCTTTGAATTTGTTATCGTGAAGTATCCTTTAAAACCAATGCTGATTGCCACACTGCCCTCCAACAGGGCTGTTAAGGGACAGCTCTGAGGTTTAGGGGCAAATGTGATCCTTCCTATGGGAGAACAGTGGATAGTTCTGAGTTCATTAAGGGAGTGGAATATCTCCCTGATGAGGAAAGGCTGAAGGAGCTGGGTCTCTTGAGCTTGGAGAAAAGGAGAAGGAGGGGTGACCTCAGTAATGTTTACAAATATGTGAAGGGCTGGTGTCAGGAGGATGGAGCCAGATTCTGCTCAGTTGTACCCGATGATAGGACATGGGGCAGTGGGTGTAAGCTAGAACACAGGAGGTTCCACATCAATATGAGAAGGAACTTCTTTCCAGTGAGGGTGACAGAGCACTGAACAGGGTGCTCAGGGAGATTGTGGAGCCTCCTTCTTTGGAGACATTTAAAACCCACAAGTCCTATGCAACTTGATCTAGGTGATCCTGCTGTGGCGGGGGGTTTGGACTAAATGATCTTTGGAGGTCCCTTCCAATCCCTAACATTCTGTGATTCTTACAGACCATTAAGTCAGTTCAAGTATATTTCCCTAAAATGTCTTAAATGTTGCCAACTCAGACCTCATCAGACCTCATCTTTGGTGCATAGCCAAGCTAGGTCACCGTGGAAATTGGAAGACCTTCAGAGGTAGGGCTGTAGAACTCATCTTGATATGAGGCTTGTTGTGTCCCTGCAAGCAGCACAACTCTGGTGGCCCATTCACAATGGCAGAATGTCTATGTCCTTTGCTGAGACACATTCTGCGCCTCATCCAGCAATCCCTGCTGGTTTGGAGGAGTAGAGAGAAATGAGACAGACAGAAACGCCCTACTTATGTGTTAACATGGCCAGAGATTTCCCTGAATGGGAGATTAGGATGTGCTGTAAGCAACTCCATAATTCTATTTTTTGGAGTCCTTACCCCACACATCCTACAAACACAGATCATTATCTCCACCAGGCCTACTTAGCAGGCAAATACTGATAAACCCACTTGGTTTGTGGCTATGCCATCAACACTGAGCTTTAGGTGACCTCACTAAAACACCTTAAGACTTGTAATTGCCCCAAGGACATCCTGTAGCAGAAGGAGGTTTCCCATGGACAGTCTCTGAAAGGAAAGAAAGCAAATTCCATGGTGTTTAATCCTGCTTATGATCACAGGAAAATTCTCCTCAACACTGCAGTATCTTGATGCCAAGATCTCTGACCAGTGCATGTCTCACGCTTTTAAGATCTTACACTTATGGGTGCCTTCTGGTTTGCTCAGTAAATGTTTAGTTGGTGGTCTTGGTTTAGCTCTGCTGCAAAGAAGTTGCTCTCAGTCACAGTCTGTTGATGGCCAACTGCTTCATCCTAATCCTGGCTCTCTACTTGCCAAATGGATAATTTAAACCCCATTGCAGAAATGAATTTTTTATTAGTTGTTATTTTATTCCTGGATCCTCCCCAGTTGGTTAGGATTTTGTTAAACTTTCTATGTAGACACATGGACAGCGTAAATGCTGGGAGCTGCCTCTGTCCCTCTTCTGACTCGTCTTGGACTAGATGATCTTTAAACCCAAAGCATTCCGTGAATCTGTGATAAGTGGACACAGGATGACCTTCCTGGCCCATCCACATTTTCTAAGAATGTTCAGTACAAGGGTGGAGAGCCTCTAGAACAGGTTGCTCAGGGAAGCTGTGACTACCCCCTCTCTGGAGATGTTCAAAGCCAGGTTGGATGAGGCCTTGAGCAACCAAGTCTAGTTGAGAGGTGTCCCTGCTCATGGCAGGGAGGTTGGAGTAGATGATCTCTGAGGTACCTTCTAACCTGATCCATTCTATGATTCTGTGATTCATCCCACACTTCCAGCTCAGTTTTGTTTCTGATACAAATGTGTTGCTCTTGTTTCTGATAGTTAAGTGATAGCTCTTGGTGCCTACAAATTAACATAACTCTGGAAGTCGCATGGGACAGTCCAATCAGACGGGTCAGGTCTGAAGAGACACTTTTCCAAAGGGAAGTAAGAATTTAGGGAGGACAAATGTTGGTGCGGTTCATTTTGGTAGCCTGTGAAAGGAAATGGAGACCTGAAGTCTAGGGCTAAAAAAGTCTCTACCAGCAGTGAAGGAAATGAGAAACCATTAGTGTTCCGTACAGCACTGGGATGTTAAATGTAGATAGATGACTCTTATATCCAAAAGGAATTTGTCTTTTATACCTGTCTGAGAAATAGGGGTTACAGTGAAATTGAGCAGTGTATTGGACCTTCTCACTGCTCTGCTGCTGGTGGTACATGGCAAATAGCCTTGAGTTTCACTCATGTGCTGAGTTTGAGCTCTCTTTGGCTTTATGGGGTCTCCAGGTTTCAGGAGTTTCGTGTCAGTGATGGTTTTGTTTCATACGCACTTCTTGTAAATGCCATGTATGATGGATTGGTGCTGGGAGCCCCTGTGCAGGGCTGCAGGGCAAAACGTTATCCATTGGGATATTTTCTGCTCTTGAAAAGGGTCTAAGCCAATCAATCCATGCTGAGAAATTGTCCCTTGACAGCCTGTTTCTTCCTTTTTTAATAAAGCTAGAAAGAACACAAAATCAGGGCTCATAATGTTGGTGGATGATTTAATCTCACTGTACACAATAACAATTGCAGTCAGTTCTGCACCAATTAGTTAATTATTTCCTTGTTAGGGGACTGAGGATGCTGGATTGAAGCCTAAGCAAGTCTTATGGGGGATTTCAAAGATAGTTTTGAAACATGAACAATAGCTGTTTGCCTCCATAATCCCAGCAGAGTTTCCTAGGTAAAGGTAGAGATCACACTGTGGTGAATCTTCACTTAAATTCTGGCTTTCTTCTATGAGATGAGTTACCTGAGGGGAGGGAAAGTGACCTACTGCTGCCAGTTGGAGATGGTCTGTGTCAAGGACTTTGGTTTTGGAGCTAAAAGAGCAGAGAGGTTCAAACATGCTGATGTGTACGTGACCTGCTGTGCCCATGCTGGTTCCTGTTTCCATATAAAAAAGCTAAACTCAATCTAACATGGCTGAAATAAAATTACCTCATAAATTAGCATAATCTAGAAGATTAAATACAGCCTCAGAGCTGAGAGGTCCCCAGCTGGGACTGTTCTGTCAACGGACTGGTCCAAGCTTCCTTCATGTGCTGTATCTCAGGTCAGTGAGATGAGGTGACTTTAGGGGAAGTTTCATTGTGATTTAATGACCACCTCAAAACCCGGAAAGACAAACAGGTTGGGTGGATCTAATGCATTCTTTTTCCCAGTATGTGCCAAGTACAGCTATTGCTTAGTTGTGATGTCTCTGGGAGACTACTTGTAGTTGTTTATTGAGGGGAAACTGAGGCAGCAGCAGTGTTGTACTGAGGGAGTTGTAAAATCCAGCTATTAGTGAGCTCATAGTTCCTACTGAGAGCACACGCTTTCTCACAAACTCTCCTGTGTACCTGCACTTTTGCACCTCAGATCCTGGTTTATGCATAATTTTGAGCAACAAGAGGAGGCAGCACTTGTACCCTCCACACCCTGATCTGGGTGTGTGGGGTCCTAACCTTGTGCTCAGTATCCTGGTGTAGTACGGCTTGGCACAAGGGGACGAGAGTGCAATGTGGGTCACCCCATGCCTGTGGGTGCTCATGCCTGCAGGGGCAGGTGGGTGATCCCTGGTGGTATGGGCACTCTGCTGTTTTCTTTTGTTTCTGGAATAGTTTTGGAGAAAACAGCAAAACAGGGGTTGCTCTGTTGGGGTTGGATCCTGACCTGGGTTTCCTCCTGCCTGGTCCCCAACCTAGCTGGAGAGAGGAGAGGGCGGTCACCAAAAGCGGGGGGTGTGGATGAAATTTGTCCCTCACAAAAAAAAAAAAATAAAATTAAGAAAATATACCAGCTCTCCTCACTCTCAAGAAATTTCTGGAACGTGAATAGTCACAACCATACAGCCACATAGGAAACACTGCTCACCCCCCTTCGGCCCCCCCTCCTCCACCCACACCCAATTTGTTTTTATTTCTTCGCCGTCAGGTTGCCTTAACTATTTCGATGGTTTAGGAGGCTAAGCCGCCAAGCGCAAAGCTTTTGATTTGAAAAGGGACTGCATCCCCTTTTCAAAGGAGCCTGCTCCCTAGGGCAACCACATCACACTGCTGATTTGCTGCAGTGGAGACCGCAGCGCGTACAATATGCCCTCCCCCTCCGCCTGTGCTGCTTACAGCATCAGTCCAGAGCCGAGCGGGGAGACGCCAGCGATACCCACCAACCCACCCATGCTGGGGAATGCCTGACTGCTAACGCAGTGCCTCCGACGAAAGGACCGGCGGTTTTCCTCAGCTCAGCCGAGATGCAAGCCAGTGCCGATTCCACCAAGATGGACTGTCTTTGGAGCAACTGGAAATGTCAGGGTATTATATCTATTCTAGTGTTGCATGCTAGGACTGCATGTCAGCGCAGGCAGAGGCAGGATCCATCCATTTTCGTATTGTTCACCTGTGGGCCTTTGCATGTTGATTGCTGTCCCTCCCCGGGAAGCTTTTCTTGGGGGGTAATTTAAGAAAGAAAAGCCCTTAATTCTGTTCTTTGACTGTATTTCTCCCGTCTCCAAGGGGAGACAGGAGAGCATCCTGCACCCAGGACCTTCCTTCCCACCTTACAGCTCATCCCCAAAGCATCCGCCCTTGCTTTTAGCGGTGTCATTCCTTATCCCCAACTCTCTTCACGGGGCTGCCTCTGGCATGATTTAATTCCTTTTGGGCTTTAGGAAAGCTGGGTGATGGTGAATCTGTGCCTGTCCGGGCTCGCGAGGGCTGCGTTGGGCACCTCGGTGCATCCTGCCCACGGACACACCCATGGAGAGGAGAGGGCTTAGCCTAGCGTCAACACAAAGAAAACGCAGCTTGGGCAAGAAGTGCCACAGCACCGAAGTGCCCGTGGCACTGTCATCCGCTTCATACTTTGCTGTAGGATTGCTTTAGAAAAAAAATATTACAAAAAATGAATCCCTTCGCTGTGCTTCTGAACACTCTGCTGAGCTGTTCGGGGGTGAAATACTGCGATGGTGGTGTCTCGCTGCTGAGCGGGCGAGGGAGACAATAGCATCTCCCTGTTGGGCTTATTTTCAGCTTGGTTTTGAGCGGGTCGGTGTCTGCGCTGGGTGGGGCTGGTTACCTCCCCGGGAGCCTCGGACAGCTTTTCAGCCATTTTTAGTCGGCTTCACACTTCCCAGCCAGCATCCAGCCTTTGTTTTGATAAAAGACGGACTCTGTGATGCTGCTCGGCAGACAGATTAGAGGGAGCAAAGCTACGGCTGATCCTGCAGTCTGCTCTGGGCAGGCTTGGTTTGGATGGATTTTTTTTATTTTAAGGTGCGTGTTTACATTGAATAGATGGTGTTGACGCTCACAACAGGGTCCCAGGGAGACAGATGACTCTATAGCATCATCTCCTTAAAGGGTCCAGGATGCTTGGGGACATAGTTTCATAAATGCAGCTCTGTGTAACAGAGGGCAGAAAGCCTTCATGGAGTGTTTTCTAGGCAGGGGTGGGCCAGCGGTCATCTTTCACGCAGATATTTTCCCCTAGGGAGGTGGATATTTTTGCAGTCTTGATTCAGCACCTAATTGTATTGATCATCTGAGAGGTTTTAAGGCAGAGGAGTAGCTAGAAAGTAAACAGATGCACCTGTTAAATGCAGCCTCCAGCAGCTACAGCTTTCCATGACTAAGTCAAGGGATGGGCTTTTCTATAGGATCACACGATTCCTTAAGCTTCTGTGAGAGAGCCACAACCAAACTTCAGGGTCTTTCCATCTGAGTTTTGCAGATAAACTTCCTGGTTAGGTGGGGTTTGGGAGTTTGTTTGTTCTGTTCCCCCAAAATTTCAATATTATGGCAATCCTTATAAAACCCCTAATTTGCTGAGTCAGAATGCTGAACCACCTGTATTTAGAGGCAGAGTAACTGTTTTCCCTTTTTATCAGGAAAAATAGTGATTTTTCATAAACCGAGGGGGGAAATAACAAATGGCATGCTGCTATTGTTTAATTAATAATCAATAATAATAGTGGGCTTTCTTTCCTCCTGTGAGTTTTCTGCTTTCCCAAGCCAAGAGGTAGACTTGCTGGAATTCAAATGACACAACGTGTCTTGTGCTGATTTGAGAAAGAAAAAACAACCCAGATCTGAAAAAATTAACACAGCTAAAATCCATCTCTTGTCTCACTTCCACATCATTTGCATTTCTTTTCCTTTTTCTTGGGTGATGCTTTATCAATCTCCATCTGCAGAAGTCTTTGATCAGCCCCAGATAAAATAGTGGAAATTTAAAATTCAGATGAATGAGGGCTAAAGACTTGATCCATTGATTTGTTTAATATCTGTTATTCATGTAGTCTGTCTCAACCCAGAATATCAGTTTTGTGCAAACCTGGAGTTGTTTAATTAGCCAGCTTCATAATCAGTGGAATTATGCTTCATCTCTGAAAACTCTGGAATCTGTCTGTGCACATAACAAATGCCAATATAAACCTCAGCAGATGCAGAGTTTATTTTCACTGAAATTACGGAGATACATCACTGAGGTTAACCGAAGTTTTAATTAATAAACAGTCAAGCCTGTGACTAGCTTATATCATTGGTTTACCCTTATATCCTGGTGTAAAACTGGGTGGAGATCTTGAGAATCTGCAGGGACACTTGACGAAGCTTTGGCTTTTCTCCACTAAACCGTCGTACTGTTATTTTCCTTGCAATTGAAGTGGTTGATGCTGCTGCATATGATTAGAAATATTGCAGTGGGGTTTACCTGTCCATCCTGCAGGTACAGCATGGTTATGTTAGTAGTGGACTGTGGTGTAGGCCCTCAGGGATGAAAGGAGCAGTTTGCCCCTGCTGGGGTTATGCTTCGTTCAACATACTCTCTCCCCTGGGTGTCTGGAGGATTGCAACTGGCTTCCACACCCAAGTCATCTTGCTCCCTGGAAGACGATGCCTTTGAAGCAGGCTGGGATGGAGCCATGCATAATGCATGAGTGTGCAGAGAAATGACTCTGAGTGGCCACGCTGGGCCTTCATGCAGCATCCTATGGCCAGTGCCCAGCGTGTGACGATTCGCAGTGCGCAGCAGTGCAGAGAGCTGCTGGATGAGGTGTTCTGCCAGGTTTGGGTGGTGGAAGAGGTCTGTGTGCACTTTCTCAGTGACTTGGCCTTGGTCAGCAGGATTCATCCCCATGCCTTGCTGGGGGAGAGATTGCTCTGGATTAGGAAGGTCTTTGCACCCCAACTTGGTGGAGATATTTAATGTCAGTGCACTGGTCCCCAAGAGTATTTAGTCTTCCAGTATTTCTTTGAGGGTGACAGAGCACTGGAACAGGTTGCCCAGAGAGATTGTGAAGTCTCTGTCTCTGGGATATTCATAACCCATCTGGACATGTTCCTCTCCAGTCTGCTCTAGGTGTTCCTGCTCTAGCAGAGGGGTTTGACTAGATGATCTTCAGAGGTCCCTTCCAACCCCTACTGTTCTGTGATTCTTCTGCTTGCCAGGTCTTGGGTGGTCATCAGTGCCATGCTTGTTCCTGCAGCTTCAACCTTCTACAAGACTTACTAAAAATAAAAATCTAGACCTATGAACCACTCATAGAAATGCTGCTAAATATTCTTCACATTATAATTATATCTTAACGGGGAAAGGGACTGCATACTTCATCAAATCCATCTAGCTGACTTAACTCCGCTGGGACTGGAGTTCCTGAGTAGCATTTTCTTGGCAGCTCTTTCCCAAGAACCAGCTTCTTTGCTTGATTGATATATCAGTGGTTTCCAAAGGGTTCTAAGAAGCAGCACCAACTATTCATGGCAACATTCCCCACTTTAAGACTGATTAAGAAGTTCAATGGCAAGAATGCTTCTGCATGCCATTAATCTGTAATCTTATCGACAGTTCTGACACCTGTCTCATCACAGCTATTACCATGAGACGATAACTTCAGCCAGTTGGTCTCTTTAGTACTTTCCTAAAAATACTATGGGCTGAACTCTCAGCAGGGATCCTCTTGTTTTGTTCACATGAGCTTTTTCTCTTTTTTCAGCAGCTATGGACCTGTCCCAGGAGTTGGTTCTCATGTTGGACCCTGCTAGAGCTGTCTTGGAACCAAGTCATTGTCTGGTGTAATCAGTTTGGCTAATTGTTTCAAAAAACTAACTTCAGACTTCTTCATTTTACAGTTGATTTCCTGTGGAATTGGAATTAATTTTGTCACTGTTTTTTCCACTTTCAGATTTGCTTTTTTTTTTTTTCTTACTGGTGTTATGAGTAACAAAATGTTATCAGTACTTCCTCAAGCACATCCCTGCTGATGGCAGTGACTACCAGATCAAGAGCTTAAAGTCAGAGCACAGACTCTCTTAGATGAGAGTTGGACTCCAACCACCCCAGCAAACACCATGACCTAGGATTAACAAAATATCAGTGAGATTTCCGTAGCTCTGTCCAAATGGTCTCTGCACACCTGATGGGCCAAGTCTGACTGTAATTTTCTTTTTGTTCTCTTTTAAGAATAGATGGACAAATACAAGGACAAGATTCCCCCAAAGTAAGATTATTTTAAAGGTATTACTTGAGGAATTATTGAAACCCTAGCAAGAAGGGGATGATGAAGCAATGGCTGAAGGCAACATAAGAGGGCTGCTTTTGCTTTCGTTAGATCTCTGAGAAATGAATTTAGTGAGGTTTTTGTGATACCAGAAGAGATATTCTCTCCCTGTTGTATTTAGTTCTGACAAATAACATAGGACTGAGATATTCATTTTGTTCTGGGTGTGTTATTTTGATCCAGTGACATCTCAAGAAAATCTCAACTTTTCCATAGCATTATGTGCATTCAGGGACTATATTGTGGGGTTCCACTTGATTTCTGCCAGCTTAAGGTGAGAGCAAGAATATCATCCATACAAACTAGCCAAGACAGGTAGTGATATGGTTTGATGAGCAGTAGATGTGGAGAGGAGGCTTCTTCTCACCACTGTGTTAAATACTGGTCTTAAAGCATGTCCCATGTGAACATGGTAACACTAGTAATAGGGATAGAAATATTGATATTACAGTAGTTTTGACTGTGGCATGGGTTATTGCCAGTCCCCTTGTCTACCCAAACTTACTCCAGTGCCTCATGTAAGGCCGTCAATCAGTTTTTGCGCACACCTTGATCTTGCAGATGGATTAGGATATAATATGAGGGCAGCCTATATCAAGACTTGCCTTTTCCCTCGTCATATTCCTGCTTCCGGTCTCTTCTCATCAGAATCTGGGGAGCAAGAAGGTCTGAACTTTCAAGTGGAGGCTTGAGACAAGTGGATGATAAAGAGAGAAAGCTGAACAGAGTACAAGAAGTTAATGGAGAAAGTGTGTACAAGAGATAGAAGAGGTATGGAGGTATGCACTCAATACTGGAGGTAAAGAATAAAGGGAGATGCCTCATGAAGCAGCACAGAAATTGTGTCTTGGCTCTGCTGTTAATCACAGCAGTCTCCTGAAGGCACCAGACTGCTCATTAGATGGTCTATCCATCTGCACTGTGTTTGAATCAGGTCTGTTGTGGAGAGGCGAGCAATGACCACACTGGATCCGTCACTGGTGAGAAGAGGGAAAGCCTGGTCCTGCCACCTATGGTTATAACTGCAAACCAGAATTTCTCTGAGCATGAGCAATGTTTTGTTCTGTTCAAAGTCTTGCTGCATTCATGATCAAATATTGTTGCAGCAATGCTATAAACAAACCTTCTTCGGTTATGTTTCCTGATCTTTTCACTTCCTCTAGGTCTGAGAGATGCCTTCTGAGGTCACTTAGGAAGTTACAATGTTATACTGCAGACAGAATTAAAGGCTTCAGGTAGTCAGGTTTTCCTCACTTCTCATTAATACTAATATCACAGAGGCAATGAGGCTCTACAGCCCATTGATTTTACCTCCTGGAGACCCAGTGGGACCTTCATTGTATAGAGGGCAGCTCGATCACATCCAAGGGCTTTATTAGTATGCTGATGAGCATATAGCCTTCTGTTTACTCATCATGGACCTAATTTGAGGGCTGGATACAAGGCTTTGGCACATACTTCTTGTATGAACTTCCATGTAAATGTAGCGGGATCAATGTTCATTTTTCACAGAGTTGTTGTAGTAGAGGAAAATCTGTCAAAGCCAAGACAGCACAAAGCCTTTTCACAGGAAGGGAGGGAGAAGCTGTGGAAGATGTGAATCATCCAGTCTCTACTCAGTTGATCTCTACTGATTTTCACATTAAAATGCTTTCTTTGAGGCATGGAATAGAAATATCTCCATTTCTCATACTCAAGTATTTTTCAAAAACAACCATGCAGTAGTCTGAAGGTGTGAGGACATTTTAGCTGCAAGTTCGTTTGGATCCTGTTCTCCCTCTGGGATCTCCATGGTGCTTCTGGAGACCACATAACCTATCAGACCTCAGTCCTTATGTTTCCAGCATCTCCTTAGCAGAAAGGATTAGTGCACCTCAGCCATCTCAAGTCATTCACCCCTTGCCTCCAGCATTGACTTTTACAGCCCCCATGTTTGTCTATTGGGTTTTATGATGCCAGATACTGAGTAGTAGAAACATTTTCTGCTGAAAGTCATGATGAGAGCTGGGTAAGCTTTCAGCCATTGGACCCAGGAGGAGTTTTTTGCTGGCACAGGCATTTCATGCTGCTGCTGTTACTTGTATTTGCTAGGTTACCATGATCTTGCCTCTCAAATAGGAGTATTCACCAGCTATTCACGTTAACAAGTGGTTGCTTATATCATAGAGTTTACCTTTGTGCATCATTAGTCTGGGGGTTGGCCTCAGCTGAAGGACTTGTAGTAGTTTAATGAAGTGAAGTTATACCATGAAATAGAGCTGAGGCACAGAGTAGGTACCCTTGAAAACTTTTTATTTCAAGAAAACATTCTTCAGAGGCAGTTGCAGTGACCTGCAGCACTGCTGGCTTTATAAATACAAATACTTGTGAGTCTGAGGCAGTTCTGGCAAAACCCAGAGTCCTTTCATACCTCCACAAATGAGCCAGAGCTCTGCTGTGGTGTACTGGAAATGAGTGCAAAGTGGCCGATACTGCCTCTCTCTTCCAGGAGGCTAAAGGGAGATGATGGAAAGCTGCAGCTGAACAGCTTCTGCATCTTAATGGACATGATCAGGATTTTAGAATTGTGATTTTTCCAAACAGAAGGAACCCAAACCTCAGGGAAGCTGAGGCTGATTTCAGTGCCTGTTTTCCGTGCCCTGTTTACACATCCTAGCTGCAAACCTTAGGTGGTCTGGAACTGGCATCTTGGCTCTCTGAAGCATTTCTTGCTTAGCCAGGCAGATTGACCTACTGCCCAGTTGCACATCACAGATCAACAGGCTCCCGTGGCACCAGCCTCTTTGCCTCATGCATATTCAGTGAGGGCTGCTCAGAATCCTGCCATTGTAGTGGGTCTAGGCAGTGCCCTGCGCGCGCGCGCGCACACACAAAGTCTGCAACACACCCAGGGCCCTTCACCACACTGGGACCTTTTATTCCTTCCCTATGAAATGACCCAAGCACTTAATTCTTATGTCATTAACTCATGCTGGGAGGAATCCCCCGCTCCTTTAGTTTGTCTGGGGAACACTTGTGCTTGTGTAAGACTTGGACTCAACACTTGTCGCAGCCTCGCCAAGCATGGAGCTGGGAAGCAGCTCTGCAGAGAAGGCTGTGTGTGAGGTGAGGATCCAGCTCAGCTCCCTGCCCCATCATCCCCATATACTGAGGAGGCTGGTCTGAGCTGGGTGGTCATCTCTCCAGCATGCAAGGGAAGGGGTTCAGGCATGAGCAGGGGTGCAGACCTTTCACCTAAGGGTCAGGCCACCATTTGTATTCTGTGACCTGTTGAAGGGCAGTAAACCCATGGGGTCAGTGAATGTTTGTGGGGGTTGTTTACTAACTTAATCAATTTTATAAGAATATAGGATTAAAAGAAACACAAAGGAGACATAGAAGTGTGGTGAACAACTTCATGTTCCATTTTCATTCCTGTTTAGGATTTGGAAAAAGGATGTGGAGTGGGTTGGTGCACTCAGTTCTGGGTTCACCTTGTGATGAAGGAGCAAATGTCTTAATCTTTTGCCTCTTGGTGCCTATTCATAGCATCAGAAACCAGTGTAGCAAGTTATTACACTCTGGTGCAAACAGTCACAAGAGAAAATAGCAGCCTCAAGGAGCCAGAGAAAGGATACCAGCAAAGGGATTCTGCACCCAGTGCACCTCTGCTTGCTTTTAAGGGAAGTTTGTTTGTGTAAGGAAATGTAGGACAAAACCAACGTTAAAAGCCTTTGAAGTGACTGAAGCTGCTGCTGAAGGAGCAAACATGAGTCTGACATGTAATACAGGTATTTTCAGCAGCACCTAAATTCCAGAGGAACTGATACAGCTCAAACCTCTGAGGTGCTTTCTCCTCGGAAAAACATAGACCACGACTGGCCCTCACAAGTCTCCACTAATTTCTAGCTCTGCATCTCCTCTGTCATGTATGCACGTGTCCTCAGATCTGTGTAATTTGGCCTCTGGCCATCTCACTCTGAGTTGTGGCAAGTCTTTCCTTACCTGATACACCTTAGTAAATGTCCCAGTCATTTCATGGCAGAAAGGGGCAAGTTGTGGGATACCCATCCTGGTCAGTGCTATCTTGAGTCATTCAGCATCTTCCTTGTGAAGGAGAATAAGAAAATGCAGTTTGGCATCACTCTGGGTTCTCATGTAGTCCACTTCCAGTCTGTAGGAATATGAGGTGGAAGGTCCTAGAAAGAAAGTGAGAGGGTTCAGTTGCTCATTTTGGGTCTCATCATCAATGGGATTGACTCACAAGCTCTACTGAAGTGGGCTTTTGTTTGCCTGCGTCCCAGGTAGTGTTTTGCCCTGATGTTTGTCTTTTTCCTTCCTCGCTGGACCATGCATACAGCATCTGGAGCTGGCTCATCTGTGCTCATGTCATTTGACATGAAGCTATTGTGTGATACCAAATGTGTGGTCTCAGAAAGTGAGATTTGCATACACTTCCAATACTGTCCTCTGACAGAGGAATTTTAAAGCACAAAACCAGTTGGGCTGTGAATAATCCTGTCCAGTTGCTTGATGGTAAAGGGCACACCAGGTGCTGTGCTGCAGAATTTTGCAGCACTTTGACTGAAAAATGCTATGAAAAATAATGAAAACCTCACACTTGTGTTCTGGATGCCATTTTGTAAGGATGGTTTGTGAGTCACAGACTCCAGCACCTCGACACTGTGAGCAGTTTGTGGAGCTTCAGCTGCCTGCATCAACAGAGCTGGGTCTGCTGCTGATCTCCCTGATGGAGCTACATGCTCTGGCTGTGCTGTAACTGCACTTTGGAGCATTCCCTAGTCCATGCCCCTGAGTGTATGCAGGAAGGATACTTGGGCATGTGTTTGAAAAGACTCTGGCCTGATCCCTGGTTTGCAAAATGAGCACCTAGAACCACAACAAGTACCACCAAGGTCCCCCATCCCTAGCCCACTCATGCATGTTCATGATCACAGGTCCAGTACTGAACACTGGTACTTCAAACTATGGAGACTTCCTAAATGGGGAATAGAGAGGGGTGTGAATGTTGCAGGAAGAGAAGATGCTCGGTAAGGCAAGAGCACTGTTTGAATTCAAGCCCATCACTTTGAACCGTATTGCTAATATGTGTAATAGTAATGAGCTCATTGACTCAAGCAAACATGCCATGGTGACTCACAGTTTTGGGAGACTGGATGATAAGAAGCGCTGGGATGGATTCGTTTTGTTTCTTCTTGTATTTGTGAATTATTATTTTTTGACAGATTGCAGTTTCCCTGAATTTCCTCTTTGTTCAGAAAGATTTGACAAGTGGCAGCTCTGAAATCTGTTTGGTTGGGGGTGGGTTCAAGCTGTTCACGAGGACTTGTGCAGTGTGTGAAACTGGAGCTGTTTTATTTAGATTGTCACGAGCATGTTCTTTGGCTGGAGGAGGAGTCCTCTCAGGAGCAGGCTGTCAATGTGAAGGAATTAAATTCACCTTTGTGGACTGGATATTCAGCCATGGTTTCATAACATTTTGCTTTTCTAGTGGCTATTGCTAACGGTAAGTTTGTTTGCGGAGGGGGCTGAATAAGTTGTTCCAGCTGGGTGAGAAACACTGACAAAATTAACTGCTTCACAAATGTACAAATATATTGGCTGAAAAAGTATTTCTGCCCTTGCCTTGCTGTGTGAAAAACCTCCTGTGGATCTAAATGAGGAGGGTTATCTGACAAGCAGAAAGCTTTATTTTAATTGTTCTGAGATGGTTGGACTTGCAGGAGTAAAAGGGATTAATTCTGTATTGAAGGTCCCATCTGAAAGATTGTTTTCCACCTGTGTAACTGTTAAGCAGTGGAAAACCAGGAGTATTTTCCTTCCTTAAAACTTAGGGGGAAAAAAATCATGTTGTTAAAACTTCAAATGGGAACACGCGTTGTGGCCAACCTTAAACTTTCCCATTCATTTACCAACAACCAGAACTTGGAAGTCATTTGATCAAGCATTTGGCGTTTGGACTTGTGACTAACTAACTAACTAAACAAATAAATAAAGATACCCAATTTCTAGAGCAGCCAAACGCAAGCTAGGGTAACATCTTCCATACAGCCCTAGCAACAGCACAAACCCCCAGCTTGCATTTGCCTTCCTGCTGCAAGAGGCCCACCATGCTGTGGTTGGAGATATGCATCTTATCTAACCCAGACACACGAAACACAAGGATTTCAAGTAGGTTGTAATTTCCTCAGTGTGTTGCTGAAGCCACTTCACTGCTTCTGCTGAGGAGTTCCTGTTGATGCTGATGTGAGCAAGAGCATCACTCGTTCCTTTACCCTCCTGCAAGGACTCCAAGCATCACAGTGGCCATGGTGGCCATCTTTGATGTCCTTCCAGCACCTGCTTTTAACATGTAGGTCTTCTCTCCCCAGCTATCGACCTGTTGTACTGGCATGACATCAAGCAGACAGGGATTGTGTTTGGCAGCCTCCTGCTGCTGCTTTTCTCCCTGACCCAGTTCAGCGTTGTCAGCGTCGTGGCCTACCTGGCCCTCGCCGGCCTCTCGGCCACTATTAGCTTCAGAATCTACAAATCGGTCCTACAGGCTGTGCAGAAGACGGACGAGGGCCACCCCTTCAAGTGAGTGCTTTGCAGTCATGGCCAGGGGCCATTCAGCTTGCAAAGGACCCATTCCCAGAGGCAATTCACTTTTCTTTCGGCTTTTGTACTGGATAAAATCCTTTTCTTGCTCATAACAGGGGAAGTAATTTTTTTTCCTGCTCTTCAGTTCTCAAGAAGCTGTGAGGCTGCCTTGGCTCAGACCCTTGGGGGGACAGCCAACGTTCTCTGAGACATGAGAACTAGTTTTCCAGAATTCAGAAGATTCAGACAATGTTAAGCAAACAGACACAAGGAGTTTCATTGGAACCGCTGCTGGGCACACTTGTTTGGGCATAGAGGGAGACTGTGATGGTGCCAGTGCCAATGCCAGTGCCCTCCCCAGCCTCTGCCATGTCTGGTTTGCTCCAGGACAGCAGTGACCCTTTCTCCTCTGATGTGCCAGCAAGTTGGTCTGGTTTGTGAAACACACACTCAGGAAGAGTCTTCTTGGGGTGCTGCTCCTTCTGTTTCACTTGAGTAGGTTCTGATGTGCAACTCATGACATGGGCACAGTTCAGAGAGAGCAGAGGCGCATGGAGGGGTGGAGGACAGAGAAAGGGGCATCACTGCCAAAGGTGACACGTGGCCAGACAGCAGCTTTTGTTCCTCCAGAGTCTGCCAGCTGGCGGAGTGTCTCCTTCTGCAGTAGCAGTTTTGCACAGAAGTTCATGGGGAAGTCCCCTCCAGATGTACATCCTCTGTTGGCTAGACTAAAGAAAGATCCCATCGAGACCAGGCTCTGTGTGGAGAGAGGGTAAGGCTGGAGGCCAACAGGCACAATGCAGCCTGCAACTGCCCAGGGAGATGGGTCATGCAAGGTGAAGACACTGTGTGCTGGTAGATCTGTGCCTGTGGGGAGGGGGACACCTTCCTCCAGTACAAAGAAATGAGGTCTGGGGTGAAGGGGTTGATAATGGAGACAGGCACAAATGTGAACGGTAGATGAACCTGCCTGGATTTGTAACTGGACCTGTGCTTTTGGCAGAGCCTACTTGGAGATGGAAATGAATCTTTCACAGGACCAGATTCAGAAATACACAGACTGTCTCCAGCTATACGTCAACAGCACAGTCAAAGAGCTGAGGAGACTCTTTCTCGTTCAGGACCTCGTGGATTCTTTAAAAGTAGGTTCGCTTTAAATGTTTTTAACCCCTAGATGACCCACCTACATTTCAAAGTGCTGCTTCCAAGTTGATGGTGACATCATGAACATACATTTGTGTAGCTCCAAATGTAAAAGATTTTCTCCCTTTTGATTTCCAAACCTCTTCCTTCCAGCAGGTTGGAGCATTGGAAATCCACATCTGAACGTATTGATACGTAAAGCAGGAGTTACTAAAGTTGCAGGACCAGCTTAGCGCCAGTGCAGTTCCAGAAGCATCTCTGTGTTATGCTTCCTATGACATTGCCACAAAACAGTGACAAATGTTCCCCTCTAATACCTCTGCAAGTCTGGATTTCCCCTAATGGTGGCATTTCCTGCTATGGAGGAAGATCTTTCCCTCCCTGCTGAGATAATTATTTCTTTTCAACTTTACACCTAAGTAGATTTATTTAGAGCAGAGGGAAGACCATTGAGACTGCAGACATGAGTTAGGCTCTTCAATTACTAAAATGGTTTAGAAAAATACACCCATCTCCCAGCCTGACGAGTTTTCAGTCTCTGGGATTGTGATTAAGATCTCTGGGACCATGAGTAGTCTGCGTGGATGATCTCTGCCATCACCCCAACTGAATGCAAAACCTACCTATGCTGAGCTGTGCTCAATGTGGAATCCTAAATGCATTAACTTAAGGCCCAAATTTACGTGACGCCTCAGCTAAGGGGATAGAAGCAGTGAACAGCGGAAGAGAGAATGGGGTTTGTACATCCAAAAAAGTACCCTATTGCTAATGGACTGGGGGTGGCTTCTCCCCTCACACATTTAAAGGCTAATGTACTGTTACTTTAGCTGGTTCAGTGAACTAATTTGTTCTTACGCTGACAGTGATGTAATGCTCCGTCTTCACTTTAGTTTGCAGTACTAATGTGGCTGCTGACTTACGTGGGAGCCCTCTTCAATGGCCTGACTCTTCTGATAATGGGTAAAAAACATTTCTTCTAAAATCTCTAACTCTTAACTCCCTCGCGATTTCTACTTAGACCAAACCGCCTTTCCTTGCTGTGCCTTCCCCACCAACTTCTATTTCCCTTTCCAGTCAATATTCATCGTTCCCATTACGTTGTCCTTCCTACTAGAACTAATTTCTGCTTTATGGTTTGGCAGTTGCGAGTCCCAGAGCAATGGGAAGTTCCTTATTTGTGAGGTTTGAGCAAAGTTCATTTTTAATGCAGCGATCCCTGGTGGATCAGCTGAGCATGTGGCATGATACGCGTTGGTTGCTGAAGTAGGTCTCTTCTCTGGGGGAATCTGGTCTGCAGCAGTGTAACAGTGTGCTCTTTTCTCCTCAGCTGTGGTGTCTATGTTTACTCTCCCCGTTGTATATGACAAGTACCAGGTAAGTCTGCCCCACGTGGGGTGGTTCAGGTGTCTGGGTTGTTCTGCCTTGTTGATGTCTTAATGATTTGGTCTCCTTTTGCTTTCTGCAGGCACAGATTGATCAATACTTGGGGCTCGTGCGGACCCACATAAACACTGTTGTGGCAAAGTGAGTTCAGCAGCAGCCTTGCTCAGAAAGCCTCGCTGTGAGGCTGCAGGAAACTGAGGGTGGCTAAAAGCTGGGTGGTTCTGGGGACAACATGCCCTATGAATTATGTCCTCCTCAGCTCTTATAGGAGGGCAGAGCCTTGGATGAACACGGTCCTTATCAGCTAAGTGTAGGCTGAGGCAGAGTTTGACCCTACATCCTTCTCTCTCCTCTCCTGCTCTTCTGGGGAGATGTGGACAGAGCAGCCCAACCAGGGACTTACATCTATACTTGTACCTGGCCAAGACAAACAGTGGTTCATTCATGTGTTAACTCCTCCACCGACTACTCCAAGCCTGGGCTTCTGTATTCACGGTCCCTATCCTTGATGGTTATTAATATCATTAGTGGACAAAGTGGGAATTAGAACATCACCCTGTTACAGACAGGAGCTATCTAGAGGAACCATGATCGTGAGCATTTCGAACCACTGTTGAACAGTCAGAAGGCCTGGATGTTTCATTCAGTCTGTTCTAGTTGCCTGTATCAAAAGCTTTTGGGGGTCTGTAAGGGCACTGTTGCCCACTTGTTGTGACAACACACTGAGCACAAGCCAGAGGTTACCCTTGGGTAAGACCCCAGGTGGGGATCTGCTGGGATGGACTAGCTGCCTCGCCATATAGTCCTTCTCTTTTTCATTTGAATCTTCTTTATTTCCAGGATTCAAGCTAAAATCCCAGGTGCTAAGAGAAAGGCAGAGTAAAGCAGACACCAAGAATTCATCGTCTACAGTAGCGAATAATGGGGAAATCTGGAGTGGAACAGCTCTGTTCTTACACTTTACTGCAAACTTATAGTTCTTTTTTTTGTCAACACCATAATCTTAGAAAACGTAAAACCTGGAAGCAGTGCTTTTTTCCCCTGCTGCTTCTGCACTTAGAATATTTGCAATCACTTGTGTCAAGCACTAAAGTATAGTAAAGAGAAAAGTGTACTAGATGTGTTTTTTTGTGTTGCTTATAAAGTGCATGATGGTGAGAGCCTAAATAATATTGACCTTTTAATTTTATTTTATTTTTCAGTGTTTTTCCTTCTTCTATTGGCATTGCTTCTATAACTTTTAATGTTACATGTGGCTAGGGGCTTTCCTGCTTAGTGCACTGATGCAATAGTTAAAATTGCTTCTACGTCACTGGGTTGCTGGTTGGATTCATCTTTATTAACTATATAGAATTGTAGACTGATGTTTTAGTGTTTTCCAGCACAAATCAAGTAATCGGTACTTATGGTAATCAGTTTTGTATAACTCAAAACAAGTAAAAAGACAACAAAACCCAGTACTTTTGTCGTAAGGGATTGACAGGCTGATTTACATGTATGGTAACTGGAAAGTTCCAGCATGTTCAATTTATTACGATTTGTATTACATTCTCTGTAGTTCCTAATGGACTTAATTATGGACTCTGAATATTTGCACTTATGTACTTGATACCGAATGCAGAAATAAATGTTACTAAATGTACAAGGTTCTCCCTCTTGCTGCTGCTGCTGGGATTAGTTTGGCCTTTGCAAACAGGACACAGACTGAGTAAAAAGAAGCACTTTCCCTCCCTCTCTCTTTCCCATTGAGGTCCACAGGAACTTTGTCCTTACAAAATGGTTCAGTCCACTATCTGTAGTCTATCAGTTTCAGATCTCAATACAGACAGCAATAGTTGAAGGAATTTAGCACATAGTTTGGGGTTGTTTTGCTGGTGGTGTTGGCAAATAACAGGAACACGAGTAACTCTTGCTTCCTCCATTTGCAGGTTGTGCAAATCTTAAGCAACACACTACTTGGTGGGGATCAGCACAAGATAAAGGACCTTTAGTTTTCTGTAGCTGATGTTACTGTCTTACCCAAAGCTGTTCTTTGAAATCTGCCTTAAACTGTGGGTTTAACACCAAACTCAGAGGCTGGGAACTGAGGCAAACGTTTGCACTTGTTCAAAGGTTTTCAAAAACTGTCATGTGGTGTTGGAGAACCTTCAGAGCAGAGGAGCAGCTGCTGGACATTATCTAGAGTGCTTCAGAACAAACAGCTGGTGAAGGGCTGAGTGATTTGCCCATTCATGGAACATACCTGTGGACAATATTTTTTTCTCCTTCTACTTAAATAGGAACATCAAAACATTTTCAGCTGAATCATAGTGTTTCTCTTGCTAAAGTTTTTATACAGAAATTATGTTTTCTACAAAAACCAGATCCTTAAACGTTTGTCTGAACTTTCTTAATTGAAGCCTTTTCTTAGTTTCATTCAGTTAATTCACCTTCATGGAAATGGTGACATCTCTCCTAGGTCAGGCTGCAGTTCTGTTTTGTATAAATGTACAACCTCAGCGCACACGAGGAGTTGGTAGAACCATTCATAGAGCTAGGGGCTAGTTAATTCTTGTAAGGACTCTTAAATACCCTTATTTTAATTTAGAGTTTATACTGAAACATTTTTCTTTGCTCTTATATGAAAGTATTGGAGTGTCTTTTAAATGTCACCTGCAGCTGGGTATGAGCATCTTTCCTCAAGGACAAACTGAGTGACATATGTTGCTTTAGATCAAGTGGAATATGTTAGGTTCAGCATGTGGAGTTTTCAGCCAGGCGTTAAAATTCAACATCTGCCCACAGCATTAACGGCCTCCTACCAATGCATTCAGATGTCCAGAGCACACCCTGTACGAGTGTCCTTGAGGATGAAAATTGACCCTCACAAGTGTGTTTACTTATAAAATGAATATGTGGGTCTAACATCTTAGTTTTGAAATTAATACATTTAATGTCTCACCCCATTGGTCCCATAAGCATCGTCTTCCCAAGCACCAACAATGCAATTATAGGCAAGTCTAGCTTTTGGCAGTGCCAAACCCTATGCAGGGTTTTAAAGCTACATCCCCTGTGCATTTGGAAATCAAACAAAATAAAACCTTCTGAACCTAGAGACCACAAATTCTATTCTTGTCTCCTCCAGCATCATCCTCTCTCTGAACCCAAGCTCCCCCCTCCAAGCTCTTACCGTTCTAACTGTACCCCTGCAAACTCACCTCTCCAACTCATACCCTTTACTTCTATCATACCCCATCTTTGGAACCCAGCCCCCAAACTTCCTTGCAGACTGCCTGACTTTCCGTGTATTGGGCAGTAACAGCCTGCAAGTCTGCAGGTGTTGCTGACCAGCTGGGGTAGGTTAATCTGGTGGGTGGAACCAATTTGGAAGACCATGCTGGGATGTACAAGAAGCAGAGAAGTTTAACCTGGGCTTGCACTGCTTGTGCTGCTGGTGGCTGCTATCAACCTGCTAGGATCACAGCAGCATTTTCTATTATGTTTTTAAGTATGGAAGCTTAGAGAAAGCTGTTGTGCTTAAAGTTCTCCTAAGCCTTGTGTGCAAACCTCTGTCAGCTCGTGGTCCTGCTATGCAGGAGTGAAACCTTATGCTGCCTCTGATGGTCCCTGGTAAGTCTTGTTGGTTTATACCCCCATGGTTTTTTTGTTTTCAAACAAGAGAAATGAAAAAACCAATACTGAACCAATACTTCTTAAAATATTTTAGTGTAGTTATAGCAGATGGTTGGAGATCCTGACCACAATGACACACGATCATGGTCTGAGCTCTGCTGTCAGGTACTCAGCCTGTAAAGCCCCTGTGTTTCTGATCTTCCTTTGCTTTCTAAGGGAAGAGCAGCTTAACAAGCTTGAGTATTACAATTATACATTCATGAATTCAATACTATGTATTTTTTGATAATGTAAGATTATTGATGTTGTAGATTCAGCTTGAATAGTAAAAGGGGCAAATTTGTGAGGGTTTCTAGGCAGGTGAAATTTGGGAAGCCACTGGCACTGCCTGGGTAAAATGCAGGGGAGGGGAAGACACCAAACCATTCCTTTTGCTTTGAAGTGTACCTTGCTAGAGGAACCTGGTCATGACTCTACATCACTAGTGCTTCAGGAGTCAGCTTGATCTCCTGGTTCAAAAGCTACTTTAAAAAGATGTGCATGGATGTTCTGAACACCCACCTAACCAAGTGAAGGTCTTAAAGTGATTGAAGCTAGCTAGGTGTGTGCTGAATACTTTGCCCAAGCAGTGTCTCATGCTTTGTCTCAGGGTAGTTTGAGGTGCTGACTCACTTTCTGAGAGGAAGCCAAGAGGTTTCTAAGGTGAATTGTCTCAGCTGGGAGGGTGTGTTTAGATGCCAGGACAGGGCTGAACCAGCTTTGAAGTGACTGGTCAATGTAAAGGGAACTGTGCTGTAATCTGCTCAACAGGATGCTGCCTTTCGAAGAAGGTATCAGGCCTGTCTGCTGAGCTCGCCTTTGCAAGCCAGCCCAAATACTCCACTAATTTTACAAGCCTGCTGCTAAACTGCTGCCTGAGAGACTCACCAGTTGCTGGAGAGCTCTGGCAGTGCTTTATGTCATTTGAATGTCTGTGTACCCTGAAATGAATACTCTGGTGGTAGTTTGATGCGAAAGCTAACACTGTTGTGTTTGATTCATTGCTTCTTGGTGTAGGTATTCCACTCTTCTAGCCTGTGTATTTGCCTCTGAGCTGTTGCCAATCTGTTTTATGCTTTCTCTGCTCTTTTAATATTAATCCGGTGAGAGTAGGATCATAAAACGCATCAGTGTCAGGAAAGCCCTGGGTCTGGGAGGAGATATGAGTGATACAATATTCTGTGAGCAGCTAATCCAGTTAAAGAGACTCTATCTGTTTCCCCATAGCTTTTTCAATCTCCCTGCACGCTTTCAGATGGCAGCTGGCTCCCAGCCCTGTCCTAGTGGGTTACAAGTCAGCCAACTGGAAGCTTATCAGCCTCCCTTTCTCCATATGGGCCCAGGGAAATATATGGACAGCCCATGTGTTTACCCAATGCAGCTCTGAAAACACCAAGTGGGATGTATTCCTTCCTGGCTCTTAATAGAGTCTTTTCTCAGACACAGAATTAAAAGATGCTCCACCAGCCAACTTGCGTAGGAGCTGCCTGCATGCCAGGAATCGGTGGGGAGAGGCTGCTGGCAGGCACATGCAGCCACTGCGGGACATATGGCACTTGCACAGGGGTAAGCCATGCCCACTGATCAAATAGCTGCAGTGCCTGAAAATGGAGAGAGGAAAAGTCTTCATTTCCGCTCCTTGAAAGGAGAGAGTGGCAAAACCGTGCTCTCTGCCACGGTAGGAAAAGGAGACTGAGGATAGACGATCCTTCTCCACCGGTGCACGTGGAAATGGGAGTTGATTGTAAGTAGGGATGTGAGCTTGAGCTGCTTCTCTCTCACCTGAAGTGCTCATTTCTTTGGCTTTGCCTGTGAGGGAACAGACAGATCGTTGTCTGTTGGTGCTCTCCTCGGCATCTAACCCATCTAACTACTGGCCACCTGTCAGCTGCCTGTGGCTTGACATTTGTGCAGGTCTATTTGTGGTAAGGGTAGGTGTTACTGGGGTGGGGGATGAGCTTTCTAGAAGCAGAAAGGGAACGTGAGCATGCTGCAAGCCCAGCTCATCTTCACCACCTCACCAGCTCCGCTAGGAATGCTAAATCATTCTCCACTAGGAATGTTCATCTGAACAAGTAGCCAGATTTATAGTTCAGGGGGGAATCACCATGTGTGTGTGCCTGGCAAGGTGAAGTTACAGGGGCAGGCAGCTACGTGGGCAGTTCTGTCCAGCAGTCTGAGAAGTCTCCAGGGCCTGGGATGTGCCAGCCTCTGTGCTGCCCATGTTCTCATCTTCCTTTGCACTCCTGCTCTGCCTCAGCCAAAATGCTGGGAGATGCCAAAGGGACCGAGATCAAAGTAAGGGGATGGGCTTGAGCTGCAGAAAGAGCCTGGAGAAACCAAAAGCCACAGTAGCCCTGTGCTGACATGATTTCATTACTTTTTACCCTCTTGTTTGCTCCTTAACTAATGCACCAGGCTCCTTTCTCATGTTCACCAAATATCAGAGATTCAGCCTCGAGGTTGCAAATTTATGGCTCCTCGTGGCTCTTTTTTGTTTGAATTAAAATAATAATTCAGTCCAGGGAAGGTAATTGTCATTCACGGCGAGGCCCCTCTGCATAGATTTCCCTTTATGAGGGAGTTATAATGAATTAATTACATTTTTACTCCTTTTGTATCGCCCTCTCATTCGGCTAAAGTGACATAAAGTAGCCTCGACCAGTCCAAAACTGTCCGTGATGTTTTATAGATGTGAATTAATAACACGGGGGATATGTAACATCCAGGCGGTGGCGTGACTTGAATAGCAGATGTCTGTACACCAAATACTCTTCTTCTGCCAGGTTAGACATGAAGCCTAATTGCATTTCCCCAGCTGTGCAGATCCTTCCTTGGAGGAAGCACCATCCACACAACTGCTGTTACTTTTTCACCCAGTGTTATCCCCTTTGGCACAGGCTAAACAATTCCTGAGAGTTACCAGCAGGGCAGCAGCCTGACTCACCAGCTATCAGCACCTTTGGAACAGAGCTATTGAATCATGCAGGTTGGAAAGGGCCTTTAAGATCGAGTCCAGCCATTAACCCAACTGTCCCAAGGCCCCTGCTAAACCCTGTCCCTAAGCTCCAGACCTACATGACTTTGAATAGGTGGGGCTCTACCATTCTTGGAACTCAACTGCAGAAACGCCTCTTGTAGTCCTTCTAGCTGGGAATTCTGAAGTCCTGGAAACCTCCCTCACCTCTCTGCCTCCTTGAAAACTGGACAATCTACAACTTTTGTCACCTGAAGTACAGAGCTGTGATGATCTACAGAAAGCAGAACTAGCAAAAAGCGTGCTCCAGGTTTTCTGCTTTAAAAAAGCCCACAAAGAGCATGAAAACATTCTACTAGTAGTGTCACTTCTGAACGCCAGACTTTCAGAAATAAGCTCAAATTTTAATTCTGCCATCAGGAGGTAATCAAGAATCTCTCTTGGTATCAAGAGTTTTATCTCGCCCACTTTCTCAACAGCTATCACAAGCCCATGACTCACATCATGCCGACGGTGCAAATGAAAGGGAAACGTTGTTCCTCCCACTGTTTAGCCAAAGGTACTCCTACAGCTCTCCAGTCACAAGAGACCTGAGTAAATCTTCCTTCCAGAGTGGAATCAGTTATGCAGGCTGCACTACAGCGTCGTAACTTGCGATTTGCAGGAGAACTCAGACAGGAAAGCTGCTATTTGGTCACGTGCTTGGAGTGGGTGATACGGTGCCGCGAGGGAAATGAGGAGTGAGGCAGACAAAATTAATTGAAGCTTTTAACGTCTCCAGCAGCAGATGGTAATCGCTAGTGTTAAAAGGAGAGGTCAGTAGTGAAGTTTCCCAAATATCAGCCAATTTCAACATAAAATGATAATAAATATAATCCCCCGATGCTGAGGATGCTGCTGAGTTTTTCTAAAGACACAAAGTGGTGAAGTATTGCAGGAGACCTTTGGGGGCACCGTGTGGAAGGAACATAACACCCATAAGCAATAAAAATTGGAGTCTGGATCACAAATGCGAAGTTATGTCCTGGTTTGATAACAGAAAGTCTTCTCAATGGCTGGAAGAAGTATTGATGAGAGAACCCTGGCTGCCCACAGCTCTAAGTGCTCAGTGAAGCAGAAATGTGCTCTCAGGGGGTGCATGCAGAGGCCGTGCAGGAGTGGAGTCCAGGGGAGTTGGGTTTCTTTACACCAGCAGAATGAAGGCTGGGAAGGGGGGATGTGGTTGCTTTTAACACTTACACTGGAGTTAAACGCCATGGAAACCCCGAAGCTGTTTAAGCTGGTGCTTAAAGTGCTTCATGATGACAGGAGAAAAATTACATTCCATGGTTTTGGAAATTAAAATTTGTTGTTGGTCAGGGGAATGAACAGTATTTCCCAAACAGGAGTTAGAAACAAGCGCTGTGAATCTCAGAGTCATCCAAGGTAGGAAATAGATTCCGTTCTGTGCCGATTGCCTTGTTGATAAAATAAGCAGCTGTCAATTCCCTGTGTGGCAAGAGATGACCGAAGGGACTCAGACATACTTTTTCTCCATCAGCAATTGTTGCACTGGTGCCTTAACCCTTACAGAGACCCTGTGTTTAATTATCAAGAAGAGGGTATTACAGATGCTCCTCTGACACGGACAAGTAGATCACAGTGAGGGTGGTGAAACACTGGCCCAGGTTGCCCAGAGAGGTTGTAGAAGCTCCATCCCTGGAACCATTCTAGGTCAGGTTGGATGGAGCTCTGAGCAACCTGCTCTGTTTGAAGATGTCCCAGCTCACTGTGAGGGGGTTGGACTAGATGAGCTTTGAAGATCCCTTCCATCTCAAAGCATTCTGTGATTCTGTGATCTGCTGAAGTCAGAGCAGCTCTCTCCAGATCATATGAACTCAAATTATGGCCCATTCTCTGTGGGGGAAAAATGGAATGCCCTCATCATTTATTTCTAACTAATAATGATCCCAAGAAAGGTATTCCAGGCTCAGCAGAGACATCCAGGCACCAGTGAGGCCATTATTGGATGATGTGATGAAATTTTAATGGCTTGTCAATCCTTGCAAGTGCAAGTGGTTCTTCAGGCCTCCTCTTGGCTCCTGTGAGTTAGGAAGATTCTATAAAGGAAGACTTGGTCCATGCCTCCTCCTGTGAATGCTGTTTGCTGTGACTGAATTTCATAGGTAGGCAAAGGGTAACAGATTAGGTTCAGGCTGTGATGGGTAGGTCAGTAGATAAATCAAAAAGTCGGCAAAACTAAGTAGAGGAGAAAAAAAATGTTCAATTCCCTTCTTAGCTTTTACTCGAACTTGTCCTGAAGCAGAAAACTTATGAGACATGTACATGTTTACTCACTTTGATCGTGTATTTGTTTTCTCCACACTCAGGCTGTGAGCTGAAATAAACAGAGGGTGGGAGCAGATCCTCCTGGACAAGAGTACCCCTGCTTGCTCGGTCCTGATACCTGGTAGCTCTTGCGAGGTAAGGGTGCACTGCTCAGACACCGTCAGCACAAGGCTGGGCAGGGATTTGACTTTCCCCATTTAGTGGTCAGTGCAGTAGCTAAAGTTATTCCAGCTACAGGGCAGCAATAAATTCCTAGAAGTCTGGTGGTAGAATTCGAACTGTTTCTTAGTCTCAGTGTCCTGCAGCAGTTGTAGAACCATGGCAGTTCATGACCTGCCCTCTGCTCATGTGCCCATTTGTATGCCTGTACTTCGCAAGTATGCAAATATGCTTTGCGTACCTGAGGTGCAGAAGAACATTACAGCAGCCCACAGAGCAATGGACACTGCTTGCCCCCATCTCCTGCAAACATCAGGAGGAAGGTATGAAGCTCATCTCACATAGCATTGGGTACCTACATAGGACCCAATCCTGGTGTTAACCACAGGTCATTTAACACATGGCACCGTTCAATTTCTAGACCAGGTTCTCCAAGTGCTGGAGACGAAGGATGGCATCACCTTTGCCGATTGTCTCTTACTGAGCAACAGATCAATACTGATTATGAATGAAGAAGGTCTCCAGGAGCAGCTTGGCAGGGTGGAAGCAGTCGTAAGCGTGTAGGAAAGAAAGGGGGTACCTCCTAACAAGCTGGTTATCTTCAGATGAAAGTTCAAGCACTTTTAATGAGACTTTTGTAGATAATTAAGATGATGTTATCCTGGTGATTGTCTCCATGAGCTCAGTTCACACAGAAAAAATCTGTAGTGACACCTGCTATTCCCTCATACAATCACTGTTTTATCTTTCGTTAATGTCCTCTGTTCAAAATTAAGACAGGCTGAGAGAGCTGCGGTTGTTTAGCCTTAAGAGGAGAAGACTCTTGAGGGGACCTTATAGTGACCTTCCAACCCCTGAAAAGGGCTGTCAGAAGGCTGGAGAACTGTTCACAAAGGCTGGGAACGACAGGATGAGGGGTCGTGGTTTGAAGCTAGAAAAGGGCAGATTTAGGCTGGTCATGAGGAAAAAGTTCTTCAATCTGAGGGTGGTGGATCCCCTGAACTGGCTGCTTAGAGAGGTGGTGGAGGCTCCGTCCCTGGAGCCCTTCCAGCTCAGGCTGGATGGGGCTCTGGGCAATATCTGGTCTGGTGAGTGATGGCCATGCTTGTTGCAGAGGGGTTGGACTAGATGACCTTTAGACATCCCTTCCAACCCAACACATTCTATGATTCTATGCGTTTGAAAAGATCCATGGGAATGTTTCCAAGTGCAACTCAGCTGCTGAGGTGCCTCTTGCATTTGCTCTGGGTGGGGGGGCTGGTCTTCCTATGGACAGTGTCCCTCCAGCCTCAAGTGGGCAGAAGCAGAGAATGATCCAAACCTTGTCCTGCTTCTGCTGCAGGGATGTGTGGAGTCAGGGATGAACAGGGAAAATGGGGATTATTTTGCTGCACGACTTTTTGCCAGTCTAAATATCTGAGAAGACATGGCTGACGTTATCCCCATGGTGGCAGTGGCCACCGACTCTCTTTTCCTGTTTACTTGCAGCCTGGCTTACTAGGGTTAATATAGAAGACATAAAATGCAAAGGGAAGGGTCACTGCAAATCTTCAGTGGAGAAGGGCCACGTGTGCCCAAATGAAGTGGCTGCCATGGGTATTAATGGGTTTCCTCCTCAACTTTTTGGTTTTGAATCACATATGGGGCCATCTGGTCCCTCTGTGGGACTCCCAAGACTCTTTGGCAAGCACGTATGTGAAGGTGTCTAGAGTTTTTCCTCTTCAAGCCGTTCTACTATATCTTATTTCTGGAAACCTACTTGAAAAACAGTTCTAATGGACAGCTGCAGCCTCTCCTTACTATCACCAGTGCTGATATTGTAGGGCAGTGTAGAGAAAAATCCTTGCAGGCCAAGTCTGGCGGCACATTGAGAAAGCAAATGCACTGTGCGTGGTGGTTCAGGCACTGTGGCAGGTGGTGCGAGACAGATGCTTGTGGTCCCCTCAGCCTCTGAAGTGAGCATGTGGCAGGAGATCTGAAGGCAGAAGGAAATTGAAAATATGCTCAGTGCACAAATTCACCCCCTTCGGGTCTCGAGAGGTTAGAAGCCCTTGAATTTGTGTGAATTTTTCTTGCTGTGCCACACCAGACAAGAAGCTGCTTATGGAGCTGTTGGGCCTTCTTGGAAGATAAATGTGACCTATAGAATCCCATCTATCATGGTGTCTCTGACAAGACGTAGGGGTTGCTTTCAGGGTGCCTGGATGGATTACACAGAGGTGTAAAGTGGGAGCAATTCAGCACTCAGTAAGCTGGTCTGAAGAGCCTTTGCGCAGGAGATAAAGCACTGGCTAAAAACAGAATGAATTTGCTTTAGAGGGAAAGATAACTCATCAGGCAAGAGGAGGTTTGCTTCAAGTGCAAGCAAGGAGCTCGGGCTATAGAATTAAAGTCACCTGGAGGAAAAGCACCAAATAAAACAAGTACCAGGAGATGGATCTCAAACAGGTTTTATCTGTCTCTAAAATACTTGGTTTTGAGAGGTAGGGGATAGCTGTGTGTTGTGGCTGAGCAGCACTGAGGGATAGATTCCATGCTGAGGGGCTCTGCCTTTGGTTGTCATTTCAAGTTTTCCAATTTCAGAGCGTTCAGCACTTCCCATCGCTGGTAAAGAGCTTTACCTGTATTGGAAATTTAGTCACAGAACCACCGAACATCAGGGATTGGAAGGGACCTCAAAAGATCATCTAGTCCAATACCCCCTGCCACAGCAGGATCACCTACATCAAGTCGCACAGGAACACGGCCAGGTGGCTTTTAAATGTCTCAAGAGAAGGAGACTCCGCAATCTCCATGGGAAGCCCCTTCCAGTGCTCCATCACCCTCACCATGAAGAAGTTCCTTCTCATATTGATGTGGAACCTCCTATGTTCCAGCTCACACCCATTGCCCCTT
>JAOXOE010000441.1:41498979-41515432 GCA_028565055.1 Phoeniculus purpureus
TGTGAGCTGGAACATAGGAGGTTCCACATCAATATGAGATGGAACTTCTTCATGGTGAGGGTGATGGAGCACTGGAAGGGACTTCCCAGGGAGGCTGTGGAGTCTCCTTCTCTTGAGACATTTAAAAGCCACGTGGCCATGTTCCTGTGCGACTTGATGTAGGTGATCCTGCTGTGGCAGGGGGTATTGGACTAGATGATCTTTTAAGGTCCCTTCCAATCCCTGATGTTCTGTGGTTCTGTGATTTGGCAAGTTGTGCAACATCTTAAAGACACTCTTACTGCTATTAAGGATTTGGTAAGAAAAATCCAGTATTAGTTTCAAATATATAGGCAGGAGATAGCTAGTAACCATGAAATGAGTCTTTTATGGTTGTAGCGTTCTCATGTGAGCTCTAGTTCACCATAAGAGAGAGATGGGAAGTTTGGAGTGAGGTGGGAGGGTGCTTGCGAGCACTTTACAGCCTGCAGAAGTTTGACTGTGATATAAATTATATTTATTAACATGATAACTTATATTATTAATACAGTTATATTAATAATAGAAACCAACCTGTCCAGTATGGATCCAAGCCGTAGCTCACCCACTGATGTTTCAATAGAGGAACAGTAGATGTCATTAATACTAGAAGCTAGGAGAATCTGAGATGTGCCCAGGCTCTTCTTGAAATAAAAAGAGGAAGGATCTTATGCTGAGCACAGAATGTTTGGGTTCAGGGTTAAAGTCTTGTTCCCAGCTCTATTGTGTTTTTACAGTTTGGTTTTGTGCAAAGAAGCCTTAGCTCTAAACTGACAGTGACTTAGTAGGAGCATCACAAAAATCACTTGAAAGCAGAAGTCTACTCATGTGGAGCTTTTCACATCAGAAGGGTCTTCACACTGTCAGTGCAAGGAATAAAAAGAAAAATTCCATCTCAGAGCAGCTGTGAGGAAACCCCCAGACATGTTAGTGTGTTCTGTATTGGGTACAGAGCTCAGCAGGTAGGTGGTTTGCCCTGTGACGAGATGCAATGGGATTTTTAAAAAGTAATATAAAATCATAGAGTTGGAAGGGACTTCCAAAGGGCATCTAGTCCAACTCCCCCTACAACAAGTGGGGACATCTCTAACTAGACCAGATTGCCCAGAGCCCCATCCAGCCTGACCTTAAATTGCTCCAGAGATGGGGCCTCCATCACCTCTCTAGGTAGCCTGGTGGTTCCAGGGATCCACCATTAAAGAACTTCTTCCTGACATCGAACCTAAATCTACAGTCTTCCAGCTTCAAACCATGACCCCTCATCCTATTGCTTCAAGCCCTGTGAACAGTTCTTCCCTAGCGTTCTGATAGGCTTGTCTTTCCTTGAAGCAGTTGCACCTGGTACCATCAAGGTGTAGTGGTACCAAAGAATGATGGTACCTTCAAGCTGTAATGAGCTGAGGATGGCTGTTCTTAGGTGTCTAACTGTTGCTCTGTGATCTCTGTTGCTCTATGACCTTTGAAGACACTGAATGGCTTCAAAGAGAAGGTATTTAAAAAGCATCTCCACGATGTATTTGTCTCTGCGGGTGTATATCTTGTAAAACTCTACTTCAGCAGGGCTCTAAACCATTTTTCAGACCAGCTCTGAGTGATCTATCAGATGAATGGTTTATGTAACAGGCTGAAACCATAAAGCTGTTTTCTTTTCCACTGCTTCAGCTAATTAAGGGTGTAACTCAAATAAAATTAAACCCTCTTACACATTTATTTTACATCTCTAAATATTTCATCTTCCCAAGGAAATGAGGCTAGTTTCTATGTGTGCACACAGAACGTGCTCTGTAGACAGGCAACTTCAACAGCATCTTCCCACAGTGTCAGGTGACGACTGTGACTGCCAGCAAAACTGAAGGAGAAAGACAGGACTGAGATTATTCCTAAGTTCTTGGATGCAGCCCTGTGTGACCTGCCCTAGGTGATCCTGCTTTGGGGTTGGACTAGATGATTTCTAGAGGTCCCTTCCAACCCCTAACGTTCTGTGATTCTTTAAGCTGGGATGCTAAAGCCAGCACCAATTTAAGAACTGACCTCTTTTCCCAGATATTCAGAGCTTCATCAACCCACCTACAATTCTCAGCTCAAGGATTCAGTTGTCTGAGGGCTTCTCCCACAACCAGCTCAGTCTCTTTTCTCTTGCTCCACCATTACTCTCCAAGTGACCCATTTCCTGCCACTAAGCATGAACCTGAAGGTTATTTTCTATCGTGTTTCAAGACCATTTAGGGTCCCCATTCTTCAGCATAGCTTTGAGTCACAGGGAAATAAGGCTCCGTTGCTGCTTAAACAGTACCTTTTACACATCATGGCAGAAGCTGACAGCTGAGACCACAGAATCACAGAAAAATCGTGGTTGGAAAGGACCTCCTAGATCACAGAGTCCAGCCATACCCACAGCAGCAAAAAACCTAGATCCCTGAATACCTGAATACCTGGCTGACTGACAAACACAAAATAACTCCCCATATGCCTATAGCTGGTTGTGAAGGACCATGTCCACAGGTTTCTTAAACCCCTTCAGGAGTGGTGACTCAACCCCCTCCCTAGGAAGGCCGTTCCAGTGCCTCACCACCCTTTTGGTAAAGAATTTCTTCCTCATATCCAATGCAAACCTCCCCTGCCTCAACTTCAGATCATTTCTCCTAATTTTGTCATTAGTTACTAAGAAGAAGCCAACACCCACCTCTCTACAACCTCCTCTCAGGTAGTTGTAGAGGGCGATGAGGTGGCTCCTCTTCTCCAAACTAAACATGCCCAGCTCCCTCAGCCTCTCCGCATACACGAGCCTTCACAGCCAGAAGAGCTTTTGTAGCAGACAGGTAGGTAGCCACTTGTTGAAGACTGTTAACAGTCAGAATCCAACAGTTCCTGGTTACCTGTAGCTACATGGGGTTGTTCAGCTCCCTGTAAAATAAGTCACTTGTTATTTTGAAGGGCGAAAGATAGGATGAAGGAGACCAAGTGTGAACAGGGGGAATGATGTATCTAGGCATGAAAAATACCCAGTATCAAACAGCTAAAGATAAATCCCCAAAAAAATAACCCTTCATCTCATTCGATGTGGAAGGAGAAGTGCTTTGTCTCCTGTTGTATGACGAGCTCTTTTCAATTGTCAGGAAGAAATCCAAAGATTTCTTGGCATCCTCCTCACCCTAGAATAGATGTTTAAAACAAGTCAGAAGGATATGAGCTGCAGGTACCTCTTTGTCTCCACTGGCTGTGAGGGGAGGCTAAAGGCTCAGCTCAGATGTAGGTGTCTAGATGAAAATAAAGTTTGAGCTCTGGTTTTGGTTTCTTCCCTCAGGTACAGCTTGACATCGAACAGGACACATCCTGCAGCCACCGCTCTGTTAGCACTGCCGTCACACAGCAAAGTGACCAGGGAGCCAATCCGCATGAATTTCCGCTAGGATTTCCTCTTTCAGGGAAAAGCAAGGGAGTTGACATTCTTTCTCTGGCTAACCTGGAGGCTTCATGATTTTTAGGAGACCCAGGGAGAGCAGGGTGGCCAGGGGAGCAGATCTTTTCCTTTAGGAGCACTGCTGCGTTAGATCAGCCTCAGGTCCATTATGAAACAGCAATCAGGGCTTTTGGGGGTTTTTTCCCCCCCAGCTACATCCTGTGTTTGTTGGTAACTTTCTTATAGCAGATTCCCTCCCTCACCTTCCCTCTGCCTATAGCACGTGGTTCCAGTGCAGGCTGTTTGTTGTTTATAGTGGCTGCTCCCATTCTGCACTAGCAAAGTGGTTTGGGGTGGGTTGCTGTGCACTAATGTGGCTGTTGGCTCAGCAGCTGAAAAGACCCTGTAGCACAACACCCCTGCACAGAGAAAATGCATCCACAGTGCCTCTTCAGGCAGCATCTTCAGGTTGGCAGAGAGCTGGCTATTCTGGGAGAGATGCTGCTGAATTTCAGATCAGATGCTCCTGCTCCTTCTCCCTGTTTGCCAGAACTCCCTGTGCAGAATTTGTCTGGGGGGAAAGGAATTTTTATCACTTCATTGTATGTTCAGAGAATTTCTTAGACAAATAGCACGAAAAAAGAGCAATTGTTCTGTGATAACACAGTGTGCTGCTTCTCGTTGACAAATGCAGATGACTCAGGGAAAATGCGGTAAGACTGAACTACTGAAATCTCACTGATGCGATTTCAGGCACATCAGTGTCTTAGAACCACAGCTACTCCTCACCAGGTAACAGAACCAGTAGCAGTGAATTGAAGGTGATGAATCAATCCCTTAATACATTATCTCCTCTTTATAGCTCTGATGCTTCTGCATGTTTTGTACTTATTATTCAGCTCTGGTCACTGCTGCACATGAAATCAGCGCTGCTGAGATCCATCAGCTGCAGTCTGCAGTGGAAAGCATCACCGATGGGATCAAACCACTGGGGGAGAAGCAAACCCTTTGTGAAAGACAGAAGTAGCACTGTGGTACGTGTTCATGTGAATGAGGAAAAGCATCCTGGCGAGATGATGTAGGAGATCTGAAATGTTATCAAAACACAGCGAGCAGTGCTTGATCCTCACCCCTGCAGCCAGCCACAGATGTTCCTTTGTCGCAGCAGCAAGCCTGCTTTGTGAGATCTTGTTTCTTGAACAGCAGAGCCTGCTTGCTGCTTAGGGAGACATCTGCAGCTTTGCTTCTTATGCTGGTGGGGAGCTTTCCCTTTCAACAATTAATGTTACAGAACTGCTCTGGACAAAAGTTGTAAGTTTTGGTTAAAAAAGGGAGCAAAGAATTCTGAATTGGTACCTGTGCCAGTGATCTATTTTCCTCATCATAAGTTACACCAAGAGGACACTCTGCTCTGCCCTGATAAGACCTCACTTAGAGTATTGCACCCAGTCCTGGAGCCCCCAACACAAGAAGGATGAGGACCTGTTGGAGTGTGCCCAGAGGAGGCCACAAAAATGCTCAGAGGGCAAGTAAACTTGAGAAAGGAGAATGTGGTAAAAAGGTAAAAAACCTGAAATGTACTGCATGGGTTTTCAGTTTTATAGTGCCAAAACTGAAATGACCTTAGAAATTATGCCACGTGCTGTATTTTACCTTCTCATATGGAGCTAAGAGATGTCTCCACAGCAACACAAACAGAAAAGTGGCTCTTGTCATTGGGAGCACAGGTGTGCTTTGACTCCTGTATAGATAGATGTGTATGGGATGTGTGTATGGGATGTGTAGGCATATACAGGTACATGGGCGTGCACACATCAAAACTCCGTGGCCTGTGAAATGTGTTTTCTAGCAGCACATCTCAGCATGTCCTCTCCATATTGGTGCTACACCCCTTGCTAAGCCTCATCAAACTGGAACAAGTCTTCTGTCAAAAGAAACTTGCCCTGGAGAGAGAAATGAAAATAATCCTTGAAACTCAGAAAGCAAAAACATCCAAGGAAAAGAATGAATTTGGAAGCCTGAATGCAAAATATTTGGACCTACAGCGTTTGGCAAGTCTGAATTCAGCGGTAGGTAATGCACAAGATTGTTTTCATTCATAAGTGAAGAGACTAAAATTCAGTGTAAGAATTGGTCAAAATGAGGGGAATGTATAGAGAAATGCAGTTCTGATCTTTTAAGAAGAAAAACAAGCTTCCATGATGTCTCACTGACTCATGTTTTTAACTGATAGTTCGTAGAATCATAGAATCATCAAGTTTAGAAAAGAGCTTCAAGATCAAGTCCAACCATCCACCCTACTACCCCAAACCACTAAACCATCTCCTGAAACACTGTGTCTGCCCATTTTTTCAACCTCCTCCAGGGATGATGTCTCCACTCCCTCCCTGGGCAGCCTAGTTACTGGGTAATAAAGTCACTTTCCAAGATGGAAGGTCCATATAGACTGGTTTAACCAGCTTAGTGAAACAGTTGCCTACTCTGCGCTGGTCAATCTGTTTATCAGGACATTACTATAGGCGATATAGAAAAAAGTCCTTGAGAGGGTAATTTGGATCCCAATCCTGCACATGCCTCTGGAGGAACTAGGTGGAGGACTAGAAATTATAATCAATTTAGTGGATGTAAACTATGACATAAGGGGAAGAAACATAGAAAAGAAGGCTGTTCAGATATTATGGAAGAATTCACACTGGAAAAGTGTCATAGGATCTAAAATAACTAAGACGACTGTATGTTGCTCAGCTGCAGCGTGAGTAGCCCCACACTGGTGGGCATGGCCATTTTGAGGCGGCTCAGGGTCTGGAATGTCAAAACTAATAGGGCTAAAAGACCACAAAAGCCACTGTGGTGCAAAGCTAGGACTGTGTAATGAGTTGAGCCAAGCTGAGATGCAGAACATCATTTTCTGCCCTAGACCTGCCAGCTTCTGTTAGAAGCCCTGCTGCCTTCCCCGCAAAAGCCCTTTCTGTTTGAACGAGTATCGTGTTAGTAAAAATTCCATACTAGTACCCCAATGAGCTCTGCAGTGAGGCTCCCTTCAGTGACAGATTCCACAGGTTAGTTTTTAAGGTTTCTTTTTCTTAGCAGCCTACAGTAATTTTGTTTTAACTCCTTCGGTGATTAAATACAATGAATACGGCCGTAACCACTGCTTCCTCACCGTTCTTTCTTTGCAGGCTGTAGTAGTCTTGACTGTGAAGTCTCAAGTGGCTATAAAGGAGTAGAGTCTCATGTAGATGTTATGAAATCTTAAGAAATTAAGGAGATTAGTGGCAGTAAAGGGATTTATTTTCTGCTGCTCTAGAAATCTCCTGTGTTTTGGAGGCTATACTTAATGAGGAAGATCTTGTAGCAAAACTGAAAGGAAAAAGCAGGCAACTGGAAAAAAAAAAGTGGACTTGAGAAAGACAGGCACTCCTGGAAAAGAAGTCAGAGTTGTTAAACCATTTGTTTTCATCTTTCTGCTAAACTTGCATCACTGTTTGCTCAGATAGCTAAGAAGGACCAGCTAAATGCTGTAAAGCCTGTGAATTGTGTAACGGGGTTTGTTCTGTGGGCTTCAGTGAGCATGGAGTTAACTGCACGGAGTTAAGCAGAATTAGACGTCAGGGGAGAAACAGTCACAACCAATGCACTATGGGCTCTGAGCTGGACTAACAGTATGCATGGTCAGAACATCAGTCATGCTCCTCTCTGCTTTCCTGTTATGGTCCCATCAGCTGGACTACTTCCATGAGCTGTCGCACAGAGTTGTTCTTCTGTAAGTTACCTGAGATGCAAAGCATCAGGAATCATGGTTTCAGGTCCCAGTAAACCGTGTCCCTCAGACCATAGCTGCACGTCTTTTGAGTCCTCACAAGGATGGGGACTCCAGCGCTGTCCTGGGCAGCCTGTGCCAAGCCTTGACACCCTTTTGGGGAAGAAAGTTTTTCTAATATCCAACCTAAACCACCCCCGGTGCAACTTGAGGCCATTTTCTCTTACCCTATCGCTTGTTCTACTATTGTAACAGTAATCATTCTGCTATGTGGTGTAGTAGATAAACCAGGCAGTTGAGTTAAAGAAAGGATCTGGTCGAGGCATTTTTTCCTTCGCAGGGTTTGCACACACACCCAAAGCTTGGCCAAGATGGACTTCTTTTTTAAAAAAACAAGTAGCTAGAACATTTGAGGCCATGGTCTAAGGGTTAGGGAGCTGCTGGGATGAGGGCTGGACTTGATGACCCTGGAAGTCCTTTCCAGCCATGAGGGTTCTATTATTCCATGAATTGTTGTTGTTATGAATCTGCAGGTGAGACTGATGCCATGCAAGACAGAACCCAAGGCTAATTAGTGCCAGTGTTCTTTAGAGCACTAACGAGCTTTCCTTCCCAAAGTTGGACACTGAAATACTAAATATGAACTATGCAGAGCTTGCAAAGATTTCAAGTGCATCTCTAATCTTTGGCACAGAGCTCAGTCTCCAAGGAAAATGTCTGACCTTGGTCAACAGTCTGGTTTGGGATATATCAGCTTCCAGGAGTGTAGGAAATGTCCTCTTTTTATGTCTGAGCTTGGAAAGGTGGATTTACAGAAGGCCTTGAGGATCTTTCTCATTTTCTGGTGGAGAGGTTTTGCTCCTGTATTGCAAGACAGTTGTGGCCATGTAACTGCTCAAGGTTCCCTCAAAATCAGGGCTGAAACTGTCACTGCTAGATAAACAGTTGTGCTGGATTCATTCTCGTGGCTTTTCTGGCAGTTGAGCTGTGTAGAATACACAACACAGATGCTAAATACACCTCACCACTCTCTTTCGTTCAGTATGATCCATTCTAAAAAACATTTCCCCTCACCTAACACAGCATCGATGAAGCTGTTACCTGAGGGTTGCCCTTCCCTTCAGAGCCTGGACAGAGCCAGGCTGAAAAAGTAATTGTAGCTGTTTATTTTAACTATTTTCCTCCTTTTCTTTCATTTCCTACCATTTCAGAAAATGAAGTTGTTGTTTTTCTTTCCCATTTTGGAGCCTCCAGTGTCTTCTTGCACTGGCTCTCCACTGCTGTCATCTGCAAAACGGTTCTGTCTGAATGCTGTCCCGTGGGGGTGGTCTGTGTAAGGACAATAAATTCCTGTCTAAGGGTCACGTCAGATCGGGCTCGTTCTGCTCTGTCTTGGTGCATCATGGTGATGCAGGTTATCAAAGCAGTCCAGAGAAATGAGGATCTGATCACCTTTTCGCTTTTTCCTTCTTCTACACCTGTTTCTGTCCCAGGAGCCATTTCATCTGTTCTCCTCTGTATTTTTTTCATTTTTTAAATAGAATTTGTACCCATCCTTCAGCTATAGTCCTTAAAAAAAAACCAAACCAACTGGTGAGCATAGCCAGTTATCTCTACTTTGGGAGTTTCTGGTATTTATAGTCTTGGACCATGAGATTGGATGCGACTTACCTGACTTCTGAGGGAACAAAACCACAGAGTGTGGCATTTGACACTGATGTCCTGCAAGGGAGAAGGGACTGGAGGGAAAGTCTGATGAGGAGAGGCTGAGGGTGCTGGGGGTGTTCAGCCTGAAGGAGACTCAGGTGACACCTTATCACTCTCCACAACTATCTGAAGGGAGGTTGTAGTCAGGTGGGGTTTCTGTGCTCTTACCTACTGCAGCGAAAGAGAAAAGACGGGTTTTCCCACTGAAAATTCACGTAACTTATGACTTGTGTTCCTTTGGCCCTAACAAGACAAGATTCTACGATGCTGAGAGAAGCAGTTACATCAAAGGAGATTTTTTTTCCTTTAAAATCAGTCTTTTTTTTTTTTTAAAGTTAAGGAATGAGACAGAGAAATACTCGAATGCACAGATTTGTAATGGCACTTAGGTGATGATCTGCTTAGTCTTTAAGACCTGATAGTTCTTCCTCCCCACGCTGATGTCACAGAGCGCTGGTAGCTCTGTGCAGCCCTGTTATAGGGACATGTGCAGCTCCGTTTGTTTTGCTTTGCTGGGTTGGCAGATTCAGAAGCCTGGAAGAGTGCTGCCAGCTTCAGAAAAGTGGTATCTCTGGCAAGGACAGAGGAACCAGTTAGCAAGGGTACCTGGAGAACTTGGATGCCTCAGATTGTAGGATTGCAGCCTGGATTGCAACCTGAATACACAGCACTGTTAGATTTGGAAGGCATAGACTTTAGACCTTGGGAAAGGCAGCTGGAAACAGGCACATGAGCAAGAGCGTTGCGAGAATGGAATCTGGCCTACGAGGACAGGACCAGGCGAGCAAAGTAGATACAGTTTGAAGCAAGCTGTGGTATGAATTTCTGTAGGCTGTTGTGCTAACAGCCTGTAGAGAAAAGATTAGAACTAACTGACCATGTAACTTCCAAATGAAGTCAGACAAAGATGGTTGGTAGAACATAGCTGGTAAAGAAGGGATATATAACCTAGCCATTTGCTTGCATCAAGCTGCATCAAGATGTCTCCAATTGTGGCATCAGATCATCTCAGATTAAGGAAATTCACCTTCAGGTCCTTAAGTGGCTGAAGCTCTGTCAGAGCTACTCATAATTCACCTATTATTCAAGAATAGATGAGTGAAGCTCAAATCCACTTCAGTTCCCAAAATAGCCACGGTGGGCGGGATGCAACGTTGATCCTGCTAGGATCCTGTCTTCTGCAGTGATCAGTAGCCCTGCTTGGAGAAGTAATCTAAGAATAGTCCAGTATAGAATTACCCTTCTTCTGTATAGTTTCTGTGACAAATGAAGTGTCAGGAACGTCTTTGGATGGAGATGGTATCTGCTTTTAATAGCTTTTGATGGAATTTTATGCTATGCTGGGTCTTCAGTGCAATTTTCTCCTATCACTGATTGATTCTTTTGGCTCACATGTACATTTATCCTACATAGCAACCTATAACACATAGTTCATTTAATAAGGATAAGATCTTTCTTTTGTTTTGAACAGCTGTCTCAAAAGTCCATTGGCATCTTGAAGTCCTTGTATTATGAGAAACAGTGAATAGCTGTTACCATCATCTCCAGCAAAGGTGTGTGGTTTGTCCACAACTTTATTGTAGGTCCTTTCAATTGTAGGTCTTTATTGTAGGTCTTTTCCAGGCTGAAAAAAAGGTTGGAAAGTCATCCCAGGTAACAGTTGCCTGTGCTTTACCAACAAAACAGAGTAACGGTCCCCATTACATAATGTATAAACTGGGTGAGTTGGCTGGTGATGGGATGGAGGTGGTTCATTGCTTGGGCATCGGCCAGCATGTGCTGAGTAACTGCATGGCGCCTCAGCTGTCTTTTCTTGGGGTTTATTTCCACCTGGCTTTGTTATATTTCTCATTACAATTAATGTTAAAATATTTTCATTATTATACTTTAGATATTAAAAACTGTTCTTAACCCATATGTTTTACTTTTTTTTGGTCCTTGTCCCCATCCCACTGGGAGTGGGGAGGAGTGAGCGAGCGGCTGTGTGGTATTTAGTTGCCGGCTGGGGTTAAACCACAACACAGCACAGATAGTAAAACCCTGGGATCAGTTGTCTGAGACACCCAGTAGGGTTTTTAAGGACAAATCAAACATCTGTCATGGGTACTTAGGTCTAATTGATTCTACTGTACAGCAAAAAGATGGACTAAGATGACCTTTGGGGATCACTTCTAGTAGTCTTTTCTGGTTTGAGGGTTTTTAGTTTATTTTCTATGGATGTGTTGAATTATTTATGCATTAAATTCTGCTTAGACAGGTGAATGATGAACATATCATTTCATTAAAGGATGACATCAAAATTGCAGCTGAAAATCCGCTGAAAAAAGACAAGAATTTACCCCATTAATGTTTATAAATATGTAAAGGGTGGGTGTCAGGAGGATGGAGCCAGGCTCTTCTCAGTGTCATCTAATAATAGGACAAGGGGCAATGGGTAGAAGCTGGGACATAGGAGGTTCCACATAAATATGAGAAGGAACTTCTTCACAGTGAGGGTGACAGGGCATTGGAAAGGGCTGCCTGGGGGGTTGTGGAGTCTCCTTCTCTGGAGATGTTTAAATCCACCTTGACATGTTGCTATGCGACTTGATCTAGGGGATCCTGCTGTGGTGGGGAGATTGGACTAGATGATCTTTTGAGGTCCCTTCCAATCTCTAATGTTCTGTGATTCTGTGATAACTTTGGAAGAAACCTGAAGACAAGAAGGAGTGTAAAACGCATGAGGAACCGAATAAATTATTTCTAAGTAAGTATTAAGTAGCTCCTCTGTATAGTTTCTCTTGCTGTTTCCTTTATCTGACTGTGGTTTGGGTGATGTATGAAATAAGTATAAGCTGAGCTCTTTGCAAGTGGAATCTGCAGACATGGGCATAACACAAATACAAAGCTTTTTTATTCTTTTAAATGCCAGGTTAGTTAAACAGATCGTGTTCTGACAGCTCCTAGTTTTATTTAAAACAGTTTAATGCTCAGTGGAAAAGTCCTAGGAATCCTAAATATCCTTTCCTTACTTTGTAGAAAAGAAAGATGAAGAGGAATGAGTGAAAAGAGCCATTCAGCCGTCAATCAAAACTACTGGGAAGCTGAAGGAGGACACGGTAATAACTTAAAACTCAGCTCCACAGCTTCTACAGAGCTTTCACCACCAGCTTGATTTCCTCCCCATAGAGACCAGGCACCCATGCAGACTGTGACTGGGGAGACAGACTGGGGCTGGGGACACACCTTCCTCTTGTTTCTGTGCTCTGAGATGGGGGTGCCTTGGGCTCAGCTCAGCCTTGAGGCCCAGCATTGGAACAGGCTGCCCAGGGAGGGGATGGAGGCACCATCCCTGGAGGGTTTCAAAAACAGGCAGACATGGTATTTCAGGAGATGCTTTAGTGCTTAGGGGTTGTAGGGCAGATGGTTGGACTTGATGATCTTTTCCAACCTATCTTTGATTTTGCACAAAGCATAAATAAAACGAACAGACCCCAGCTTCTGCAGCTTGAGGTTGCATGGATATCACCAGAGCATTATCAATTAATGTTTAAGTTGTCTAGAATTTTAGACTTGGGCAATCTGTACTGCTGTTTCCATTTAAATGAACAGTATTCAGTGCTCTTGTCTAGGGGATGCAAACCCCCTACTAGAGGCCTCCCTTTTAACTCAGATCCTATGGGTACCTGCTTCACTTCTTGATCCAGAGGTCTCTATTAGTAGAGTTACAGGTCTGGTCACTGTGTGATCAGTGTCATGTTATAGTGTGTTTTATTCGTATTAAAGCTGACAGGCAGTGGCATACAGGTTGCCGTGAGATCACTGGTAACGTGACAGGAAACCAGGGAGAGGAGAGCTTAATTTATAGAGGACGGGACTATCCCTGAAACAAAGTCAGGCAGAGTGGGGAAAACTGGTGAACATGCAGCAGAAGAGAATCCTGCCTCATCAGAAGCCAGTGCCGGTGTTTTCCATGTCAATGGTGTATTAATCCAGCTGTAGCTACCCAACTTTGCCATTACCCTTTTTAATACAAGTGAAACAAAGTGATAAAAGAGTTTATTAATTTGTGGTTTGTATTCCAGGTTTTGCTGAAGGCTAAAGCTGTGGAGCTCAGCAGGAAGGTCAGTGTTTGGAGGTGCCATGCAAGGTCCATGGGGTGCACTGCAGTCGTGTGAGCTCTGCTTTAACAGAGTCTCTCATTCTGCAGCCTTCAAAATGAAAATTATTCTCTAGCTCTAGTAAAAGATGGTCCTTACTGCAGCTAACATTGTCTGGGAGTTTTCTTTTTAAAAACAAGATGCAGCCCAACATTTAAAGCCAATACATGTAGTCCTTGCACAGAACTGCACACGGAAGTGCTCTGCACCTTCACAAACACCTTTCCCTGCACAGATGTGACAGGTGTGTATAGACACAAACCTGTGGTTGGGCCATTTTAAAGGAAACTATTCCTATGACTCAGTTACAGAAATGATATTTTAACATGAGTGTTAAGAACATCATCGTAGAACTGCCCTCTAGATTAAGGTGGCTGCAAATTTTGTATTGTATGTAGTAGTACAGATTACTTCCTTACGGTGATAATTACTTCCTTAATGCTTTAATAAAACCTTATTTCTGTGTGCAAGACCTGGATTGATTTGCACGCTACTTTTAGAAGCAGTGTACCTGTCAATTGGCACGTCACAGAAAAAACCACCACCAATGGAGAAAGGCGTGTCAGATGTGCTGCAATCAAACCTGCGGAGGAAGAGGAGAGCGACATCTCGAGGCAGCCTAGCCCAGGTCGGAGACCTTAAAGCCCGGTGCTGCTGCCAGGCCACATCTACAAGCATACACTAAATACAGGTAATACAATAAAAATAAATAATAACCTGTGTAATAAATACCGGTAATAGACTAAGAAAGGTATCACTGTCACACTTAAATATGGAGCTAGGCAATGCAACAGCCAACGATCCTTACGTTAGGAAGTTTGAGATCTCATTACTCCTCCCTCAGAGTTTAGATCTTCAGCCCTGCTCTCCACCTTCTAGCATTTGCAGAATGATTTTGATGAATGCAGAATAATCACAGAATCATTTAGGTTGGAAAAACTAAGATCACTGAGTCCAACCATTAACAAAACTGTCCCAAGGCCACTGTTAAACCCTTTCCCTAAGCTCCAGATCTCAACGACTGTGAAACATGTCCAGGGATGGCAATGCAACCCCTCCATGGGCAGCCTGTTCCAAGGTCTGAAGATCCTTCATGTCCAACCTAAACTTTCCCTGCCACAAGGCAGAGGTTATTTCCTCTTGTCACGGAATCATACAATCACTAGGAATTGGAAGGGACCTCGAAAGATCATCTAGTCCAATCCCCCTGCCACAGCAGGATCACCTAGACTGAGTCACACAAGAACACATCCAGGTGGGTTTTAAACATCTCCAAATAAGACTCCACAACCCCCCGGGGCAGCCTGTTCCAGTGCTGTCACCCTCACTGTTGAAAAAGTTCCTTCTGATGTTTATATGGCACTTCCTATGTTCCAGCTTACACCCACTGCCCCTCATCGTATCACTAGATGACATTGAGAAGATGACATTGAGAAGAGCCTAGCTTCATCTTCCTGAGACCCACCCTTCACCTATTTCCTATCACTTGTTCTTTGTGAGAAGAAACCAACCCCCACCTCTCTACACCCTCCTTTCAGATAGCTGCAGACAGCAGTAACTTCCTTTTCTTCAGTCTAATAATCTTTAATCTGGTCTTAGATGGAAATCTAGTCAGGTATAAGAGAATGGATCTAGTGAGGTAGATACTACTGCTTAATCATTTACAGGAGAATTTGTCCACACATAGAGCATAACCTCTACTTCACACAGAATGAATGTGATCACACTTCTATGCAGCAGTCAGACTAAAGCGTCACAAGGAACCGTGCTTGACACATTTTATTTTTGGTGGCAGGCAGATAAAACTGTTTCTACTGGTGGGGAACAAAAGCTATAGAATGTGACGAGAAAACCAGGCTCTGTGGTGCAGTCATACTGTATTGGTTGTGTTGGAAGTCTATTGAAACTAGGCCCTGTATTACACAACCACTACCTGAAATACTGTATCAGGAAATAAACAAGCAAACCACTGTATGAGAGCGTGTCACAAGCTCTTTATACAGATGCACCGTGATAAACAAAGACATTCCCTTCTGTCTCCACCAGAACACAAAGTGCAGCTTTTTACTATTACACAGTCTCGCTCAGAGGTGTTTCACCTAGAAGTGAAATTGTATATAAATAACAACTTCTTTTAAAACAGAAGTTTCCAAGTTAACAATTGCTTAGTCCAGTCATCAGGACAGCGTTGTTGGCACAGCCTCCTTTTAATGTCCGTTCCCACCTTCTGAGAGAATTCGCGACGGCTCGGTGTACTTGGCTGTCATCAAGTAGAAGAGGGCGGGTGCAGGTACCAAAGCAAGTAATGGCAGGTCCTGCTCAAGCTTGTCCAGTTTGGAAATGGAGATGATTCCATAGGCATGAAGTAACCAGTGGCTGAACAGGACAACAAGCCTTTTCTTCCTGACAAGAAGATCCTTGAAAGACTTGCAAAATAGAGAGTTTTCCTGTTAGCATTGGGCCTGTTACCTAGTACCTGATGCTTAAGAGAAGCTATAGGTGCTGTGCAGAAGGCTCCTGGGTCTGAGCCCTTCCAGCACCTAATGCACTTTCTCAGTGCAGCATAGGAAGTCTGGTAGGAGCTTCCTCCAGATAAGGGAAGCAATCATGAAGGAAGAGGCTTAACCACAGAAAACACTGGAAGAGACAAAGTGGTCTCTGTTATTTCAACTATTTTGTATTGTGAGTTTCGACACAAGAAACATGTTGACCTACCTCCACTTCAGAAGCAGACATGTACACAGCCAGTGTAACCAGAGACAATACCAGTATGATGTATGGGAAGGCATAATCTAAAGGAAAACATCAAGCACGTTAGCAGGAAGATGGCTGCACGTCACACGTTTCAGCAGAGGTAGGTTTCCCACATTTAGCCAGGTTGAGAAGCAAAAGGAGCTGCTACAGCCCACCTCCAACATCACATTGAGCTCACAGCAGTAAGGTCAGCCAAGCACAACTACTCAACACTTCTCACTTGTTTTCAACCTTTTTCTAGTATTTCGAGGTGAAGCCACTGTACACTTCAATCACTAACCGATGGAGGCAAACAAAAGAGAAAAGTAGTCTGGCCAAGTGGGGAGCTTTGTGGCACCTCTCCTTCATGTGACAAGTATGCTGGAAGCCAAACAAAAAATTGCTCATTTCCCAAATTTATGTTTAATTCACATCTGAAATCAAATAAACTCCTCCTCAGCAAAACCCGAATGAACTCCCTTTGAAGTACTTTCTTCCTCTGTTGATATTTTGGGAAAGGGACAGTCTCCAGCAGCACCAGCAGAGGCCAGGAGCCCAGTTAGGACAGGGCTGCTAATGAGCCACCTTGTGGGGTATGACTCCTCGTTCTCAAAGCAAAGAGAGTGTTATGTCCCTTCCCTCCCTCCCTCCCCTGAGTCATTGTTAGTGTGTTTATAGGTGCTTATTGGTGTTACC
>JAOXOE010000441.1:41515532-41535888 GCA_028565055.1 Phoeniculus purpureus
GTGTTACCAGGAGAGAACTTACAGAGTAGGCCCCCTCCAACAGCCTGAAGCACTGTGAGGATAGGGAAGAAGTACAGTGCTGCATAAATGCTTTTAAATCGATCTGATTTTCCTAAACCACAGGCAATTTTCTTAACTAGTAGAGGCCGAAGCAGCATCATGAACACCAGACAGAAGGCATAATATATAAACACAATGGTGTACCTGGAAAAAAAAAAAAAAAGAGAAATTCCTTAAAATGGGAAGTTTTCTCCTGCAGATTCAATGCAGAACCAAGAAGTTTGGTGTTAGAATCAGTCAAGTCTGAAGAATTTACAATGGAAGGATGGAAACACAGAACAGGCTCACTTTTCACAGGAGAAACAGTCAAGATGTAGCAAAAGGGGGGAAAAATGATGCTTATGCTTTTGAGGCTAAATAACTTGGACTATGCTGCCTTCTTTGGTGACTCAGAAAGTCATGAGGTGCTGCCAAGTGTTTTATAGACACTCATGAAAGTTGGAAAAGACCTTCAAGATCATCAAGTCCAACTGTCCATCCTACAACTCCTGAATCACTAAACCATCTCCTGAAACACCATGTCTTGTTGAACACCTCCAGGGACAGTGCCTTCACCCCCTCCCTGGGCCTCCCCACTCTTTCCGGGAATAAATTTTTCCTAAGATCCAATCTGAACCTCTCCTGGCACAACTTGACCCCATTTCCTCTTGTCCTATCACTAGGGAGAAGAGGCCACTACCCGCCTCATGACAAGGCAGTTGTAGAGAGCAATGAGGTTTTCCTCATGAAACAGCTCAGTGCAGGAAATGCTTCAGGGGTTGATCCTCATTGGTTGAGTACAGCTGAACACTTTTTGCAGCTTTGAGAAGGGGCACTGCCAGAGGCACAACTTGTACAACAATAAGGGACAGACAGCAGTACAGAAGCCTTTTCACTCACAGGGGATAGACAGCTTCATGAGTGCAGTGCACTGTGGTGATGTAATCAGGACTTGGGTTGTAAAGCATCGTGTACCAGTCCGAAAGCTTCTTCACCCTGCAGGAGCGGATGTGCAGGGAGCCAACAGGGTCACTGACCAGCAGTGTAACCACTGCTGCAACGCTGCACTCGAACAAGGCAGTGACATGCTGCAACAACGCGCTGGAACTGGGGAAGAAGAGACATCAAGAGAGACCTACTGCTGTTTAGTGAACACCACAGGAAATGTAAACATCAACTGGGAAGTGGAGGCCCAGGCAGTACAAAACCTACTACAGTTAATATTCACTGTGATGATGGACAGGACACTTGAGTAAAAACTGTTTGAAGCTGAATGTGAAAGCCCATTTACAGTGTCAGATGATTTAGTGTGCAAAACGTGTCTGAACAGTATTTCAGCTTCTTAAACAAGAGCTTGGTGTGGCACAGGCATTCTGTTAGGTGAGGGACAACACCATGAACGCAGTTGAAGTCTTGCAGCTGTGAGGGTAAGACTGCATGTCTCTGTTACATCTGTAACTCTGTTATTAGACAATACAAGCCAAATTGTGAAAGGTAGAAGTCCTAGTTAAAGATGGCATATCCCCATACATTGAACTCTCTCAGCCCCTGATGTTTCAGTGCTGAGCACACTCCAGAGCCACCACTTCCTGAGTGCTCCAGTCTAGCACCTAACGGCGACAGGCAGCTATGGTTTTAAACCACTTTGTTACAAAACTGCCTTGATGCACCATGCTGACGTAAAGGTGATATCAGCTATGTTTTCAGGACCAGCACCCACTACAGCTATTCCTAAGGAGAACACTAAAACCCATTCTCTTCTTACACACATGCAGCACCACTGACCAGGGCCTCTGCAGATGTTAGATCTGGCCCAGGAGAGGGCAGGTGACTCAAAGTGCTGCTCCTACTTGTGACTGGGAAATCAAACCCAGCACAAATTGCCAGATGGACAGAGTAGCACCACATTAAAGAGATACAGACTACACCCTTAGGGCAGCGATTGGCAGGGAGAACTCTGACATGTGTCAGTAAAATCACCCTCCAGCTGCCTGAAGGTCATGTGCTACCTACTGTATCACCTCGACCAACAGCATGAATTACCGAACAGTTCAATTCAATATCTCGGACTGACTACTCACAGACAGATCTTCATTCTTAAACAACTTATCTGAGGAAAGGGGTATACAAACCTCTTTTTTCCTGAATACCATTCAATGAAGAACCAGTGTAAAACCAGGGGAAGCATGGCCATGAAGCCAAGGTAGAGCCAGTCATAGCGGTCCGGAGAGCCCATGCATTCCCGGCAGATTTTGTTGTCATCAGTTCTTTGACCTCTAGGACACACCTATGAAACAGAGACAAAGCATCCAAGTACCAACACTGAATCCACTGCAGTTCCTGGAAAAACAGCTTGAAGCAGTACTGGGGCAAGAAAGAAACCAGGTGTTTATAAAGACATGAAGCACTAACCTCAGTGATTTCTCAGGTTACTCTGGCCTTGCCCACTCTTAACACAAAGGCAAAGCACATTTAAAAGGCTTCAGCCCAAACTCCCTTTTCCTCTTCCACTCCCATTTCATCGCTCAGTTCACTCACTAGGCTGCTCACAAACACTGACCCCAGTTTCTTGCTCCCTATTCATTCTATCCTTCCTGGATCTTGCTTTCCCACAGCACACAATAGATTTACTGAGGCTGGAAAAGACCTCTAAGACCATCAAGCCACACTCACCTAGACCAAGGCACTAAGTGCCACAGCCAGCCTGTCCTTAAACATCTCCAGAGATGGGGACTCCACCACCTCCCTGGGCAGTCCATTACAGTGTCTGATCATCCTTTCCACAAGGAAAGGCTTCCTAACATCCAACCTAAACCTCCCCTGGCAGCTTCAAGTCCTGCCCTCTCATCCCGGCACTAGTTGCTTAGGGGAAGAGCCTGACCCCCACCCTGCAGGTAGCTGTAGTGAGGGAGAAGGTCCTCCCTGAGTCTCCTCTTTTCCAGGCTGAACACCTCCAGCTCCCTCAGCCTCTCCTCACCAGCCTTTCCCTCCAGTCCCTTCTGTCCCAGCCTTGTTGCTCCTCTGGACCTGCTCCACCACCTGAACTTCTTTCTTTAAGAGAGAGGCCCAGAACTGCTTCCAGTACTCGAGGGGAGGCCTCACCAGTGCCCAGTACAAGGGAAGAATTATGTCTCTAGTCCTGCTGGCCACACTATTCCTGACACAAGCCAGGATGCCATTGACCTTTCATGGCACCTGGGCACCCTGCTGGCTCCTGTTCAGCCAGTACTTTGCTGTCAATCAGTACTGCCAGGTCCCTCTGTGCCAGGTTGCTCTCCAGCCACTCATGCCCCAGTCTGTAGCTACAAGGGGTTATTGTGGCCAAAATCTAGGACCCTGCACTTGAACTCGTTAAACCTCCTGTTGGCCTCTGCCTATTGACCAATAAAATCAACGGGCAGTGATCTGGGCACAGCTCTCCACAGCACCCCATTCTACTCCAGCTTTCACAGCCCCTCTCGTCAGCTCCAATTTTCACCGAGCCTGCAGCACCTCCATTGGGAAACGGTCCATGGAACAGCTCCTGCTTTCATTGAGGCAACTCTGCCCCCTCATGTCCATGTGATCCTCCCCCAGACACCTCGTTGCTGCTTACAGGGGCACCCACGGCCTCCAGAGCACGAAGCGAGATCTAGCCCCGGACGAAGCGGAGTCACCTCAATCACCCCAGGCCGAGCCTCGCACTCACCCCGCACTCCCCGTACGTCTCCAGGGAGCCGTTGACGAACAGGACGGTCCTGCCGCAGTATAGCCCGAGGCAGGCGGGCTGGATGTCCACAGCTGCGGGGAGAGCGCGGCCGCGTTACTGCTGCTGAGAGGCACCGAGCAGTGACCAGTGAGCCCCGGCCCGCTCCAGCCGCTGACAAACCCCCACCCCATCCAGGGCTCGGACCCCTGGCCTGGCCCGGCCTGGCCCGACCCGACCCATCCTACCGGAGCGAAACATCCCGGTCACCCGGCAACACCCCTGTGCCTCCTCCCCTCCACTTCCGGTGCGTCACTTCTGCTGACGGCCCGGGGACTAGCTCTAGTCCTCCGCGTGGCGTATGGGCGTGGTCACGCAGTGGGAGGCGGGGTTTCTTGCAGGGGTTGCGGCCACAGGTGAGGCGGGGCCTGAAGGCGTGGCCTTAGCGATGTGCGGGGACTCAGCGATGGGCAGGGCTGGGGAGTGGCCTCAGTGATGGGCAGGGGGCGTGGGCTCAGCGATGGGCGGGGTCTGAAGGCGTGGCCACGCGAGGGAGAGGGATTTCTCTTTCAGGGTGTGTGGCCTTGTGACGGTCGTGGAGGTGACGATGGCGGCGGTGGCTGGTGGCGGCAGCAATGGCGGCGAATGCGGCGGCAGCGGGATGGCACGGCAGCTGCCCCCTCACAGTCCCTCGGGGCTGGTGCTGCTCACGGTGGAGATGCACACTGGCGGGGAGCCGCTGCGCATTGTCCCGCGGCTGGAGGCGGTGGAGGAGGCGGTGGCCAGGGCGGGGCTGTCGCTGCTGTCTCTGCGGCGGGAGATGGCGGCCGGGCACGACCACGTGCGGCGGGCGCTGATGCACGAGCCGCGGGGGCACGCCGGCATGTACGGGGCTATAGTGGTGCGGGGACCGGCAGCCACCGCCGGCGCGGACCTGGCAGCCCTTTTACTGCACTGTGCCGGCTACAGCTCCATGTGTGGCCACGCCGTCATCGCCCTGGGACGGTTCGCCCTCGACTATGGGTTGGTGACTGACCCCTGCTGCCCCGAGACTGCTGTCCGCCTGCACTGCCCCTGTGGCATCGTCACCGCCTTTGTGCCCTGGGATGGCTGCCGCAGCGGCAATCCCGTCCGTTTCCACAGCGTGCCTGCTTTTGCTGCCACCACTGGTGGGGACTGGGCCCGCTGCACTGGGTTCTGGGGGTGGAGGGTGGTTTGGGAGCATAGAGACACTGCATGATGGGGCTGGCAGCCTGGCTGAGGGGTACGTGGCACACTCCTCTGCAGTTCAGTGTTCCTCAGAAGTTGTCAGGCATGGCATAAGGTGTCACAGGCTGCTCTCAGGCAGGGAAGCAATTGTTCCTGCCCCAGCTTCCATGTGGCTGGGTTTCTTCACTCCATATGCAAGCCCGTGGCTCAACACAGTTTCTTCTTGTCACTGCACTCCCTTTCTCTGCACAGATTTGGCCATTGATGTTCCTGGTCATGGGAAGGTGGTGGTTGACATTGGCTACGGTGGTACCTTCTACGCCTTCCTCAACGCTGAGCAGCTGGGCCTTGATGTGTGCTCTTCAAAGACCAGAGACCTCGTCAATGCAGCGAGTGCCGTGACAGAAGCAGTGAAGAAACAGGTATGGCAGAGCTGTGCAGTACCCTGTGTACTCCCCGCAGACACCACACCAGGATCCTTTATTCCCTGGGACTCTCAGGATGGGAGGGCATCCCATCCTTCCAGCCCTGTGTTGAACTTCACAGACCCCTTCCAGCCTCAAAAGACTGTGAGAAGGTGCTCTCTTCTCTGTCTCTGTGTCCCTGTCTGTTACTGGAGAAGCAGCAGTGGAAGTGCAGCAGCATGGCCTCCTCCTCTTGGTCTCTTGAAGAAGCTGTGCTGTGCATGCAGTTGATGGCCCTGCTTGCTGCCATATGTTGACAGACCTATCTGTGCTGTTCCCAGTTCAAGCTTCATCACCCCGAAAGTGAAGACCTGGCTTTCCTCTACGGCACCATACTGACAGATGGGAAAGATGCCTTCAGTGAGGAGCCCACCACCAACATTTGTGTGTTTGCAGATGAACAGGTATAGAAACGGGCACAGAAGGCACCACCATTTTTCCCTTCTTCGGTTCTGCTGCTTCTCCATGTGGGCAGCGACACTTGAGTCTGCTGCAGCTGTGTCTCTGAAGAGCTGAGTGTCACCTAACACATGCTGGTTTAGTTCCTAATGATAGAAATACCTCTCTGTGTTTTAAAAGGTTCATACCTATGTCCTTTAGGTAGGAATTTCCCAGCAGTTCAGGGGCTGAGGTGGGATCCCAACACAGTGCATGTCCTTAAAGTCCTGGTCTGGGGAACATTTGCTGGGGATAAAGAGAAAAGAGGATGTGAACTTCTGTCCTCTGCAGTGGATAAGGTATCATGTCAATAGCTGGGGAAGTTTTGGTTGGACTTCCCAGCAGCGAGGAGTGTGGAACACTGGGACAGATCACCTTGGAAGCTGGCCAGCGGATTCTGTACAGGATAGAGGGGTTTCCCCTAAAGCAGAGTATAAAGGTGGCAGAGAACTGAGGGGAGCAATACTGTTTCCTATTGAAGCCCAAAATACTAGAGCTGGTTCATCTTTTCCATATGCAGATTGACCGAAGCCCAACAGGTTCGGGTGTGACAGCTCGCATCGCCTTGCAGTACCATAAGGGACTCATCCAGCTGAATCAGACCAGAACCTTTCGCAGCAGCACCACAGGATCTTTGTTCTCTGGGAAGGCAGTGAAGGCAAGTGGCTCCATACTGAACTGCCCCTCTCCCTTCAGAAGTGCTGAAGAAGTGCTGTTGCCTTGGCTCAGTGGAGACGCAGAACAGCGTTTTCATGCCTGGGGAAGGGCATAGGGAAGGCAAGAGGTGCCTGGGGGTTCTACCTTCCAGCAAGCCTCATACTTCAACATTCTTTTATTAGAAAACCAAGTACCGGTAAGACCTTGCTGTGTTGTATGGCTTCACTGCAAGTTCCTCTCCCAGCCATCAGGAGAGGACTGGGATGAGAAATATCTTGAAGCAGATGTAGATAAATCACTTTGGGGGTACCTGAGTGGGGCAGAGCATGCGGTGATGGGTGCTTAGTGCCAGGTAGTGTTGGCATTTCTTAGGGCTGGGAGAGCATAAAATCTCCTGTCGCCTCTGTACTGATCCTAATCCTTCTGTAGGAAACCAAGTTTGGGGACTACAATGCTGTTGTCGTGGAAGTCTCTGGTGAAGCCTTTTACACCGGTACAGCCACCTTCACTATCGAAGAGGAGGACCAGCTGAAACACGGTTTCTTCTTCAAGTGATCTGAGCCACTGGGTAATTGCAAAGCCTCAATGATGGTGCTGAGCTTCTCCTTGCCACGTATTTCTGTTCTGCTGCTCCACGAGGCTCATCACAATATGCCAGTGCAACAAGAGCAGCCTTTGGTGGTGTGACAGCATCTGCCGCCTTTCAAGCGAACAGGCTGCATTCCTGCTGTGATTAGCATACTGGGTGCAGTGTGATTATCACGTATGGACTGCTCTGAGGAGTCATTTCTTTCAACAATTATTCACAGAAAACAGAGCTGATCTGGGAGAGCTGTCTTCAAATCTACGTGCCTTCTCTGTCTGCTAATTACTAATTTCAAAGCCAGATTCCTATTAAACACCAGCTGAAAACGGGGCCTTCCTCCTCTTGCCTTCACTCTCAGAGCTCATTTCCAGGAATCTACCAAGTGTGTTATGCCTGTTGGTTTGAATTTCCCGCTCTTCACAGAATCACAGAATTGAGGCCAGAAAAGCCCTCTAAGATCATCAAGCCCAGCCTATGGCCTAACATCACCACAATCACCTAGCCTATGGCACTAAGTGTCACGTCCAGTCTTTTCTTAAACATCTCCAGGGATGGTGGCTCCATCCTGTCTCTGGGTGATCCATTCCCATGTCTGATCACCCTTTATGTGAGGAAACTGCTGTCATACTACTCCATCTCGTGCCCCAGCTTCCCCATTCTGCCCTGCTCGGGCTGGTCCAGACAACCCTGCCAGAGCCCTCCAGCATCCTGAGGCTGGATGTAGGTGTTTACTCAGAACTTCTTACTGTCCATGCCATGCTGCTTCCCTAAACCATCCTCTTTCACTTGTCCTGGAACACTGGCCACAAGTACCCTGTGGTTAACTTTCCACAGGAGGAAACCTCCACGCTGGAGGTCTGAGCCATTGTGACCTTCACTTGCTGATTTAGTGATGGTAAAGCAAACACCGACTGCGCTCAGAGTGCAGTGTTTGCTTTGCTAGAGCCTCAGACCACTTGCAGTCTGCAAGTCATGTGTCACTGGACAAAATGGTGTTTGTTTGTTGAAGACATTCATGGGAATGTGCCTCGTTAAAATGAGACGTGAAAATACCAGTGATCATCTCTCCAGTAGCTCATGAAGCAGAAGGAGGAGCAAGTCATATTTGGAGAGCTTGGAAGGGGTTGGCTCAGGAAAGCCTGGAGGAAATTCTTCTGTCAGCTTGAAAGTTATAAAGTTGGAATGTGGAGAAACAAAAATCAGAGAATGTCTGCACTGCCAACACAGGTTTTTTTAGGGCTGGCATCCTGGGCTTGCGCTCTCCTTCTTCCTGGAACCCCTAGATAAATACTGTACAGCCTCTTCTCCAAGAAGCAGTAAGCGACAAGCAAGTCCACTGCTCTTGCAGGAGCAAACTGTTCTGTGTGTTTCCAGCTTCTGGGATCTCCCTTGTGATCAGCAACTGCAGCCTGGCTCCCAGGGAAGAGCTGGGGCAGCAAAACAGCAAGCCCAGCACAAAAACGTGAGATCTTCAGCTCTTCAGGGTCACAGCCTTCATTATCTACCTGCTATCCCCATCCCTAAGGCTGCTCCATCATGGCTGAGGGGACAGGGACAGGCTTCTTTCTGCTGCCCATGTGGAGGTCGGAGCCTCAGCCCTCAATCTCTCAGCTTGAAAGATGCCACCATTTGGTCGGTGGTCCTGGCTTGCACCAGAGTGGCTGGGGGCAGCTGGTCTCTGCTTCTTCTAGGAGAGGGACCACGAAGAGTTTGTGCTGTGAGGGAGAGGGGCCATGAGAGGAGAGAGAAGTGAGAGGAGAGGAGCTGAGAGGGGATAGGAGATGAGTGGAGAGAAGTGTCCTGAGGGAAGGGGGGCCATGAGGGGAGGGCTGTGAGGGGAGAGGGCAGTGACGGGGCATGAAGGAAGAGGGGCTGTGCTGGAATTGGGTCCGTGAGGAGCCGAGAGGGGCCCAGCGGGCAGAGGGGCTGTGGACCCCCGTCCCTACTCTGGGATGAGCGCAGTGCCGGCGGGGATGCGGGGGCGTGGGATGTCCCTGTCCGCTGTCCCCCGCCCCGCTCCGGTTCCCCGGGTAACGCAGGCGGGCGACGTCAGCGGGCGGCGGGGCGGTGCGGGGCGTTGCGGGAGGGCCGGACCGAGCGGCGGGGCATGAGGCTGCGCATGGAGGCGGCCGAGCCAGGGAACCTGTCCCGGGGCAGCGGCAACGAGAGCGGCGGGGCAGGGGCGGCAGGCGGCGGCGGGGTGGGGTGGTCGGCGGCGGCTCTGGCCTCGCAGGCGCTGGCGCTGCTGCTCATCTTCGCGCTGTCGGCGCTGGGCAACGGCGCCGTGGTGCTGGTGATCGCTCGGCACCGGCAGCTCCGCACGGTCACCAACGCCTTCGTGCTGTCGTTGTCGCTGTCGGAGCTGCTGGGCGCTCTGCTCTGCCTGCCCCTGGCCTTCCTCAGCCTGCTGAGCCGCCCGCCCGGCGCCTGGCACTTCGGGCAGCGCCTGTGCCTCGCCAGCGCCGCCCTGCACGCCGGGCTGGGCATCGCCGCCACCCTCACCATGGCCCTGCTCTCCTTCGACCGCTACTGCGCCATCGTCCGCCAGCCCCGCCACAAGATGGGCCGCCGCCGCGCTGCCCAGCTCCTGGCCGCAGTCTGGCTGGCAGCCCTGGCGCTGGCAGGGCCCTGGTACGGGCTGGCGGGCGAGGGGCGACGCGAGGCCCGGCCCGGGGCATATCGCTGCGTCTACGTGCTGCCCTGGGGCTCGTCGCGGCTGGGGCCGCCCTACGGCGCGGCCCTCATCGTGCTCTGCTACCTGCTGCCCTTCGCCCTCATGTGCTTCTGCCACTACAACATCTGCCGGGCGGTGCGGCTGGCCGAGAGCCGCGTGCGGCCCCTCACCACCTATGGGCACCTGCTGCGCGCCTATGGTGAGATGCGCACGGCCACCACCGTCCTCATCATGATCGTCTCCATCATCTGCTGCTGGGGGCCATACTGCATCCTGGGGCTGGCCGCTGCCGCTGGCCATCTGCCCTTCTCACCCACCATGGATGCCGTAGCCAGCGGGATGGCCTGGGCCAATGGTGCCATCAACCCACTCATCTACGCCGCCCGCAACCCCAACATCTCTGTGCTGCTGCGACGAAGCCGTGAGGGCGGCTACAGGACTAGGAATAATGTGGCTGCCTATGTGTCAGTCCCAGGCCGCCAGCCAGAGCCCCGGAGCCAGGCTGACCGCATCCGGGAGCGCTACATCAATCGGCACAGTGGCCCGCCGGGCAGTGCCCCATCCTCCTCCAGCCCGGCAAGTGGGGGAGAGGTAGCCATGTGGGCCTGCAAGAACCCTGCTGTACTCTTCTGTCGGGATGGGCAACCAGACACCATCTCTGAGGCCACAGTGCAAGCCAAAGCGGATACTGCTGACACCAGCCTCTGACAGCAGCAATGCTGTGATGGAGGCAGTGGACCCCAGTGCCATCTCCCTGAGGAAATGCGGGGAGCCCCTTGCAGCCAGACTACCAGGAAATGAGAGAAATGGGACAGCAGGAGCCACAGTGTGGTTTCTTCTCAGTTATGTGAGCTCTGGTTTGGTGATCCAGTCTGCAAGCAGCCAGAGGTCCACAAGGAAAGGAAATTCCCTTTCAGCAGGCTCGAGGTACTGGTGATAGCCACCAAGCCAAGCCAGCACAAGAGCGTGACTACAAGAACAAAACTGTGTTTGCTCCAGTCTTACAGAAAGTGCCACAGTGAAGCAGAGACAGATGCACAAACACAGCCCAAACTGTCTGACTGTGCGATTGTTAAGTGCCAAAACAGCAATTGAAAGCTGAGCTCTGGCAGCTGGAAGACACTCTGAAAACACCACACTGTGAAACTCGCATCATGGAAGCTGTGTTGCTTTAACCCATTATATGTGGAAGTGCTGATAGAAAGTCATAGACCAGGACAGGCTAAAAAAGCCATCTAAGATGATTGTTTTCTTTTCATGCTCCCAAGCATAACAAAACAGTAATTGTGATGAGAGGTAAGATGTATGATACTGGGAAGGATGGAAGGAAAGGTAGGTGAACCTTGAGTTATCAGAATTTCAGCAGCTTTGTATTTGTTTTTGCAAGTACAGCCAGCTTGAAATATTTTAACTATGAGAAAGCAGAGTTCTTCAGGCAGACTTGAGGAACAGGGTATGGGTGTAGCCTGTGGGATCACTGAGTTTGTGTGCAAGAGGCACGATTTCTTTCCAAGCACATCCAAAGCGTCTCACACCTCTGAGCTTACCCATGTTCTGAGAAGCCATACAAGAGACTGAGTATCTGAAAGGAGAGGTAAAGTTCTCTGTGTGCTTTTCAGCATGTGGAAACGTGAGCCTGCAGAGAGCAGGTGTTGCACTGATGGCAGCAGTCTGTCAGGAATACAATACTTAAAAAATAGCTCCGTTTGCCATTGGAAAATAAAATAACACACTGGCTATGTGATAACACGACATAAATTTACATGAATGCATGGTTTTCTGTCCAATGGCCTAATGCCTTAAATCAGTATTTTGAATCAGAAATGTAACATCAGGCCTTTGTTTGTCACAGTTAAGCATGAACGTCAGGCAGTGATTTTCCTTGTATAGGCTTTAAAACTTTAATGTTACTGTTTTACCAGCTTTTTCCACTTGTTTGTGACCCACGTGAACATAGCTGCTATCATTTTGTAAGTGAGATGAGAAATAAATTGTCTTTTATGCAGGAGATCTCAGCCTGGTCATCCTCAGCCCAGCCTCCATAAGGGAACTTTTCTAAAAGTTTTCCAGATGAGCGACAGTAGAGAGGGACCTAATTGTGATAGTTTAATGCAGCAGCTTTCTCTGCTCTGAGCATTACTGTAATTACTGTTTTTATTTGTTGCTCCTGAAGTCCACCAGGAACAGATTGGACCCTTGGCTATGTCTAAGCACTAATACTTTGCCTAGATTATCCCGGATTTTGCGTGTTGAGCAGTGTGTTTGCGCTGTTTCAGAGAGAAGCTGCTCAGAAACCCAATGGCTTTTCACAAAAGTGAATGCTAGTGATTTGTTATGAGCCAAGGACAGGAATTTCTTGGATACTGGCCCTTCCACAGCAACGTGTGGATGGTGTGAAGTGAAAGATATGGTTGTGAATGATTAGATTAGATTTAACTCTTAGCCGGGTATATGTCTGCTTCTAACAAGGGGTGTAAGTGCTAATTTGCCATGCAGAGCACTCTGGTGTTTGAACAACTTCAACAATCTGCCTGGATTCCACTAGTCATTGACTCTTATTATCTGTAGAAAACTTTAACTACAATCCAGGAGACAGCAAGGAAATCCCATGGGTTCTGCCTTCCTAGAAGGGATGTTTCTGTTAGAGTAAGTCCAGTGCTCTGTTATGCCAGATGGGCAGAAGCAAGGAAAACCAGCCGAGCTCAGTGCTTGTCAGCCTTGTGTAGCATAGACAGCAGGCTAAGACTGACTGCCTGTAGTTCATGTGTCGTAGGGTAGAATCATTTAATGGTTCAGGTTGGAAGTGACCTTAAAAATCATCCAGTTCTAACCCTCTGCCATGGACAGGGACACCTCTCAGCAGACCAAGTTGCCCAGAGCCCCATCCAACCTGACCTTGAACACTTTCAGGGATGGAGCAGCCACAGCCTCCCTGGGCAACTTGTTCCAGTGCCTCAGCACTCCCATAGTGAAGGACTTCTTTACATCTAATCTAATCCAGTCCACCCTCTTCTGGTTTAAATCCATTATCTGTTGTCGTATTGCTATGCATCTTGGTAAAAAGTCCCTCCCTGTCTTTCTTACAGCCCCCCAGTGCTGCTTTCAGTGTGGCCCATCTGCAGCTCTGCAGAAGAGCCACTACTTTAGAGCCTTCCAGTCTTTGGCACCACCAGTTTTACAGAGATTTCTTTTCACTTTTGCGTGCAGAAGAGCTTTCTCTGACAATTGGAACAAACTAGGTCAGAGTAGATGAACTCAAGGACAGTTCCTGGGTTAAGAACATGAGGAACATGATGGTCCAGCGCTGCTGTGACTCATGGTGAGCTGTTCACTGCTGTCTATGGCTGCATTATTCTTATGTCAGAAAGCCCCTGGAAAGGGTGTCCCTGCTCCTCTCAGGGCTCAGGTCTGGCCAACTTCCCCATCCCTTCTCACCACCCTAGCTGAAGACCAGTTAATCTTTTGCACTGTTGATTTAGTTTTCTACTGATTTAACGGGATACACCCACGAGTGCTAAGGGAGACAGCAGAAGTCATTGCGAAGCCATTCTGCATCATCTTTGCTAAGTCATGGGAATCAGGAGAGGTGCCTGGGGACCGGAGGACAGCAAATGTCACTCCAATCATCAAAAAGGGTACAAAGGAGGACCCAGGTAACTATAGACCGGTCAGCCTCACCTCCATCCCAGGAAAGGTGATGGAACAGTTTATCCTTGATGCTGTCTCCAGGCACATCAAAAACAAGAGGGTTATTAGGGACAGTCAGCATGGCTTCACCACGGGGAAGTCATGCTTGACCAACCTCTTAGCCTTTTATGAGGGCATAACCAGGTGGATAGATGATGGCAGAGCAGTGGATGAGGTCTATCTTGACTTCAGTAAAGCATCTGACATGATCTCCCACAGGATCCTAGCAGCCAAACTGAGGCAGTGTGGTCTCGATCAGGTAGTGAGGTGGATCGTGAACTGGCTGCAGGGTAGAAGCCAGAGAGTAGTGGTCAATGGGACAGATTCTAGTTGGAGGCCTGTATCTAGTGGAGTCCCCCAAGGGTTGGTGCTAGGACTAGTACTGTTCAGTCTATTCATTAATGACTTGGATGAGGGATTAGGGTGCACTGTCAGCAAGTTTGCTGATGACACAAAGCTGGGTGGTGTCGCAAGAGCTGAACATGTCACATTCACTTTGTCATGTTTTAAATTCACAGCAACAATGCTTATTTCTCTACTTATATACTTCTTTTCCTTTTAATGCTGCTATTATGTCTAGCACCGACTTTTGAGTATAAAGCTTCCTGTCTCCTATATAAGACATTCAGAAGATACAGCTGCCTAGCAAAGATTTATACTTCTGTTTATGCTGGCCACTGTGATAGGTCCAGGCAGGCTGCTCAACACCTTGGCAGTGATAACTTTGCGTATGCTATGAAATCACACTGCTGCAGCAAACATGCTTCCAGAAATAAAGGTTTCTGGAACTCTCTCCCCTATTTTACTGTTTACTCTTTAGGATCTTATAAAAAAAGCTAGATACAATAAGAAATTGAATACAAGACTGTAATGTTCTCAGACAAGCAAAATAAGTTGTCTATTAGTACTGTACCTTGTAGTTGTATGGTTTGTTTGAGAAGAGTTCAGGGCTCATGTAGTATGGCGTGCCTATAAGAGTGCTTGCCATGTCATACTGGTTTTCCAACACTCTGGCTATTCCCAGGTCACCCACTTTAATTATATTTGTTCGAGTCAAAAAAACATTTTGCGTTTTAAGATCTCTGTGCAGAATGCGCTTTTCGTGTAAATACTGTAGTGGAAGGGGAAAAAAGCATATAAATATAGTTAACTAACTCCTAATTGGTTCTTCTACACTGAAAGATAACATCACTAAGTCAAAGAGGGAAAATACCAACACAGAAATGAAAAGACACACACATCCCTGTCAAAGTCAGAAATGGCCCTGCTAAAGACAGTATTAATGAAGTAAGAATTACTTGATACTGACCCAAAACATGGCACTGCTTTAGCAAAACCTCCTTGTGTGGTTCTAACAAGCCAGCAGAAAAGAGGAAATTAAAATGCAAAGTTAAAGGTTCAATTCGTTTTCTGCTGCCTCCATTTCTTTACAATAATTTCATAAGGATAAAATCTCAGTGGAAAATACAACGTGAGCTTTGTGTAAACAGGATAGAAAACTAGTCCTGTAACAGATAAATTGGATAGCCTCCAATTATTAAATTCAATTGTGTGAAAAGATTGAATAGGAGTCATTAATAGTCTAAATTTACCATTTATAAACACCAGCAAAAACCGGGAAGATGGAATAAATGCTTCTAAAATATTATTTTATTTTTTTAACTACATTTTGTAAATTTGATCTGAACTTTCAAACCAGAGAATCATTTCAGACTGGAATGGCAAATATCCTGGAGGTTACCAGTGTCTACTGTCGCAAAGAGGTGTAGAGATAAAACATTATAGCAATTGCATACCTAAGATAATAAATTTGATGGCAATGACCTGCAAAGACTTCCAATGTAGTAATAAAACATTGTATTTAGATATACTTAGTCAAAGTCTGCAGCCTAACTGTGGAATTTTTTTATGCAGAAAGAGGCAAACTAAATTTCTATCTGAAGGATGTATTTTATTTTACCTGCAGGGCCATGGCAATCTGGACAAACCACTCCACCACCTGGCTCTCTGGCAAAAGTCTGCCCTTCTGCTCTTTCAGTTTGTGATACAGATCTCCTCCCTCGCAGAAGCCCATAACAATATATAAGAGGCCATCCTCCCCCTGCCAGGACTCTCTGTAGGTGACTATGTTTGGGTGTTTCAGCTGGGATAACAACTGTGCCTCTTGTTCCGCTGCTTTCCTCTCTCGGTGAGAAGCATTTTTAAGATTTAACTTTTTGATGACATACTGTAAAAGAAATTGTAATGTATATCACTGAATGAAAATATCTACACAAAAGCCTTAGCAATTCCTCAAAATCAAAAGGAAATACAGTCACTGAAATATCTACATTTTAATCTAAGCGGAGATCACAATTTGTCTAGTAGTTATACTCCATTTCTATCACTATGCTGTAAAAATGAAGCAGATGTGGCTGCTCCAATCTGCTCCCTGAATAAAACCCTACACTGGGATTCTGTAGTGGTTTTCCTTCTTGTACTAATATTCACATTTCTCTTTCTTTTCCCCACTCTCTGTTTAAGTGTGTCTACCATTCCCCACTCAGATCTGACATACCTGTTTGTGCATCACAGTTACTCTCAATACAGGGCATCTCAATCATAACTTTAAAAATATACTAAAACTAAGGAAAGTATAGTCATATGCAAAAAATTACAATGGTTGTCTAAGGCAGAAGTCATCTGTACAGACTTAGCCTACATTTGGCAGGCCAAAAAAGTTCTTAAAAAAAAAGGAATCTCAATTTCAAGCTTAGGTTACCAACTCCCCATTGTCATATTCACAGGAAACGCCTAACAGAGCCAAAATTCTGAACACAAACAATACTGCTGTTTAGGTTTTCAGGTCTGTCCATTCCTTTCTTAAAAGGAAACTGGTTGCCCAGGGAGGTTGTGGCTGCTCCATCCCTGGAAGTGTTCAAGACCAGGTAGGATGGGACTCTGGACAACCTGGTCTGATGAGAGGTGTCCCTGCCCATGGCAGAGGGTTGGAACTAGATGATCTTTAAGGTTTCTCCCAACCTAAACCATTCTAAAATTCTAAAAAACTTGTATCCGGTAGAAGACCCTCAAGGCAGAACTGACTTGGGATTGTTTTGTACAAGAAGCCTACAAAACAGTGAAGCACAGGAGAACAGGAAAAAAGACTATCAGGAAAATAAATGCAGCAGGCAGAGATGCAGTTGAGAGATGATACAGTTATGGGCACACTGAAAACGCACTTTCTCGAACACCCGAACACTGACGTAATTCACATTTTTAAAGCTTGCCTTCAAAATACCTGCTGCATTTATGAGTTTCAGCATACGCAGCTTCAACTTTTTCAAGAATTGAACTATTACAGAAAAGCAGAGATTCTTGGTTAGACTGAAAGGAATAGAAGACCCTACACTCCTTCCTAAATTTACTCTATATTAAGATGGGGTTAGGATTTTTTAAGACTACATATAAAAGCTGTTGCTTGCTTCCCTAACATGTCGTGTGCCAAATGTATCTCTAAAGAATTTGAGGTTTTACCAAAAATAGAAGTGAAGCTGAAGGCAAGACAAAGTCAGGAGCACATGTTTCAGTCTGACTACCTGAAGGGAGGTTGGTGTGGGTCAGGCTCTTTTTCCAACCAACTGGCAACAGGAGGATATGGCAGGGCCTACAGCTGCCAAGGGAGGGCTAAGTTGGATGTTAGGGGACCCTTCCTCGCTTAAATAAGCCTGTCTGACCTAACAGGAAAATGGTATCAGAAGAATAGGGTTTTAATTTTTTGCAATTTAATTTTGTTCACACCAGGAAAAAAACCAAGAAAATAAATAATCCCAGAACTTTGAAAATTAATTAATATACTAGTTACACAGAAGAATAACAAGAACCTCTAGCAGGGTCTATAAATTAGTAACTCTCTGGATCTGTTATCACATCATATAGCACCATCAAATGCCACTCTTACAACATACATGATGCATTACAGACTTACAAGTAGCACTAAGCCAAAGCCACAACACAAAAAAATCCTAATCCTCCTGCTACAGAAAATAAAGTTTGTTAAAACTGGCAAAAGACACAGTAAAATGCACCAAGCATTTAAGATCACAATGATAAGGAAGGAAGGCTCTTGCCAATGTTATTAACAAAGAGGAGAAATATCTCTCAATGCACCATTTACTTTCAGGAAACGAGGTCAGGGGCCATTGGACTGTGCACTATGGGGTGACTAGCCTGGAGGGAACAAGTGTGGGCTGTGTGACAGCAATGGCAACAGGTTGTAGAGATTTACCTTTGGATTCCAGCTTCTTCCCTGCCTTCATCCAGGGAAGGACACACCCTCTGACCTCTGCTGGGCACAAACACTTCTCCCATCACCTCTAACCAAACATAAAGCTCTCACCCAAGGATTCTGCAACACTGCTCTGTGGATGTTCTCATTCTACATCCCCATATCCTTATCCTCTGGCATTTTCTACAAACACATCTACTTCGGCTAGGCAAGACAGAATATTCCAAATTTCCAACAAATAACAAGGCAAATTAGAAACTGTTTGCTGTTCAACTGTGACAGAACCAAAACTCCCTCAGGTTTGAGAGGGCAGGGCCTGAAGCTACCAGGGGAGGATTACATTGGGTATTAGCTCCCGGAAAGGGTGATCAGACACTGGAATGGACTGCTCGGGGCAGTGATGGAGTCTCCATCCCTAGAGGTGTTTAAGGACAGAGTGGCTGTAGCCCTTAGTGCCCTGGTCTGGCCGATGTGGTGATGTCAGGTCATCGGCTGGGCTGGATGAGCTCAGAGGGCTTTTTCAGCCTCAATCATTCTGGGATTCTGATACTGTCACAGTCAGTCCAGCAAATACAAATCTGCCACCTTAAAGAGGAGCTGATGCCAGCGAAACCCAACACCAGAAGATGTTTTTTCCATCCTTGCTATCACTTTTATCTCTTCTACAGTGCACATCTTAGAGACACATAAGCAGCAGCAAGCCAAGAGCAACTTTCATGCTGAAAAGAGAGGGTTGTATTTTTCTGCCACCCAAAAGTCTATCAAAGCTAAGGCTTCCTCCCCAAACCAGGGCATTATACACTAGAAAACTGAACATTACATTATACAGTAAAAAAACCCTAAAAAGCAGTAGATTAGGTTGGACTAGGGAAAAACTTAGGTCAACAGTTGGACTTCAAAGGTCTTTCCCTGCCTGAACAATTGTGTAATTCTATGAAAAAAATAAAGGCGGGGGGCAGGGTTTGGTGCTTAGGGGTTTGAGATTAATAGGGGAAAAAACAAAACTTAACACCCTTAGTAAAAGTTTTCAGAAACAAGGGAACCTGGAAACCTGCTGGGTAACTCCAGTTCACTCGGCCTTCTCCTCCACGGCCACGCACCGAGGCAGAGCCCCAGGGGCACCTCCGGCCCAGCCCGTGCGCCCCCACCCTCGTACCTGTTTGCTGTCCTGCTGGCTTCGTACCAGGCTCACCTCCCCGTAGCTGCCCTTCCCCACGGCTCGGAGGAAGCAGTATGCGGCCAGGGACATCCTCCCGCCAGCCGGGCCCGGTCAGTGCCCGCGGGTGCCATAGAGATCAGCACAGATCGCCGCTACCATAGAGCGGAGGCGCCCAGCGGCGTGCAGGGCGGTCGCAGCGCATCTCTATGGTGCGACGGCGCCGCGGCAGCCATCTTTGAAGTGGGCGAGGCCGCCATGTTAAGAGAGGGAAGGTTGTCCCCTGGTCTCTATGTGCGATGGCGTGGCGGCGGCCATCTTTGAAGCGGGCGAGGCCGCCATGTTAAGAGGGAGAAGGTTGCCCGCGGGACGGAGGTGCCTAGTTCTTCAGTCCACTGAAACAGAGCCCTCCTCACAAACAGGGCCCGACGAGGGTCCCTGGCGTGCGGAGTCCGTGAAAAGCTGATGACAGCGACACAGTCACAACGGGTCCTGCCACCCCGCCCTGGAGCGTGAGGTGGCCAGGGAAGCCTGGCAGGGTACAACTGTGCCACAGAGCCCTCTTGTCACCTTGGGTGGAACAGAGAACTGGTTTAAGAAGCTCTAGAGTGTTTAAAAGGAGGTCCTGCACTGTCCTCCGATGTCCCTCGCATGACTACCCATCCCAGAAAGCTGACTGCAGGGAAAGAAGAAAACAACAGAATGGTTTACATTGAAGTAATCTCAGAGATCATTTACCTCAGAGATCATCAAACCTAGCCCTGTCCTTATAAGAGTGGTGCCCCAGCCCTCTGATCATCCCTGTGGCCTCCTCTAGACCCACTCCAACAGTTTCATGTCCTTCTTACACTGGGGACTCCAAAACTGGACACAGCACTCCAGGTCAGGTCTCACAAGTTCAGAATGCAGGGTGAGAATCACCCTCCTTGACCAGCTGTCACACCTCTTTTGATGCAGCCCAGGTCCTCTGGGCTGGATTCACAGATTGCTGGCTTGTGTTTGGCTTCTCATCAACCAACACCTCCAAGTCTTTCTCAAACCCTGTCCAGGTCCCTTTGGATGGCCTCCCTTCCCTCCAGCCTGTCAATCACCCCACACAGCTTGGTGCCACCAGCAAACTCGTTTAGGCAGCACACAGTGCCAACTGTCCCTGTCACCAACAAAGATGTTAAACAGCATCAGACCCAAACAGACCCTTGGGGAACAGCACTGGTAACTGATCTCCACTTGGACATGGAGCTATTGACCACAACTCTTTGAGTGTGATTATCCAGCCAATTCCTTATCCACTGAGCAGTCCATCTATCAAACCTGTGTCTCTGTTTTAGAGACAAGGATGTCCTGCAGGACAGTGTCCAATGCCCTGCAGAAGTCCAAGTAGATGGCATCAGTTCCTCTACCCTTATCCACCAACGTTGTAACCATGTTGTAAAAGGCCACCAGGTTTGTCAGGCATGATCTATACTTAGTGGAGCGGTGTTGGCACTCATCAAT
>JAOXOE010000441.1:41535988-41573671 GCA_028565055.1 Phoeniculus purpureus
CTGCCCAGGGTGGTTGTGGAGTCTCCTTCACTGGAGATATTCAAGACCCGCCTGGATGAGTTCCTGTGTGACTTAGTGTAGGTGATCCTGCTGTTGCAGGCGGATTGGACTAGATGATCTTTGGAGGTCCCTCCCAATCCGTTGTGATTCTATGATTCTATGAATTAATTAAAATCTAGTTTTCTTGAGAAAAAAATACGTCTCTTGCAAAGACCTTAGTTTCTATTCCTCTCAGAGCCTGTTTTACCCGTGTGAGTTGAAATGATATGGAACAAAACCTGCCTCTTTCATCTGTGCAAGACTCAGTCTGCTAATTCTACGTCTTCGTCACTATCGCTAATTCCTACAAGTAATTGTAGAAGACTTCTGTCTCAAGAATGTCACTCTCTGGCTTTCCAAAACCCCGTTGGAACACACCCAATGTGTTCCCTTAACTACAGGGCTCCATGGGTGTTTACCAGCTGCTTGCTAAACACGTCGATACGCTTGTGCGCTGCTCCGCTGCTGCAGCTCGGTCCTGAAGCGGGGCAAGCACGGCCCACGCTGGTGCCTCGCACCTTTGTACGAGTGAGACTCCACACGTAAGGAATGTTTTACCAGCTTTGGAAAATAGACTTCTACGCTGCCGAACTGCGACGAGAGTGAAGCAGGGCGCAGCCCGAGAGTCACTGGTGACAGCACCCTGCCGGCTGCGACAGCATTCGGGGTTCACCTTCTCCCCCGCGGGTTGTTTTAGTGTTTTCCACAGCATCGCAGATTTAGTGCAACGACGACATCAGTTACACGGGACCGCTCTTATCTTGCCCTTACGTTCCTTTGAGACGACCCTCGGGAAGTCGGACAGCGAGCTTCCGAGCGCGAGCTTCTCTCTGAGGTCAAACGAGCTGCGGCAGCGCTGCCGCCGGGTCTCCTGCGTCGAGAAGCGCGTTTTCTCCCCCCCCGAGCCGCGGTCTGCGTGCTGCGGTGTGAGAGGCTTTGCTCGCGCTGTATTTACGTGCTCTTAGCACCGTCGTCGGCTTTGCTTTCAATGGAGACGTTATATTTAGAAGCCTCTCAAAATGCGGAGCATGTGTTACGTTCCTCTTGCATAATCTATCACGACTAACTTGATTTGCGACCGGTGCCTTTTTCCCCCTCCCCATCTGTTTGGAAGAGTGCAGTGGTAGAGACATCAGTCATGTAACACTTTCTGTGGAACAGCTTTACCGACAGTTGGGAGTTGTCAGTAACCATGTGGATTTCAAACTCCCAGTCTGGCTACGATGAGAAAAAACCCACTGACACGTTATTTCCGCAAAGCCGCAGAGTTTAAGGCTGGGGAGACCCACTGGGATCGTCTGGCTGTCCTCTCGCCTGGCCAGCCCAGGGTAAGTCATGTTTCAAGCCGAATAGCTGCAGAAAGCACCAGCCTTTGGGACAGACGTACGAAACGTGACAGCGTTTACCCGGCAGTCACCAGCACTGTAGCTCGATGGGTACCAACCGGTGCTGGTGCCTGTTGTGTGCGTAGCTGTGGCTTGTCTCCTGGCTCAGCTGGTCTAGCTTCAACTCCCAACCTTTAGCAAGGCTTGAGCTGCTGCTGACTCTGCGTGCCTCATCTAGATATGCAGAGACCTAAGCCCACGTTGTGCGAGGGTAGAACAGGCAGATGTCCCAGGAAACAAAAACAGCTCTGCAGAGGAAAACTGTGTCCCTGCTGCCCGTGCCAACAGATCCAGTTTGAGATTTCCTCCCAGGCCCTTCTTTGCAGGGCTCCCCAGCTCTGCCTGCGTGCACAAAGTGGAGAAAAGCATCCTGAGGTGCCCACAGAAGCACTTGAAGCCCCAACACTCAGTTTTGTCCTTAGACCACTGAGAAACGTGGATTCGTCTCTCTTTGAAACAGTGCAGAGATCTCCAGTGTGTTACCCTTTGAAAAGCTACTGAACTGAAATGCTTCAAGTGCTGACTGTGAGACCTGTTTTATACCTGCTAGGACGCTCCTGTTTGTCTGTGCTCTGCTCAGGAAGTGGCCAGCAGAACAGCCCACGAGGGCTGATGTCCGAGGTGACATAACCTGCCGTATCGCACTTTGTGTTTCCTTCTATAGAGTCCTAGAATTGTTCTGGTTGGGAGCGACACAGAAGATCATCAAGTCCAACCATTAACTCAGCTCTGCCAGGTCACCACTAAATCACGTCCCTCAATGCTGCATCTTGTGTGTCTTTCAAATATCTCCAGGGATGGTGAGTCCACCACAGTCCTGGGCAGCCTGTTCCAATGTTTGATAAGACTCTCAGCGAAGAAACTTTCTCCGATATCCAGCCTAATCCTGCTCTGGTGCAGCCTGAGGCCATTTTGTCTTGTCCTAGCCCCTGTTACTTAGGAGAACAGACTGAGCCCCATCTCACTACGACCTCCTTTCAGGTAGCTGTAGATGGCACTGAGGTCTCACCTGAGCCTTCTTTTCTCCAAGCTAAACAACTCAAGTTCCCTAGCTGTTCATCACGGAACGTGTGCCCTACACCATTCATCAACCGTGGTGCCCTTCTTTGGACTCACTCCAGCACCTCAATATCCTTCTTGCAGTGAGGGGCCCAAAACTGAACACAGTGTTCAAGGTCCCAAGGACAAGGGGACAATCAGGTGCCTAGTCCTGCTGGCCACACTATTTCTGATGCAATCCAGAGTGCTGTTGATCATCTTGGCCACTGGGCACACTGCTGGCTCATCTTCAGGTACTGTCAAACAGCACACCCAGCTCCTTTTCCTCCAGGCAGCTTTCCATCCGCTCTTCCCGAAGCCTGCAGCATTGCATGGGGCTGGTGGGCAGGACCTGGCGAGTGGCCTTGCTGAACCTCATACATTGCCTTCAGCGCATTGATCCAGCCTGCCCAGACCTGTCTGCAGCCTCCCTACCTCCAGGCAGGTTGTCACACCTGCCCAGCTTGCTGTCGTCTGCAAACGCGCTGTGGGCGCATGCGGCCTCTCCGTCTAGAGAACCGATATTGAACAGAGCAGCCCCCGGCGCTGAGCCCTGGGAAGCGTCACCTGTGACAGCTGCCCCCTCAGTTTCACTCCATGCAGCTGGGTGCGTCAGGCAGGCTTTTGCCCATCTGACCCCAGAGGTTTGTGCGCGTCTAAGTGCTGCAACAGGTCACTGGCCATCTCCTCTTGGACTATGAAGCCTCATTCCACCCTCTGTCTCTGTCTTTCAGTTCAGAGTGTTAGGCACTTGGAGAGCAACTTGTTCTCACTGTTAAAAGCTGAGGCACAGAAGGCATCAGTACCTCAGCCTTGTTCATAACCATGGTGGTTGTCTCTTCTCCTGCTCTGGAGTGGGGGTAGGGGTGTCTAAGCAGCTGCATGGTGCTGGGTTTAAGCGACAGTAGCTCTGTTTGTTCCCCCTCTACTCTGCACTGGTGAGACCACATCTGGAGTATTGTGTCCAGTTCTGGGCTCCTCAGTTCAAGAAGGACATGGCCAGTGCCTGTGTGTTAGTGCTCTATGTGAAGGGCCAAGTGAGGGCAGCTGGCTGTGGTCTTTGTTCCGTCACAAATTAGCCCGTTTCTGTTAAACACTGTGGCAGGGTGAGATTCTTGCCCAGATCCCATTTGACGCGTACCTGCTGCAGCTCCAAGAGAAACAACCTGTGCTTTAGAGCTCTGCCTGTCCTATAGTCCTCACAATCATAGTACTTCATAGAACTGTTTAAGTTGCAAGAGACCTTTAAGATCATTGAATCAAATTGTTTACCCCAGCACTGCTAGGTCACCACTAAACCATGTCCTCAGCACCTCATCTACACATCTTCTCAATCCCTCTAGAGATGGAGACTCCACTGATGCCCTGGACCGCCTGTGCCAGGCTTTGACAACCCTTTCAGTGAAGAGGTTTTTCCTAATATTCAACCTGAACCTCCCCTGCTGCAGTTTGAAGCTGTTTCTTCTTCTTGTCTAATCATTTATTACTCAGGAGAAGAGACCAACCCCCACCTTGCTGCAGCCTTCTTTCATGGAGTGGTAGAGAGCCGTAAGGTAGACAGCCTCCTGTTCTACAGACTAAATACCTCCAGTTCCCTCAGCCCTGCCTCAGTCCCAGCACTGTTGAGCAACTCAGGTGCTCAGGACTTGATGCATTTTTTCAAAGTATGTTTTAAAAAATACAAACAAAGGGTGAAGTGTCTTAAATATAAATAAATAGATTAAATAAATAAACCCCCAACAGCAGAGACATGCAAACACACACGAAGTCTGCAGGTTGCCTGCCAAAAGCCTGCTTGAAATGCTGCTGTGCCACAGCTGTGCTGAAGGTTGCTCCTCTCACCAACAGCACAGAATGGGTGAGAAGGTCTTGACCATGCAAACACATGAGCCAGTGTGTCAGTCTGTCTTTATACCTGACAATAGCTCTGTGTGTTCCTCCAGGAGAGGGAGACCTGAGGCTTACCTCACTGTTTACCTCTGAAAATTCCATGCTTGTTTCTGGGTAAGAAAACATTGCAGGAGGTGGCTCTTGGCCAAGCTGCTCTGGGGTCATCAGCTCCACAGCTCTTACCTGCCCATGCTGGTGTCACCCCATTTAGAGATCTCTTTTCTTTAGGGTGAAGGAGAACTCAGAAGGCAGCAGAAGATACTGAGGTTTTAGATGCTGCAAAACTGGCTTTGAGGCTCCCATCTCCAGCCACAGCTCTGCAATATTCCTTTCCTTTTTTCTCCCTTGAGATGATTCTGGAACCACAATCTCACTTGCACAAGGGCTCTGCAAAAGAGATTGAGTCACCTTTTAGAACCCCAGTTCAAAAATCAGGTGAGCTATTCAATGTAGGATTTTGGCATAAGAGACGCAGCAGTTCGGGGGATTTGCAGACCCGTTCAGCCCTGGATACCAGTGGCAACATCAGTCAAAGCCAAATTAAAAATTAGACCTTGGGCTCAGTATTTCCAAAGATCTTACCCTCAGTTTAAGGGTTCTGTGCTACCTGGCAGTGATGCACATGCCACTGGTATAATTAATGCATTATATTAGAAGGGAAACATTAAGTCCTGATGAATGACAGGCATTTTAAAAGGGACTGTTCCAGCTGGAGCCAGTGGTAGTTTTCCTCTTGATTTAATCATCAGATTCACGTAAGTCATTATTTTCTACTCCCTTCCTAATCTCTGGGTGAAGTCTTGGTTCAAAGCAAGTGCTCCATGCATAACTTAAAAACAATTAGCAATTTACAAATGACAGCCTGATGGGCTCTAATAGCTGGCAATAACCACCAGAGCAGGAACTGCTCCTGTTTGAGATCCCCCATTCCCGCTTGTCTTTCAGCACTGAGGTTGGTTTGCATATCCAGTAGATGCCAGCAGAGATCTGAGCAGTTAGCACAGCCTTTCTGCTAAGGATCCGAAGAAAAACCTCTTTCTCTAATGAAGTCAACCACTCTGCTGCATGCTAAATAAAAATACTCAGACAGAGGGTTGTTAGCAGCACAGCACCAGCCCTGAGTAAACCTCTCCAAAAGCTGTTTTGAAAGATGGGTTCAGTACTTGTCGTCAAACTCAACACTTGCTGCTCTTTGGAAGGTTTATCATGGAGGCTGAAATGAGTAATTTGGAAAGCACATCAGAAGAGTGGCTCTGGGCAGTGCTGGTATGACAGTGTGCTTCACTCCCCATCAACATGGCCCTTGTCCCCTGTACTCTGCTTCTGAGCTAATGTTGAAATAATGATTACTGTACGTGTGGTGACTGTGTCCTGTTCCACAGAGATTCAGAGGAAACAGCACAATAGCCAAGGGCTGACTTGAGCAATAGGCTCAAGGTAAGTTTGCCCTGTAGCTTTGACTGTGAGTCAATCATCTTACCCCCATCAATACTGGGCAGCCCAAGAGCCCTTGGAGCAATCCTGAATGACAGCTGTCTGCCAGGATGTCCCCTTCAGCAGGGACCCCTGACAAGGAGACTCCTCAAAGAAGCTGAGAGATTCCTTGCCCAGCAGATCCTCAGTCAGTGGCTAATAGCTGCAAATACTTTGCAGCTTCATTAGGGACAATTTTAAGACTGTGTACAAAGAGTCTTTGAAATGAGAGGGTCCTCTGACAGCTTTGTCTGAGCCTGTTCTCCATGCAGTAAACGATCCGGTGTACCTTGCCATCAAATCTTGCTGAAAAGTCGCATTTACTGGTCAAACTCCACGAAATCACTGTTTTGTATCAGTAACTATCTAGCCATTTCTCTCTTGTGACAGAAGTGTATAAATCCATTCATGGCTGCTGGCTAAAGGGCTGGATGTGAGAGGATTGGGTACAAGCCATTCCATGGCCAGTCCTCTCGCTGTCCCCAATCTGCAGAGCAGCCACGGGTTGCTGATGTGCTGCTGCTGGCAGGGCATTGCCTGAGTCTTGAAGCATCTACATTCACCCCTGCTGAAGCACCTGGAGAACAGCTCTGATTTCCAGGTATTCTTTTTCCAAGGAAATCACCATCGTGAGAAGCTAGAGGAAAAGTGACTGGGAGAGACAGATTGTAAATCCCTCTCGGTGGTGTAAAATGGATGACTCAGTGGGGAAATCAACGTGAAAGTAGCACACTGGGGCCTGTGTTAATCTAACGGAGCAGTGATGGGTGATCTACTCAGCCAAGAAGATCTCAGGAGGCTGAGGAAGCCAGAGGAACTTCAGCAAAGGAGACTTCAAAAGCAAAGAGAGTACTGGCACAGCTGTGATGGGTGCTGGAGTCAGATCCTGCACTGGATTCACTCACAAAGACCCCCTTCTCTGTAGCGAAGCTGTGCCAGAAGGAAGGCAGATGGTGATGCTCTCCAGCAGTTCAGTCCTGAGGAGGTCCACAGCAGCCCTGCCCTGCCCCTGTCCCCATTGCTGTGGGCATCACCACTCTGTGCTCAGCTCCACACAGCTCAGGGGTGGGGTTTTGGCTGAGCCTTAATCCCAGGTTCTTGTAGTGCAGTCTGCAATAGCCACAACCAAGGAACAATCCGCGTTTTGTGCAGGGCCTGTTGGGTTCATTTGCCACCCCAGCCGGAGGGGCTGTGCTGGTACTTGCTGCTCAGGCAACAGTCAAGCCCTGCAGCCTGGCTGGGGCTGTTTACACTGGATGAAGCAGCACACCAACTACCCACAGGCTTCTGCGTTCATCATGAATGATGAGCTGGGTCCAGCTATGATTCAGCAGAGGAAGTAAATTCACTTTGAGAGGGGCCATTTGGTATTTATGCTGTTCCTTTTCTCACTGGCACCGAGCTCCTCTGGGTTCAGCTGGTTTCAAAAAGGCAAGCACTGGCAGAAGCCCACAAGACTGACTGGGGTCCAGTTTCCAAATACTCGAGCTCTCTAATTCTATGGGTCCATTATCCTTGCCAGTATAATGTACTTTCAGCCTTAGCTCTTCCATCAATAGTTCACTCAAGAACAAATGTGGAAGGGAGCTTCTAAAGAGGTTAATAAACTGAAACAAGACTTTTTCACAGAATCACAGAATCATCATGGCTGGAAAGGACCTCCAGGGTCATCAAGTCCAACCTTTGTCCTAGTATCTAACTGCTAGACCAGATCCCTAAGCGTCGCGTCCACTCGTTCCTTAAACACATCCAGGGACGGTGACATCACCACCTCCCTGGGCAATCCATTCCAGTTTGGAGGCTTTGCTCTGGAAAGAGGATGGTACCTTTTCTCAGAGGAATTTTTATTGTCGTAGCACTGAAGAGTTAAAGACATTTGCAAACTTCAGTGGGTTCTTTCAGCCGTGGCAACACCTGCTCCTCTTCTCCTTGCCCTCACTGTAAGGAGAAGCAAGAAGGTGCAGCAAGAAGGTGTGACCTTGGGGATGTCACCCAGGAAAACAACACTCCTCAGCAATCAGGGTGGAAATTGGGGGTGGAAATATTCAGCATTGTCCTGCCTCTGGAGGGGCATCTCTACTTCTTCCAGGGGCTGGATGCTGAAATCTGGCTGGAGGCAACAACAATCTCTCCACCTGCTTCTGCCAGCAGTACTGATGATCAGGTTTAAACTCTTCGGATTATGACTGGGGGACTTGGCCAGAGGCCTTCACTGAAATGTGCACCCTCAGAGCAGGCGGAAAGCGTCCCCACCTGGAGCTCTATATAGACATTGGGCTGGCTCCTAAGCACAGCTACCCCAACCCACCCCCGTGGAGAGGCTGGTGGTGCAGCTTGTGGGGAACAAAACCCTCTGGATGAGTCTGGCAAATGAAAGTCCCTCAGGGTCATAGAAGTAGATAAAGGCAGCAAGATACATTCCTCTTGCATCGCTCACCTAGCAGTTCCCTCACAACCACGTAAACAAAATGTTCTTAGCCAACCTAGCAACACACTCTGAACCAGCATCAGCACTGGGGGAAAGAAAACTGCTCTGAGTAACCAGGTCACTTATTTTTGCATTGAGCTGTAATGTGCTGTGGCACTTGAGCTCCTGCCTGCCCCACGCCTGTGGCTGCTGAGCTCAGTCTGGTGCATTTTACGGAACATTTGGCAATATTCTGTCCCTGAGGTCATGTCAAGTTCTGAATGCAGCGTCTGAATTGTGGATTCTTCCCAGAAAATGGAACTCAAATGGTGTTCGCCCCCCTGTTATTAAATTGGAAAGATTTGCTGTAGAAACTGGGTCTTGCCTGAGAGCTTCACACTCTGATTTCACAGGAAAGGGGTTCTCAGGCTGAGATCAAGAGCTGGATGAAGCACAAGGCTGAGACTTTCTCACCTTTCCATAAGCCCAGTGGTGCTCTACACTGAGCCTTGCAAAGTAAGGCTGTGTGGGCACACACAAGCACAAATCCAAGCAGATGGATGAGCCCCTGCACCCCACAGCACCCAAACCCAGGGTAAAGCCATGGGTATCAGCTTTGCTTGCAACAGTGTTCTGGAAAGCAAAAGGCATGGGTTAGGCAGCAGGATCACAGCTATCTTTGCTGTCCTGTATCCTCCAGAGCTGCTGTCATGGTGCCCAGGATAGTCCTAGTTTAGGGCATCTCTGGTTGCCATTGCCCAAACAGACATTGTGCACGTCCTACCCTTCCTGCGGAGCCACAGCTGAGCTCAGAGCATGGGCATGTGAGCAAGTGCTGGAGTATGGGCCAGCAAAGAAAGTAATAAATGACAATTCCATTACTTACCTTCACAGAACTGCTCTGGGAATGGGAATCTCTGCCTTCATGTGGAGTTCACGCCACGTGACAGCAAACAGCAAGGAAAGCTGACAGACTGGACAGAAGGAAAACTTTATTTTTGAGGGTGCTGAGGCTCTGGCCCAGGTTGCCCAGGGAGATTGTGGCTGCTCCATCCCTGGAAGTGTTCAAGGCCAGGATGGATGGGGCTCTAGACAACCTGGTCTTGTGAGAAATGTCCCTGCCCATGGCAGAGGGTTGGATTTCTGAGGTCTCTTCCAGCCCAAACTATTCAATGATTCTGATTCTATGATTTTATAGGACAGCAGTAATACGGTGAAGTTGCCAAGTGCCAGCAGATGGTGGTGCTGCCTTTCCTGAGGCTCTGCTGGGGCTCAGCAGCACAGGCTCCAGGCTTTGTCTCTGGCTCACCTGCACTGACTCATCAAACCTGATCTAAGGTAGAAATAATACAAAATGCTCAGAGGTTTCAGGTCAGAGCATTTCTGATTAAAGGGAGAACTCTCCTTTTCACTTGAATACAGTGCAGGACCCTGAATAGGGCCAGGATCGCTCACAGGAGATATGTCTGCAGAATTTTGTTAGATTAATGGTTGAACTCAATGATCCTGGAGGTCTTTTCCAACCTAAGCGATTCTATGGTTCTGTGATTTGCTGCAGGAGAGGGGCTGGAGCCATCATTCTTCTTGTCAGCTTGGCCTCTCCTATCCCTCCAAGCAGCACACCGGAAAGGGCATATTCTAGGTGATCCTGCTCTGGCAGGGGGTTTGGACTAGATGATCTTTCAAGGTCCCTTTCAATCCCTGATGTTCTGTGATTCTGTGATTCACGCCACAGCACAGGCTGGTGCAGAAATACCCAGGTGCTCTATGGGTTTTTACTGCTATGCTGGTCTCTGTACTGAGAGATGAACTGGTTGCTGGGACAGTCCAGTACATCCAGCCCTGGACAAAGGTGCAGATCAGGTGATGGGCTGTGTGAGATGGTGACAGTGGCAAAGTGTGGTTTTACCCCAGAACATCTGCAGGAGCCATGACACTAGTACTGGCTGAGCCAGGTTCCGCTGCAAAACAGGTGGGAGCAGGACTGACAACTTTGCTTACTCTTTCCCTAAGAGCTTCAGGAGGGTAAAAGCCTGACAGATGCATCGATCCCATTGTACCCTCCCTTGGGAGCAAACAAATATTTCTGGACAGCATCCTACGTCCTCTTGCTGGTGCTATCCAAGCAGCAGTGCTGGGAGTGCAGTGTCTCATCGCCGAGCCGTGTCTGTCCTACTTGCTGAGCTAAGCTTTGCATGCCACACTGTCTCTCCATCAGGCCACCGCCCCAGCCTCTTGACTCATCTTTTCCAAGCTGGAGCATGATGTCAGGGATAACAGGTTTGAGTCCAGGAGATGCGAGCTTACACTTCTGGCTCCAGCGGGACTCCCAGTCAACCCATCCTTTGGCAACGGGGAAAGCTGCTGGACTGGAGCAGAGCACAAGCAGGGCTGGCTGGGCAGATTTGGTGCCACCAACCTGGGTGGCCCCATGGGGCAATTCCTCTGGGAACGCTGTGCCCAGCAGCTCCACTAGCGCTGGCAGGTCTGGGCAGGTTTGGCCCATCCAGTACAGCCTCCTCAAGGCTTTAACTGGAGGCAGCAGCCAAAATTTGGAGCATGAAACCCTTTTTTCAGGTGAAAACCCAGACAGCCAGGCCATTGCTGGACATGAGCTCCCAGTGACATGGGGTCACACAGAGCAGCTGTCCCAGTCCAGCCCTCTTTCCTCTGGAATGACAAATACATGTCCTCAGGCCATAAATCCTGCTGTTCCAGCCCCAAGGAAGGGCTGGTTTGCAGACTGTAAGGTTTGCACATTACTGGGCTGTTTTACCCATTAAGTATCCTGGTTGAATAAAGAGTTCTGCTGTAGCTTTGCTCACATTCCACACTGCTACTCTGTCCCCATTCTGGGGACTCTCCTGTCTCACACACCAGGGCTGCCCAGGAAACCTGCAATCTGCCATTAACAGGAATTTCAGGTCATCATAGGGTTGTAGGGTTTGGTTGGCTTGTTCACACCCACTTATGGAGCAGCCCTTGCTGGAGACACAAGAATTTATATAGGGAAGAGCAGCTGAAGCCCTTAGCTTGGGTCCTTTCATCCCACAGCCTGAGGCTGCTTTTCATGACACCACCAGTCCCAGTGCTAGGATTGCACAAAAGGAAGACCCAACAAGCCCAAGGACACATTGGATGCCCCACCTCTGTTGGCTCTGTGCCAGTTTACTGGTGGTGCTGGGCAAAACCCTAATGGGAGGGACAGGAGTATATGCTTCAGGGCAATGCAGGTGCTCCTGTCACTGCAGACAGTAGAGTTTGGGGCCGCTGGATGCCACAAAGGTCCCTTAGTGCAGAGTATACTGCAAAAAGAAGAAAAATAACACAGAGCCCAGGTGGAAAGGTGTGTGGGACAGGCAGAGGTCAGTGTGAACAGGCTGAGAGAGACTTGGCTTCTGCCCCAAAAACATCTCAGGTGTATCTAGGCCTCCTAGAGGCTCAGCCAACACCGGCTCCATCAGCTGCAGAAAGAGAGGATCTCATCTCACAATGCAAAACCAGCAGCTGCCTCTACAGTGTCAGAAATTCCAGTCACCAAGGTGGGACCAGGCATCAGCAACAATGCAGCAGGGAGAGATGGACAGGGGCACTCACTGGGACATGTTCCAGAGCCCACAAGTAGGCAACCATGAGGCTGCTGTGAGCCAGAAGAGTGGAAACCCCACCCTGACTACCTAAAACCCATCAGGCAGGAAAGCAGTGAAGTGAGGGTGCTGGGGGTGGTGGTTGTCAGCCAACACCAGCCATGACCTCAAAAACACGTAAGAGCAGCAACTCAAAAAGAGAACTCCCTGTTTCTCCGGCACCTGCCTCAATCCCCAGACACTTCATTCTTCTCCCCCGGGCCCGAATGAGTCGCGGCTTTGCCATGTTCACTCACCGAAATCGATTTCTCTTTATTGCATATTGCCGTCTTAGAAAATGTACAGTCTCAAAACATTACACAGCATTGCCCGCTAGCTACAGCTACAAACATCCTTGCACCTAACACGCTACCCTGGTCACTACGAAGCTAAGAAGGTCAAAGACATAGATACCTCAGTTTACAAATTAGTATGGACTTACTTTTTTTTTTAATTTTTAAAGGGTTTTTTTTCCTTTTTGGCATTATTAAAAAAAAAAAACACACCCCCAAAAAATCATCTTTCAAATACACACCCCAGAGAAAACGGTGGCTACTTACACCAGCACCCAGCTTGAGTAGTTTTGGACAATGGCACATGGAATTACCTGCACACAGCCTTAGGTTTCGTTTATAGAGATGAAGGTTTTTTCCTGGATTTTTTTTTTTTAAAGAAAACAAAGAAATTGCAAATCCAGCCTGAGAATGAGGCTGTTGTAACAGAATTAAAACATACAAATAAAACAAACAGTTTAGGAAGGGCAAGAGGAAATCTGTCAGGAAAGGTCCTGATGTGGCACCAGGGTTGCGGAGGCAGGAGCCAGGTTGGGGGAGGGTGGGTGCTGGTGGTTGAGCCCCCGTGCCCCCGCGCCCCCAGGGACCCCGGGAGGCAACTGCCTGCTGGACTCCCACCATCTTTTGAGTGAAACACGTGTGACCAACCATTCCTTAAAACATCACAGGCCAGACTTGTTCTTGTTTTAAAACCATTTTTTTCCTTCTTTTTTTTTTCTTTTTTAAAGTATTTTCAATTCCCCCCCCCCAAAGTCCGTTCCCTCAATTGTATCAATCCCATCAGCCATAAATAAAAAATATAAATAGAGGCACTTTAGTTAAGGAACAGTATTATCATTACCTTTTGTCTTTATTTCCTCCTCCTTCTGAAAGCAAAGTGCTTAACTCCACCTTTGAACATAATCTGCAGGTTCTGCAGCTGCTTGGATTCGAGGTGCTGGGCTTTAAGGGTTTGTTTTTTTGCACTTACCTGGTTTATTTATTACTGCTTTAAATGCTACTCAGAAAGTCTGTTGGTTTTTCTTTTCTCATCTTTTTTTCTTTTTATCTTCTATTTTTTCTTTTAATCTTTTCTGTTTTTCTCTCCTTTTTTCTCTTTTTTCCTTTTTATCTTCTTTTTTCCTCTTTTTTCTGTTATCTTTTTTCCTTTTTGTCTTCTTTTTTTTGTCTCCTTTTTTTCTTTTTCTCTGTTAATTCTTTCCTTTACTCTGTTAATCTTTTTCTCATCTTTTCTCTTCTTTTTTTTTTTGTTTTTTGTTTTAAATCTACAGTGCGTTCAAAAGTTGCAATGAAGAAAAGAACAAAACCGGTAGGAAAACCACAGCTCTGGACAACTCTGGTTAGAGAGAGATTTCACAGCTTTCACTCAGCACACAGACCCCCAGTGGCCTTCAGGTGCTTAGAACCAATAACTTTTCCTTTATACAAATCAGTTTAAAACAGCACTTTAGCTATACAGTACATACAGTTCACTGACACCCCAAACCCCACCAGTAATACCGATTATCCGACAAAAAAAAAACACGACCCCAAACAACCAACCTTATTTCAGATAGTGTTAATATCTAGTGCAACAGGGACAAACTCATCTCTCCACAGGAAAAATGAAAAAAAACCTAAAGAACGAACGAATGAAACAAACAAACAAACAAGAAAAAGGACCACAAAAAGGATTGGTGGTGTAAAAAGGTTTTTGTTTTGTTTTCTTCACAAAAAAACCAAACAACAAACCACAAATAAATAAAAGTAAAAAGTAACAGTCCTCTATATACTCAGCATAATTTAAGAATAGAAATGTTAACATGTTAATGGCAGTTACTGGTTTTATTCTCCAATTCTCAATTTGCTAAGCCATTAAATTATTACTCCCTGAGAGCTCTGAATTATTTCTATTATTATTCTTTCTATTTTTTGTCTTTTTTTTTGTTTCATTTTTGTTTAGTTGGTGGGTTTTTTTGTTTGTTTTGGACTGACACTTGACAGGTAGTTCTGCTTACAAATTTGCAATGACAACCAACAGCAAACCGGTTGAAAAAGGACCTGGCTAAGAGACAAAACGCTTCTTGGCATCGCTGCTTCTGTGCGTCTGACAGAGAGAAAAGGGAAAAGGAGGTGGGTGAAAGCCGGCAGCTTCTGCACCAGCCCCATCATGTTATCAGAGACCTTCGGTCCCGCCCCACCTTTACAGAGGATACAGTTTGTCCCATTGAACAGAAAGCAAGAATAAAAATCACAACGCAAAACTTTATGCTCTTCATCTCCTCCAAGAATCAACCTCTCCCACTGTCCCGGGCCGGAGAACATTATAAAAGTATAAATACATCTGTGCGGCATTAGAGCGAGAAGCACTTTGGGGTAAACGTTTTTTTCTTTAGCAAGGTGGTGTTAAGAGGAAAAAGAGCCGTTTCCCAAGGATGACGGCAAGAGCATCACTGGGCGCACCCGCAGCACTGAGCTTGGGAGCCGGCGCGAACGCACAGCTCAGCGAGGTGTTTGGAGTAATCACGATCACAAGAGAAAAACCAACGGATTAAAAAGTTCAGTCAACTTTGCTTTTGTCTTCTCTTCCTTAAACCGCTCAGCCTGTGTGCAAGGTGTCCTGGGCCCAGTGGGGAGAGTGGTGGGGAGTGGCTTCCCCACCTTTGGTGGGGAAGTGGTCCCCCCGCCTTTGGGGGCCATGGGGACAATCGGCGTCTCGGGGTTGGGTCCCCTCTAGCTCCACAAACGCGGCATTGTGCTTGTGCATGGGGAGAGCTACTTTTTGGAGCGGGTCAGAGGGGAGGAGGCGGTGCTGGCACTCAGTGGTGCCCACACACCTCCATCCGCATCCCCAACCCCACTATATATACAGTATGTACACACAGACACTGCCTGCGGGGGGAGGAGGTGCCACTGTTCCTCTCTGAATTGCAAGGCAGTAAAATGGGAATAACCCCACCGCCGCCAGCCACTTCCAAAAGACTAACCCGCGCTGTTTTGTGTGAGTTTTGGTGGTGGTGGTGATGTTTCAGAAGTTGAGCTTGGTGACTGGCCTCTCGCGGCCGCTGTCAGCAAGCTGGTTGGTGATGCGCTTGCGGTTGCGCTTCAGTTTGGAGAGGTCCTTGTCGAAGACTTCGCCTGAGCGCAGGGCCGAGACGAGGTCGTCAAACTCACCGCCTTCCTCTCCACTCTCCTTCGCCTTCCTTGCCTTGCGCTCCCGCTCCCGCTGCTCCTTCAGCTACGTGTCATGGGGGAGGGAGAAAGGACACATCTCACTTGCATGCAGGTGTTTGTAGGGGTGCTCAACACGTGTTTGGTGACCCCAAACGCATGAAACAAGGGCACCTTCCCACCCCAGCACTCAGACATGAGAGCTGGGCAGGGTTATTGATACAACCCACACATCACGGCTGCTGCTGGGCCACAGCAGCCCACAGGCAGCACCAGCTTTGCTGCACATTTTAGCTCCAAGATCTCACCAACCCAAGGTCAATGGTTAATTAAGCAATCAACAGAAAAGCTACTAGGTCTAAAAGCACAGAAGCTCCCTGCTCAGTCTTCAGTGCTCCCTGAGTCACCACAGGGACAGCACGGTGTGGTGTCATCCCCATGTTACCCTAGGGTGCTGCCAGAGTCGCTGGTTCCTGCTCACCTGGGCTTCCATGCGTGCCCGGCGCTCCTCCTCCTCCTTTCTCTTCCTCATGTTCTCATTCTCCTGCTTGGCCTCGGTCACAGCTTGAAGGAACTGGTCAAAGATGCCAAAGAACTCATCAGGCTGCATTTTGTCCGTGTCTTCTCCAAAGTGCTTCACAGCCTTGGAAAACTGGGAGACAGAAGACAGGAGGTTTGTCAGTCTCAGAGACACCCCCTACCCACCAAACTCTCCACCTCAGGAAGCCATTGACATTGTAGAGTGCAGAGAAACACTTTGAGTGGCCATAGTGGAGCTTTGTTGACTTAAACATGAACTGCCTGATGTTTTACCTGCTGCCCTGTAGGAGCCAACCAGGGTCGCTCCTGAGCCCCCTCTCCCTGTCTTGCCTCTGGCTCAGTGGAGCCTCTCCCAACCCCACCTCAAGACTTTAATAACTGAGCAGCAGTAAAAACAAGGAAGCAAAATATTGTGGGACTGAAGACCGAAGACATAAAACTAATAGTAAACACGGCAGGGGAAGGGAAACTCGCACTTTTAAGTTTTTCTTTGAAGTATTTTTGGGGGATTATTTATCATTGCCACATGCTCTGCTATTGAAACCAAATGTGCTGGGGAAACTTCTAAAAGCTGTTTGTGCCCAGGATCAGGCACAGCCCTGGGTAGGGAAAGAAGGAGTTTGCTGGTTTTCTGTGCCACTGATGTAAGGGAGTTGAATGAGGCTGTAGCAAAGGTCAGCACGGGACATCCACAGGCTGCCAATGCATTCTGGTCCCCAAGGAGCCCGTGAGCAAGTCATCCTTGGGACTGACGTCCTTTGTTCTCACTTCCAGCTTGAAGGACTCTTTGTGTGCAGAAGGTTTGTTAAACTCTGCTGGCGCACTCTGGAGATAAGCAGGCTTGAAAAACAAAATCAAAGCCCAAACAGATTTACTAGTTGCTTTGATTCTGCTGGGCAGACCAAGAGGACCATTTTTAAAGCCTTGCCTGTATGATTTAGTTCTATTTGCAGGGGTGCCCCAGGCTCTTCAAAAGATTTTCAGGGCATTTTTATTTCTTCGTTTATTTAAGAGACTTAGCATGTGAGGATGCAGAGAGGAATCTGAGAGGTGCCACTATGTAAGTCAGAAAAATGAAGGCTATTCTTGTTGATTTTCATCAAGATACTAGATTTTTTGATGTGTTGGAGGACACTCTGGTGAGGAGGCGAAGGGCTGGAAAAGTTAACCTTACAGGGTATAAAATAAATAGAACAAAAGCGTTTCTGCTTTCCTAAGAGAAAGCAGTGACACAGTTTGATTCTGGCCCTGTGTTTAGAAAGTGAAAAGCTGTTGCACTCTGCATAGGGCAACCAAACCACTACCCATGGGAACAGTGGACATTGATGGGCTTTGGTGACCATGACCAGACCTTCTCCTTCAGATCCATCCTGGTCAGTAGAAAGATGACACAGTTTGCAAAGAGTTTGCATTTTTTAATCCTCTTCCATCAACAGCAGACAGAACACTCTGCTTTCTTGTCACCTCCCAGCTGCCATGCTCCTATCTAAAAGCCATCACAAATGACTGGTCATCTCCTGATAGAACCACAGAACAAATCATAGAATGGTTTAGGCTGGAAGGGACCCTGAAGATCATCTACTTCCAACCTCCCTGCTGTGGGCAGGGACACCTCTCTCCCACCAGACCAGGTTGTTCCATGCCCCATCCATCCTGGTGTTGAAAGACCCAGCTGTCTCATGACCAGCCCCTGCATTGCACTTCCTAAAGACAGACAGGTATCTCAGGGCTTTCTGCAGCACACCTAGCATCCTGGAAGCAGTCTGTTGGCCTGACCTGTGATCCCCTGGCATGTTGTACTGTGGAGGAGGAAAATGCCCTGGGGACAGAAAAGGATGTACACACCCACCCACTCCAAACAAAACATGAAGAGAGCAGCCAAACACTTTCACAGAATCACAGAATCACAGGGCTGGAAAGGACCTCCAGGATCATCCCAACATCTCCCTAATCCCTAGACCATGGTCTCAAGTGCTCTAGCTACTCATTTTTTAAACACCTCCAGGGATGGGGACTCCATCACCACCCTGGGCAGCCTGTGCCAGTGCCCAACCACTCTCTCAGGAAAGAACTTCTTCCTAAGATCCAATCTAAACCTCCCCTGATGCAACGTGAGGCCATTTCCCCTTGTCCTATAATTAGTAATTTGGGAGGAGAGACCAGGACCAGCCTCACTACAACCTCCTTTGAGGTAGTTGTAGAAAGCAGTAGGATCTCCTCTCAGCCTCCTCTTCTCTAGACTAAATAACCTCAGTTCCCTCAGCCACTCTTCATAGGGCCTGTTGTTCAGACCTCTCCCCATCCTTGTTGCTCTTCTCTGGACCTGCTCCAGCATCTCAATGTGTGGACACCCAAAAACACACACAGTATTTAAGGTGTAGTCTCACAAGTGCAGACTACAGAGGCACCATCACTTTCCTTTCTCACATCAGGGTCTCAGCTGGACACCTATATGATCCTGTGGTGGAGGAATCTAAGCTGTTAACACACAACCTGTGCTCTAAGAAGGCTCAGAGCCTGGACAAAAGGCTGACATGCTATGCACATCTGAAGGACATTGATGACCTTACCAGCTCTTTTGCTTCCATCAGAAGATCTTCCACATCCGAGAAGCTGAAGCTGGCTAATGTGATGAACTGGCTAACAACAGACACAAACTTGTCACCCGTTTGCTGAACCTGTGACTTCTGGAAGTCCAGCTCCTTTGGGGCGAGAAAAGAAAGTAAATCTGGTCAGGCTCTGGCTGAAGGATACAGATACCATCGGTCTCCAGTACTGCCAATGGGTGTCTGTCTGCACCAATGCTTGCTCCTGCCCTGTGCGAGACCTCATGTTACCCCCTTTTACAGCATCATGCTTTCAGGACACTTCTAAGGCCAAATCCTGATGGACAGACTGTGGCATCAGCATAATTTAGCAAGAGAGAGAGTCCTTTGGGACACCTCCACCATTTCATCACCACTCCAGCCTGAGCCCCACCTCTCTGTGGTTTCACAGCCCAAAGCAGAGTTTTCAGCACAACACAGGCCCTCCATGGCATCCCTGCTAGACTTACTCAGCCTCCCTTGGCCTCCTGGCCATTAACCACGCACGTGCCTCCCCACACATGGGCCAAAACAGCCCCCAGAGGACAGGCACATGTGCAGGGCCGGAAGGAAAGACAAACAGATGTCCGGGATGTGAGATAAAAGCAGCTTCTCTGGGACCTCCTTCGCCTGCCTCCCTAAGGAGGGATGCTGTGGCACTCGCAGCCAGGCTGAACTATGTTTTATTTCGATCATACTCACAGTCTCCACCGCTCTCAGGCCGCTCCTCAGAGTGTTTATTTCTTTCTCCAGCTCGGTCATGCTGTTGGAAATGGCAGGATGTTAATTTTCAGCCTTCCTCAGCCAACTCTACAGCTCTCTGACCGACTTGACAGTGTTTTTCCACTGAAATGACCCCAGTGTGGCCTCTTTGCAGAGCAGGGTGTCTCAAGCAGTAAGTGTTGCTGAGAGCCTCTAAGCTAGGACAGCTGCCTGTCTCAAAGTGGCTGCAGTCGCTTGTTTTAAAGCACTTTTCTGCATCTTTTATCAAGGGGCTGTGCTGGTTTAGGCAGACCAAAAGAAGAGCTCAGGAGAGAGCTTTCCTGGGCACAGATTTCTCTTCCCTTCTTGAGAGACAGCCCAGGATGAGGCAGTTTTGCTGTCCCAGCACAGAGCAGACAGTCTTTCTGGGTGCCGTGGTTAGGTGGATGCCATGCAAAGCATCCTTCCTAGCATCGAGGCTCTCACAAAGGGAGACAACCCAAATATAGAGAAATAAAAATAGACCGTCACGTCTGGCGCTGACTCTGTTTACACAAGGCTTAAGCCTCCAATGATCTTCAAGTTCAAGTGCTTACGGGTTTCTACCATGACATCTGAGGGGAAGCTTTCTCACAAAGACTCGATGACCACAGGCTTGACTTCTTTCCAGGGATGTCTGTCCTATGGCTGGGGTCCCTGGAAACGCTGATGCTGGGTCATGGGGCAAGCGTTCCTGGCAGGTTTAGTCTGGGAAAATGCAGTTTGGTGAGCCCAGTGCTCCAGCAGTTCATTACTAGCAGTGGGATTGACAGAGGCGGCAATTTTGCTTCACAGCTGCAGGGCTGGGAGGACTTGAGGGTTTTCCACAGCTTTAGAAACTTGTTGGTTTTGCTCTAGATTGGACCAAACCCAAACATTACATACGGTGTCCAGTTTAGAGCAAAATTATAAAGTCTGGAAGGGAAGGGGAAAAAACCCCCTAAATGCAGAAGTTTTCTTTCCCATATGTGTATCTATACAACAGCTGCAGACACACAAGCATGAGAAAGCTGGAGCCTCCACCAGCAAGGAGCATGCCCTGCTCAACCACGTTGACAGCCAATGAGTACACATGCAGCCAGCACTCTCCTCCTCACACACCTAGCTCTGACCTGTCACTCTGTTTAATCCCAATGGTGACACAAGGGTGCTGGCTTTGCACACTACTGATCTTCCTTGGGAAAGCCACGATGGCTACAAAAGCATCTGAGACTTGAAAGACTCTTGAGCTGCTGCAAATCCCATGAATATCTGCTACCCACTATCTACAAACGAGCAGTTCCAGGCCCTTTTCACCGCCACAGCTAACACAGACATGTGCTCACTGCAGAAATGTGTGATCTTGGCTCTGAGGTCCCCAAAGCAGCAAAGCCCATAAGCTCTTGCTGAACTTTACAACTGAAACAGAGCCTCATTGATTGCAAATGGACTTCAGCACATACTTGAGGGCTTTGCAGTGCAACAACAGACTCCTCCTGCACTTAAAAGTTCAGTGTGTGTTTAAGGGCTTTGCTGAACTGGGGCCTCCAGCAGCCAGCGGCAGCTTGTTCCGAACTGGCCACCAGGAGGCAGCTGGATTTAAAAGCTCCTTGAAACGCCAGAAGCTCCACGTTGGTGGTGAAACACCGGGAGAGAACCCGGAGGCAGGTGAGCCCCTTGCACTACTGCCTGCTCCTTCCCGTGCTGCAGGCGAACCCTTCCCCCGCCATGCAGATAAAACAGCTGCCCTTTATCTGCAGCCACACCGCAACCGCTTCCTCCCGGACTACTTAACGTGCCATTAGAAATTAATTAAATGCTTCTGCGGTGAGATAACAACAGGAAATGGCTGCTCCAAGCAGCTCTCCTCCCTCTCAGTTGCAGGCTCAAACCCCTTAGCAGCAAGGGCTGAGATTTAAAGCCACCAGGTGATGTTTGCTCCTGCCTCCAGAGCTGCTTGTGGACCATGGTGGCCATAGGGCCAACACAGGGCTCATCCCAATGGCCAGGTTTTGACTGGGAGTATGAGCAGAGGAAGGTGACATGGAGAGCTGAGGCAAGGGGAGAGGCACTCCTGGCACCCTCAGAGCAGACCCTAAATCCCTGCTTACTTGACTTTGGCTGCCTGTGGGATGTCTCGCAGCTCCTCATGCAGGCGGAGGACTTTGGGGTATTTCTTTTCCACAATAGTGATGAGATAGTGCAGAAGAGTGATGTTCCTGGGAGAGAGGAGTTCTGAGGTCAGTATGGAGCACCATGAGGAGCCAAAAGCTCAGCTGAAAACCCTGGTGAAATCCAAACCCAGGTAATGAGCTATTTGGGGATTTCTGCAAGGGGACATGGAATGGGTCTGCTCCTTCAGCAGCCTGGTCCCTGCAAGCAAGGACCTTCCACTGGAGGGTCCCCAAAGGAGGTGACATGAGTATCACTGCTCCCACCCTCCATTGTCTTAATTGATGGATGAGACCAGGCAGGTTTGAGATCTGATGCAGCTTCTCTTGACCCCAGCATGGAGCTTGGCAGGCAAGAGAGAACCTGGTGAGGTCTATGTCAGTTTGGGGTGCTGCAGAGAGATTTCCTATGGAGAGAAGCCCCTGGGACCCCTTCTTTAGCCACTACACTACAGCATTATGGCTTTTGGCTTATCGACAAGGGAAAAACCCCATTTGGAGAATGAACCAATCAACCTTTGCTGCTGTTTGGCCAGGAGAGGCTTCACCCAAAACCTGTCCTGCTCAAAAAACCAACTCTTGCATCACTGGATGTGTCAGACAGGGCAGCTGGAGGGAGGGGACCACTCCCACCTACTCACATCCCAAAGGCAACACTAATGGCCTCTCCACTCCCCCAACACCCCTGGGGCCCACAAACACTACCGAGGACAAGGGCAGGGGCTGCTCACTTGTCAATGCTGGACTTGGTGTCTGCGATCTTGTTGAGGCTGGAGATCTTAAACCCGAAGGCGTTCCCCCTCTGGCCCTTGTTCATGTAGTTGCCAAAGGCCAAGACCACCTCGAGCAGCTGCTGGAGGCTGCTGCTCTGCAGCACTGCCCTGGAGCCGGCACGGATGGCTGAAAGCAGAGAGGTGTGGGATGTTACCCAATGCCACCATGGCATGTTGGTCCCCTTTTCTTGCAGCAACCTTCTAGAGCCCCCATGGCCAAGAAGTGACCACCAACTCCCTCCCTTCCACTGTGTCACTGCAACTGCCTCACAAGAGGGACAGAGGGATTCTCTTCCTGCGAGCAGTCCCTGTGCCAGCAGAGTCCCCGAGCAGGTCACTTACCTTCCACCTTGGGTTTGACTTCTGCTACTCTCTCTGCAAACTTCTTCTTGAAGTAGAGGGACTGCAGCCGTTGCTGATAATGGTTTATCCTGGAAAACAGAAAAAGGAGGTGCAGGTTGAGCTTTGCTTCTTGCAGGCAGAGCTCCATTGGTCTGCTGCTCCCAGCTGTGCAGACACTGCACACTTGAAACACAGTGATTAAAAATAATGACCTGAAACCATACTGGGATGGGGAAAAGTGAAAACTGAAGCTGTGGCTGTTCTGGAGTGGATCTGGGTGGGCTCTCAGGCCTATGTATAGCTCAGCAGGCTCATCAAGTCAATTTTTACACCCTATGAACAAAATTCTTTTACTGCCCCTCTTTAGCAATGACTCTGATGAGGTCTAGGCTCCTGATGGCTCTGTGTCGCTCTGCAGCTGGACACCAAAACACCAACCACCAGAAACAGGACTTTCACATCCTCAGAATGATGGCCTGGGAAAGCCACCAACACAGTCCAATCCAGCCCTTTCGTGGGCAAGTCAGGGATGGCTCTGTTCACGTCACTTGTATTTAGGCTGAGCAAGATCTCACTTGTACGCAAACAGCAGTGTGAGTCAAGTCATTTGCAGCAAGGACCCACAGAAGATGTGCTCAGACACGGCTATGGGCTGCTTCACTGTTACAGTAATCAGAGGTGACAAAGACATCACACTCAGTCACAGACCACCGGGCAAATTAAAAAGCTGGGCTGGATATCAAGGGAAATATTTACATTGGAACAATGTGGAAGTATAGCAGTAAGACTGGGCAAGAGACTCTGGAGACAAAAGGTGACCTGTGACAGGAAAGCTAATTCTGAGCATCTTCCAGCCCCAAGGGCTCAAGTCTGAACTTCACGGCTCCATCCTGCCTGTCTTTGACTCGCGGCAGCTACACAGAACATCGCCCCAGTGTCTGTCAGTGCATTTCTCAGTGGGGACAGGAGTGTTTCTATTGTTAATCTCCCGGTAGGATCAGAGAGTGTAAAACTCACTGACTTTGCAAACAAGTGACTTGCTTAAAGTTCAGCTGAGAAAGTCAAAGCGCTCAACACTCAGTTGGATTTAAGTAAGGAGCTTCAAGATTTTAAAGCAGCACCTCTAGAGGATGTGCATGCAAGAGATAAGGTTACTCATCCCTGAAGACTTCTAAGCCATAAATGATTGCTACAAGGAGCAGGAAGAAAAGACATTTCCTTTCCATCTCATATATTCTCAGGAGCCCCAGGGACAAGTAATTCCTGAGGTGAGGAGTGGAAATTCTGCTCCACATCTACACAGCAGAGCAGTATTTCCATATATCAGTCCTGAGTGTTCACTGGGCTATGCTCGTGTGAAGGGGAACAGAGCACTGTGCTATCATTCAAACAGAACTTCCCACCCAGGTCATGATGCAGACTATGCAGAGTTGTGCCAGACTGAGCTTTTCTCCCCAGATGAGATGAAAAATCTGCTGGGACATGATCTGAGAAGCAAACACCTCTCTCCAGAGGATCCATCTCCTCATCCCTCCCCCTGCTTCATCTGGCTGCTGCTTGTCTGGGACACAAACTCCTGATTTTAGGAGCACAGCATCATGAGCAGTCTTTAAGGGTGGGAGCACTTTCCTTGCCCTCCTGTCTGTTTGGCCAATTCATTTCTTGATGTGAAAAACAATAAGCAAAGTTCATTTCCCAACCAGGCTCCATGGACCAGCCACCTCAGGACCAGTCTGTGAAGCCACTGGCCAAAACATGTGTCCCCTGAGCCACCAACCTGCTCATCTCAAAGAGGAACCGGTCAGCCTTTGCCATGCGGTCCAGCTCGTGCTTGTGCTCTTCCAGCAGATCAATGTCACCCTTTTCAGGAACAAACTTCAGAAGCTAAACAAGAGAAAGCACACTGGTGGACAGGAGGTCTGTGCACAGTTTTTCAGGAGCAAAAAGGTGATTTATTTGCTTGAATCTACTACCATTGCAGCATGTATAGACAGTCACCCCCAGTCACCGGTGATACTGTGTTATCACTGTCCCCATGACCTTCCCCTCATTCCTCAATCACATTAGCTTTTACTCTTTTGCTTCTGCCCTACTGTCACTCTGGTTCTACAACAGATGTACTATGCCTACTCCAGGGAGATTTCAACACCAGCTCTGCCAGAGGAGATGTCAGGGGCTCTCATGTGTTGCAGCTCTGCCTATTTGCAGGTGGAAATTTTGTGCAATGAAAGCTGCCACATCTCTGCTGAATGTGCTGTTACCAGTTCAGCTTTAAGGACAGGTGAATAATTGACTTCCAAAGGGATTCAGAGGGACTAAGAAATGGAATTCCCTTTCTGAGGACTGCACAAACGCTGAGCAAGCTTTCAAAAATAACCCCCCACCGAGCACAAACTTCAAGCTGCAGCCATAAAATGGACAATTGGCTCAGGTTGGGGGTCTTGGGGCATATCTGGGCCATGCTACTCCCACCAGCAATGCTACAACTCAACTGCTTTCCTGCTGCTCTAGATCACTTGGGTGGCTTTTCAACATGTGGTTGAAAAATCATTTGGGGTCCCAAGACAGTTCTTAAAGTCACAGTTTGGTCCTGAGTGCCTTGCAGAGTGTGGGCTCTGCATGAGGCAACCAGAGAAGAGCATGAGACACTTTGCCTACCTGCTCCAGCATGTCTTTCGGGAGGTCCTCCTGCTCATCCATCGTCAAAATCGCTCGTTTGATCTCGTCGTTTGAGAGTTTCAGCCTGGGAGGTGGAGAAGAAGGAGAAGTTTGTTATGAATACCTGAAGGATGTGTGAGAAACGTAGTGTGACTGTGCTCTGCAGCCCCGCTGTGAGTGAGGTCAAACCCCACTGACCAGTTCTCTCTCTCTCTGCACCACAGCTGCCATCTCCTACTTTATAGTAATTTATAGAAGTAGTGTAAGCAAAATATTCCATGTATAAAAAACATGTAACTTTGATATGTAGCTCCTGCCCACAGCAATGCTGATCCTGCAGCATCAGCATCCCTAAGTGCCACAGGGCCAGCAGGGGTCACGGTCCCCATCGGGAGCAGAGCCCCAGTATGGGCTCAGGAGCCCAACTCAGAACTGCCCTGAACCCTTTACTGCAGCCACTAAGGAAAATCTGGCCAATTTCTGCTGCTTTTCTTGGATTTGAATGTTGCCTCCCTCACCTCTCCCAGCTGCTTTTGTTGGAGTTTCCTTCTAGGAGGAAAGAGAAAGAAATCCAAAACCTGGGGAAGTGGATGCTCAGCAACCCAGCAAACCCATGCGGGTTTTTTTTGAGAGGTGGAGACTCAATGTACTTTGAAGAGCAAGAAGTTTTTATTCCTCCAGGCACCAGCAATTGAAGATGCAGCTTCCAACAGGAGATTTCTAAAAGCACAGACCACAGTGCCACAGGAAGAAACAGCAGGCTGGTCTTCCCCCCGCAGCCTGCCTGGAGCTGACACACTCTGCTTCTCCTGGCCTCGAGCAGCCATTAATTATCGTTGAATTTGTCTGCTGCTCTCCCTGTGACCGCTCCGTGCAACAACTCTGACTGCAAAACCACACGTGTTTTTCTTCACGTTTTTGTATTGTGTTTGATAAAATAATCTACATGCAAAGCAGGGAAAGCCCAGAAGCTCCTGCAACTCTGTCTGCCAAGATCTGCCCAGCTTGCAGTGATGGTTAAAGCTGCTGCAGTAGTTTATAAAAGAATAAATCTTCTGTTACTGCATGGAAAGAGCTGTTTGTGGGCTTAAGGAAACCCATCATCCCAGTCTCGGTAATCAGCGCTGTCAAGGGATGCTGAAACACTGGGTGTGGCTCAAAGGAATGAGCTGAAACCAGAAACATATCCTACGCCAGGATGTGAGACCTTGTGTCAACCTGATCAGATCAAAAAGAGCAGGAGCTGACTTGATCCCTCCAAAGAATTAAACTAGGAAGGTATTTTTCATTCTGGCATCTCTTTAGGGAGCAGATTGAGACCACAGAGCTGGCTTTTGGAAGATGAAGATGAAGCAGGAAGGGTGCTGGTCGCCAAGATCAAGGGAGCAAGAACTTGATTTAACTTGAACTCTTTTGCTAACTACCTCCAGAATTAGCTTTGTCAAGGTTAGTGTATCTTACAGCCCTGGCAAGTAAATATTTGTTCCCTCTGAGCTCATGTTTCTTGTCCTGCCACGATTCTCTCTCACCTCCTGCTTGAGGGAGCCCCACAAGAGAGGGTTTGTTAAACAAGTTAAATTTCACCTCAGCCCAGGGACGGAGCACAAAGTTTGCTCTGAGCAGTGGCCAGTGCTAGGGCTGCTCCACAAGGGGCAAACCCGAGATCCATGGAAAATGTTACATCAGGTGACTGCAGTCATGAGCAGCAGACACCCTACCTGAGGGCAGTGGGCAAGGATGGACACAACCTGAGGTGGGAAATGAAGCTGCAGAAAGGTTCCTTTTATATGCAAGCACTGACATGAAGGCTCAGATAACCAACAAATATCAAGTTGGACCCCACCTTCGTGAAAAGCAGACACGTGCTGGGTTTGGACATTTGGGAGGCAAAAATGCTCCTGAGAGAAGCAGGCAGGCAGTCAGCTACCCCTCATCCAAAGCACACGCTATCCACTGTGATTGTCGACAGGAGGATGGCTGGTGATGAGGGTGACTTCTGTAAGCCCTGCTCACTGAAAGCAAAGTCAGTAATAGATTAAAAAAAAAAAAAAAAAAGAAGAAAGAGGTCAAAACCCGCTTTTCTCAGGAATCATCAAGCCCCAGTGCCAAGAACAAGAGCCTGCCCCAGCATCAGTGTGGGGCGCCAGAAGAAAACAGCTTCTCAGACCATTTGATGGGAAAGGGGCCAGTGAGAGCTCGAAGCTTATCTATAACCACAATAATCATCATTGTTGGCAGCAGCTGTCGAACGCTGGCTGTTGCAGAGGAACGGGGCCACAGTACTGGCTGTCACAGGGATTTAAAGCCAGCAGCCCACCGATGCGAAGTGACAGCTCGCCGGCCCCACGAGCATGAGGCTATTTTGCGGGGCTTTTGTCGGGTCCTGCCGAGGACGTAATAAGTGTGAAGGGGAGAAGCGAGTTCTGCTGGGGAAGGGATGCACTCTCCTGAAAAGCCACATTCATCTGAGAAAAAATCGGCTCCACGCTGCGAGAGAGGAATCAAACGAGCCATTCACCACCAGCGCTGTCAGCGAGCAGTGGAGAAAGGGCTTGACTGGCATCTCGCACAGCTAAAAATATACACGCACGTACACAGAGCAAAGGCAAGGACATGGTGAGTTTCTGGAGGAAGACCTGATGATGCAGTGACATTGGCAAAGTGTTCCTCAAAAAAAGAAAATAACCAAAAGAAGCAAAAGAACCCCCCAAGTGTTAAAAATATTCCTGTGCTGCATTACAAGACGGAGGAAAATCCAGTGATCTCACTGTGCAGTAATTTCTCCCAAAGCGAGGGAAACAGGCAAAAAAATAAATCTACAGAGAGAGATAAAGTATCTTGCTAGCCATAATCTTTCCACGCTGCAAGCCAGACAATGCCTGGTGAGCTTAGAAATGTCTGGGCTAAATCAGGGGCCAAGCTCACAGGTCCTTTTGCATGCGAAAGGCAGCTTGTCCCCTGGTGGCTTCATGAGCAGGGTGGGAGAGCAACATCCTGGCTGCAGTGAATCACCCTTGAGAAGGCTTAAGGGGGACCATAATACCATGTGCCAGGACATAAACGGTGGCAACCCAAATGGAGACTCCCTTTTCACAAGGAGTCCCATCAAAAAGACAAGGGGTGATAGATACAAATTGCTCCTGGGGAGATTCTGATTGGACTCCAGAGGAAAATCTTTCACTGTGAGAGCAATTCAACACTGGAATGGTCTTCCCAGGGAAGCGGTGGATTCCTCAGCTTTAGACAGTTTCAAGCCTCAGTTTGACAGGGTGCTGGGCCAGCTCATTTAAACTGTATTTCTTTAGCTTAAAGGGTTGGACTTGATGATCCTTGTGGTCCCTTCCAACCTGGTCTGCTGTGATAGCCTGCAAGAGCAGTCCTTTTCCAACACTGGGACCAGGGACCCACTGCTCTGCCCAGCTTATGCATGGGCAGCTGGGGCAGGCGGAGATGAAAGGGTTTGCCCAAGGTGACGTGGAGTCTGCTGGAGATGCAGGGGCTGGGCCTGAGCCCACCAGGAGGATGACTGGGCTTTGTCTTGATATGGCCCTTCATTTTAGCTGCTGGGCATCAAAAGGAAATAGCCAAAAGGGATTTTGGGAGGAGAAACTTCTTTGGGGTCTCATGTAGAACATGAAGTGAACATGGGTGGAGTAGATTTGGATGCTGCTGCTGCAGTGCTAGAGCAGTGTCCTGCCTGGCTGTTCTCTCTGTCCATATGTCCCCAGGAGCACCATGGGACAAACCCCAAAGCATCTCTAAAGCAGAGGCCAACACAAGCTACTGCTACCCCAGAGCTCTTCATCATTGCAGGGACCCAGGAAAAGCTGTATGAGGCCCAGGAACCACCCTTGAGGGCTGATCTGATCCTGCTTCTCCCCTAGGAAATGACCCAAAATGGAGGGCAAACAAGCAGTGGTCCCTGTGTTGCTCTTTCTTTTGGATCAATGACTGGCAACTCATTTCCAGCCATCAATTTCTAGGACAAGAAAGGTTTGCTGGTGAGATGAAGTTAAACCTTTTCCTCAGTGAGACAGACAAGATGCCTTTCAAATGAAACGTTTGGGTGGCTCCCTTTCCCACCAAAGGGACTGCTTGTGGGCGTAACATTCAATCATACACTTAAATGTCTGGCTGAATGACACCTAAATACACCCTGACTCTGCTCAGCCTGAGTGCACTGAGCCCACAGCCCAGGCAGTGCCCCAAACCCCATCACATTGCTCTCTAATAGCTGGCTGCTACAGATGCACCCGTTCGCCTGCTGCTTTAAGCTCTGCTTTCATCATTGTCCTTTTTATTTGGGCTGCTAGGAAGCACGAAAATCCCCAGAAGCAACCCAGAACAGAAACAGCCATAAACAGGGCAATTTTATCACTGATGGCTGCGGCTCACGGCTCGCTGCACTCAGTCAGTTCTCCTGCTGCTGCAGGGCTGTGGGCCACCTCTGGGAGAGCTTCAAGAAGCACTAGGGACTGTGTAACCCACCCACAGGGGTTTTCTTGCAGACATCAGCCTCTGTGTGCTTTCCAGGGAAGGAAACCAGCTGGGCTGCCCAAGTGAGGCACCGGGTGCTCCATTCACCCCCAGTCAGGGAAAACAGAATTTGGGCACTGTGCCTGCGAGCCCAACCTGCCAGTGATACTACTGCATCCCGGCTGGCCCTGGCTGGCACAGAAGCTTCAGACGTTTCTGAATGGAGCTGTTTTATTGCTGTTGGGATGTTTTTTTTTTTATTCTGGGTGAGTCAGAAACAAGTGGCACTTTCTGCTGCTGCTTGTTGGGCTTTTTAAAGTAGCTGTGCTGACAGCTGATCCTTTCAGACCACCACAGCCTGGCTTCTCCTTTCTCAGGACTCAAGTCTTACTAGTGTAGTTTATCTTGCCAAAAAAGGGCCTTTTTTATCCTCTTGGCAGCAAGCCGGAGATGGGATTAAATTGCTGGTAGCAGTGCTGAGCCCGCCTGGTGAGGGGCATGTGGGAGGTTGTTGTCCCAGTGGGGCTGAGCAGCTGGAAGAGGGGGATGTCCCCTTCCCAAATCCAGATGTGGGACAGGACACCTACATGGGCAGTCTGAACCTGGCTTGGTTAGGCTGCTGCTCCCTGTGCTCTGTCCATACCCAGCCTCTTCCCCAGCCCAACAGACACCCTATTCAATTGCAGTCAGAGAGCAAACAGAACTGAAGCTAAGGAAGATAAGAAATAAAACCACCCCCACTCCCAGTCCCTATAAAGGCTCACCTGGGCTTTACAGAGGCTTTCATGCTGGGGCTTTCCAGGGACACAGAATTGTTAAGCACCCAGTTAAACATATCTCAACCTCTGTGCTACCCCACTGTGAATGGTGTAAGGCTATAGCTGGGTTCAGGTGTCGCTGGCTCTCCTCTCATACTGGCTCCTGCCATTAAAACCCCTCCCTGGGGATGAGGAGCACCCCAAGGGCACTGTATCGAGCATCCTCCCACTCCCCAGGAGGTGAGCACATGTTAACCATACCTGGAGAGGAGGATATTGCAATTCTGAGCTCTCCGGCCATCTATGACTGAAAGCTCCTTGACTTTATGCCGGGAACTCAAGGTGTCATCGATAGCATCTTCCTTCTACAAACAAGAATAAGATAAAAAAAGCTATAAGAAAGAAAAGCCTGGTGAAAAGCAATGGAGTACCCAAGACATTTAGTACTCTCAGCACACAGCAGTGCGATACACAGAGGGCCTCCATTAATCAGGGGTGTCACCATGGGCTATGGGTAAAACCCATCGCCTGTAACTGAAACACAGTCAGTCATTTCATAAACTGGGGCTGGCTTTGAAGCCCCTGGTTAGAAATGCAAATATTTTCTCAGACAGAGAAGATTTAAAAATCTGCAAACACACAGGCGCTGCTGAACAAATAAAGCTGGGCTTTCTCAGCGTACGTATTTGTGATACTTCATTAAATCCTAACATGAAATATTTCATTACGGGCTGCTGCACACACTCAGCATTACTCCCATTCCTCACCCCCCCACTCCAAACATCTGCAGCTGCCCTCCACGCGTCTGTCCGCCCCAGCAAGCTAACCGGTACAAGCTGCCATGCTTACTGACACAACCTGCAGCATTTGGAGCTCTTGAGGTGAAATTCTCCCCAAAGGAAGGGATTTGAGAGCTGGAGTTGGTGTGGCACAAGCACCTCCACCTTGTGAGCAGTTCACATATGTTACCTTCCCGTGGCTGACAATAGATCAAATTGCGGTTGCGGGCAAACAGGCAGCTCTACCCAACAGCCATTTTGCAGGTTGCCAGAGGGGTTGGTGTTGCCCCTGGGTTTAATTTACCATGTTGCAGGCTTTAGCAGGTGAATCAATTAAAGGGCAGCTACTCAATCCTTCTTGAAGGAACATGACCTGGACCTGCAAGGTCCTGTGTGCTACAGAACTGCACTAAATGCCTGTGAGCAGAGGAGAGCCAGCACATGGATCCTGCACAGGCTGAGGGAGTACAGGGGCTGTTGTTTTTACTCTTTTTCTCAATTGAATGAAAAATAAAGAAGTCATAAGAAGTGGGAAGCTGCCAGGATGGGTGGTGTAGAGTCAAGGTGGTGGCAGGTGAAGGAAGGTGACCCCAAGTCACCCACCATCAGCTGCCTCTCTGGTGTGCCTTCCCTGCTCTGACTACAATGAAACAGCCTCACCCTGTAGGTATATTTCCATGTTTTGACAAGCAAAATCACCCAGTGGTAGAAGCTTCTCTGTGTTAAGCCACATTTTTAATTTATTAGAAATAGTGTGGCTAGCAGGACCAGAGAGGTGACTGATTCCCTGTACTTGGTGTTGGCGAAGCCCCAACTGGAGGAGTATGTTATGTTTCAGGCACCTCAGTACAAGAGGGACATCAAGGTGCCGGAGAGGGTGAAGAGAAGGGCAACTAGACTGGTAAAGAGTCTGGAGCACAGGTCCTATGAGGAGCAGCTGAAGGAGCTGGAGCTGTTTAGTCTGGAAGAGAGAGGAAGCTGAGGGAAGACCTTACTGAAGTCTCCAACTAACTGAAAGGAGGTTGTGGAGAGGTGGGCGTCAGTCACAAGTGACTGGTGACAGAACAAGAAGGAACAGCCTCAAGCTGCACCAGGGGAACTTTAGGTTGGGTATTTTTTCACTGAAAAGGTTTTCAGGCCTTGGAACTCAACCGCCCCAGGGAGGGAGTTGATTCGCCATCCCTGGAGTGCTCAAAAGCCTCACAGATGTGGTATTAGGGAACATGGTGTAGTGGTGGCTCTAATAGTGGACTTAGTGGAGTAGAGTGTATGGTTGGACCTGATGATCTTAAAGGTCTTTTCCAACCTAAATGATGCTATGATCAAAAAATCTCAACCCCTGGACTCAGACGTTGGTTCTGCCCTGTGAGCCAGGCAGGTTCTTACTTACCCACCTCCCTGACATCAGTCTTCAAGCTACAACTCCTGGTGATCTTTGTACCTCTCTGATTTAACCCCTGCCTAGTGCACATTAACCCCCGCTCCAGCCCCACATGCCATCCCCAGCCCTTTGCTCCTGTGGGCTCTCGCTTACCTGTCTGCAGTTACCGTTCACAAAGAAGTCCTAGGGCCATAGCAGAAGCATGGAAAAAGGCAGTAAAAACACATGCGGGTCAGTGATCTCAGCAAAACCAGAGGGGATGGCAGCACAGACCAGGGCAGCATGCAACACAGGTACTTGGCAGCATGGGGAGGCACTGGGGGGGCTGGCAGTGCCAGAAGAAGGAGGGGTGTATGTGGGAACGTGGTGAGGATTAAAGGATGTGCAGAAGGGGAGGCAGCTGGCTGAATGGATCAGGTCACGGTGCAGAGAGGTGAGAAGGGGACACAGTGGGAGGATGCTGGCCAAGCCCTGCCGCCACTCTGTGTCAGAGCTGGCAAGCGCTGGCCTGAAGGAACAGCCCGGCTCAGCCTGCCGTGCCGGGGAGGAAAATTGCTAGTTTTTGCAAATCCCGGGGCCCGAAATGCCAACATGACTGCCAGGAAAAACAGGGCTTTCAAGTGGAAATAACGAGAGACTCATCCCTGAGCAAATCTGGCCGCAGCAAAACTTTACCATTTGCCATAGCAACACGTTTCCCCTCGAGTTCTCTTCCAACAGGGACAACCTCCCCTCTCCAGGGCTTGGCAGCCTGGCCAAATGCCACCTTGATGGCCCACTGGCACTAGGCTCCTCTAAAGACCTGGTTGTCCTGACGGGCTCCCCCACCAGCCTGGGAGCCTGTGCAGAGAAGCCAGCAGCACATACATGTGTGCACATGCACACAAGGGGTCTCCTCCCTTCCGCCCTGGGTTCCATTATCTTTCTTTTTGTGCTTGACTCAAGAGACCAACTAGCAGTGCCATGACAGGGCGGGAGATGCCGAGACTATAAAAAAATGGCTGATTTGTAATTTTTTTATAAAAATAGAGAAGACAGGGAGTGAGTGGAAGGAGTAGAAGGGTCCAAATGCAGTTGGTTTACAAGGGCAGTCCTCTCCAGCCCCTCTGCGTGGAGGTGACTGATTATTCACATGCCTGGTTCAAGTTGGTCATCTCCAAACACAGCCCCACCACTGGCATCTTTTCCCAGGATCAGCTCAGTACTCACACATGGATCTGAGCAGGAGGATGGGAAAAGGCTCAGTTAGGTGCCACTGAATGCCTGGGGCTGGGGGACCAGCTCCCAGCAGGGGCTGAGCTGTGCTGATCACAAGCCCCATGGCTAAAACTCAACACGTCAGACTTTCCTCGAGCCCACAGAAATGCTGCAGCCAAGAAGCAGAACGAGACGTGGCAGGAGGCAAAGAAATATCAGCCAAGACAAGGAGCAACCGACCCTTTGTTCAGCAGAGGGATGGGTGCCCATGGGGTGCAGTGCAGTGCCCAGCCGTTCCCCGAGGCAGTGTCACACCCGTCTGTATAGAAACAGGAGTTGAAAAGCTGCCACAACCATCCGGCCATCCCCAGGAGCAGAGTTCTAGCACCACCATCACACCAGGGGCTTTGCAAGGCACGGGGGACCTGCAAACCCTGGGTAAGGACACCTGAGCGCCTCTGCTGTCCTTCAGAGCAGTGAGTGAAGAACTGTAACTGAATGGGTTAGCTGGACACAAGGCTGTTGCAAAGGCAGAACTAGCTGTGTACCTTTAAAGGCTGTAAAGGACAGGAGGACACTGATGGAAAGATGGCTTGCATTCCTACAGTCTCCTGCTCTAGGACAGGGAGGGCTCCCCATGCATTAAGGCAAAGTCTCATAACAAACCCTGTCCATTTCTGCCTTAAAACAGCTTCATCTCTGACCCCTTCCCTTGCACCAACTGTGATCCAGCCTCTGCTGCAGGATGGAGGTGTAAGAAAGAGCTTTAAATCTGCTGTCACCATCCTCACAAACACTTCCCACCCCTGCTGCCCCTGGCCCCTGCACAGGTCATTTCTGCTTGCGCAGAGAAGCTGGAGGCTCTTCTTCTTTCATCCCTTTTTTGGGAAATGAAGACATTCCCAGCTCCCTGCTAATCCCCTGGTTTAGTAACAAGAGTTTTTTCCACTTGGCCTTGGCTGTTCCACATCACTACAGGACCTGCCAGGACTGCCCTGGCCATGTCCTACCTCACTTACCAAAGTCACTCCCAGCCTCTTCCCCTTGCAGGCTTTTAAAACATCTCAGACTAAGGTGCAGACTCCTGTGCAGAACATCTAAACCCCGATGGCCCTAGACTTGTTTGTCTCCATCACCCATGCACGTCCTCAAGCAGCTGCCTCCAGTCCTGCTGGGTTCTCATGCCTCAGCCTGAAACGCAGAGCTCCTGCAGGTCTCTCTGATATTTCTGGCAAGATTGGCAAGAGCAGGTGTTATGTTCTGCTGCAGGGCTGAGCCTTTTTCTGGGAATAGGGACATCTGCAGAGCTTTGGTAGAGAAGATGGGGAGGACAGGAGCTCTCCTGACAGCACAAGGCAGGGATGATCCCAGGCTGAGCCCCAGGAAGCCCAGAGGGCTCCTGTCCTCCCGGCATGGAAAAGGCCTTTCCCAAGAGCTGCAGAGCTCATGTTATAGCCTACATTTACATCCCAGCCTGTGATGTGGGAAAAGCATTTAAAGAGATGCTTAAAATTAAATACATCATTAAGTCTTGGGTCTGGGCACTACTTGGGGATTCCCAGGCACTACGGCAATAAAAACCAATGAAGTCTGAGCAACAGCAGCCCCGTAAGAGCTACTCATGGGGAGTCTGAGAGCTTTCTGCACCCATACACCTCTCTGCATGCTGCCCTGAACCCTGCTGGGACATCAGCTGTAGCGATGAACCACCTAGACACATTATTTTTGGAGCCCTGGCTTGTTCGGACATGGTCATGCAACCCAAAATGTCTCACATGGTGGCTGAGGATGTCAAAGGTGCAATTACCAAGAAAGTGATTTTTGGCCAAGTAGTCAAGATATGGAGCAGAGAGGAGAAATCCCTGCACCTCCACTGTGTCCTCACAACAGAAACCAACTTTTGCTAGAGCTCAAAAACACCACAAAGTGCTAAGGCATTAGTTCATCATCCTCCACCACAGGGACAGGCCACTGCCATGGAGCTCTCCCAGCTCCACACCATGGTGTGTTGTGTCCAGGAGCATCTCCAACTTCACATGCTAGTGTGTGCACAGCAGTGCCTACAGAGCTGTGCTGCTGGGCCTCATGGACAGGCATCTCCTCCCCACATGAGGACTACAAGCAGGGGCACCCTGGGAACTTGCAGGTGAGCAATCACATGTCCTCAGGTCCAGGGAGATGCGTCCCATTACTTAACTCACACAAACCAGTGCTACCACGAAGCCCAGATGAGCTACAAGAAACTCATCCTCTCACAAGTGGCTCCAGCCTCAGCAGCACCTCACAAGTGAGCTTGAACCTCCTCTTTCCTGATCTCTAGACACTGGCACAACATCTTCTGCCAGTCCCACTCCACTCCCTGGCTCCCACGTGCAGCTCTCTTCTGGTCCTCACCCCATGTGGGGTGAAAGTGTGTGTCAGAGCACTTCTTACAGCATCTACCCCTTCTTGCTGGCCCTGAACCTAACTAGCTGCTTCACCCAGCAGGACCTCAGCCAAGCTAAATTATTTTTAAATTCCTGCCTAGCAATAATCCTTAGCACACCAGGTGATTCATAGACTTGGGCAGGCAAGCCAGAGGGCAAAGCATCCCGCTGACACACCAGGTTTCTATTCTTGCTTCCCTTCCATTTCCATCTTGTCTGCAGACATGCCCTTCAGTAGGGATGAGTCAAGCTCCAAAAGCACTGGGGAAAAGAGCCAGCACCATGGTCACCTATTCCTGAAACACACCAGGACAGCATGTACTTCTGGTGGTTACTCTTGATGTTTGCGCTACTCTAATCCACTCTGATCTTTCCCTCAATTAGCCTGTGGAACAGATTAAACTCTCACATTGCCTAAGGAGCTTAAGCATCAGGTCCACTTCTTCTTGGCACCGTCCCTTGTCTCAGCCCTGCAAGAGTGGGACAACCTGTCCTCTTCTCCCAGCCAGACATTCAGCAGGTGAACGTGACTTTTTCAACCTCATTTTCTTGCTGCCTGCTTAAAAAACTTTCTGCTTTTGCCTATCATGGCCCTGCCTGGGGTAAAACAAGTGTCTGATTTTCTCCACACACTTTCATGCCTCCCAAACTGGGGGCATTTTGCTTGAGCAGGAGATTAAAAAGCAGAGACTTTTGCCTGCAGTGTCATTATTTTGGTTTGGGATTTGCTTTTCTGTTCAAAGCTCCCATTTTGCTCCAGGCTCACTACAAAAATAAAAGAAGAGATCCACCCATGGTAGATGTGGCAAAACTTAGTCCTTCTTGGCCAGAGAGGGATAGAAATTTTCCACCCAATACAGAGACATGAAGCAGTTGCTGTTAAGAGTGATCCAAAAATATTACCCAACTGTGGCCACATCTGGGGACTATTTTCATACATTCTCTGCTCCTTTTTTTTTTTGACTTTTTTTAGTAATCCATTTTCCTGACACTCGTGGTCAGGTGCCTGGGCAAGAGGTGAAATCAGACACACTGAGCTGTGATGGGCCACAGCCACACAAAGGCGTTGGCATGGGGATAAGTGGACAAGGCAGACCCAGTCAATCTGTCCAGTGCAGTTGGATGCAATAATGACAGGAGATGAGTTTTGAAGACCATGAGTGAACCCACGCAATCTCAGAATAGTGGTACTTTGCCCAGACCTCCACACGTGCCCTGGGACAGCCATTACCTGCTGTCTTTGGTAGGCAGAGAACGTCCTTTCCAGGTCTTCGAGGTCCAGGATCTTGAACACTTTTGAGTCATCTATTTCGGTCCACACAGTGCCTGCCAGCTTGTTCTGCAAGACAGCTCAAGTATTAAAGGTTGGGAGACCCCTGCCACCTGCCCTGGGTGGCCACCTAGCACCATTGGTTTCACTGCCCCAATTATTGCCCAGCTTACCTCTGGCAGCTTGGACCAGTTGAAGGACTTGAGGGCATTGGTTGGCTGCGGGATGCTCTTCTTCTTGAGGGTCAAGCCCAGAGGTGCTCCAGGGGGAGGCATCACACCGTCCAGGGGTGGGGGGCCAGGGGGT
>JAOXOE010000441.1:41573747-41627256 GCA_028565055.1 Phoeniculus purpureus
CCTGGGGGCAGTGGTGGTGGTGGAGGGGGAAGAAGGGATCCAGGAGCTGGAGAAGGTAAAGGGCCGCCAGGAGCTCCTGGTGGCAAGGGAGGTCCTCCAGGGCCAGCAGCACAGATCGCCCTCTGAGAAAGAAAGAGAAGGGGGGACTGGTCATACTGAGTTAGGGAATAACACCCCAGAAATGACCCTATGAAGACTTTAAATTTTTTCGGCCAAAATTTAACCAGTGCTCAAAGGCTTTGGCACTCAGCTGAGGTCTGATGTGACTGGAGAGCCAAAATCATCCCTTCACCAGGGATGGACATCTTGTCAGCCCTCTCAGCTCCCCAGTGCAGCTCAGCCTCCAGAAGACACCCCACGGTGTTAGAGGGGATTTGAAGACTGGGGTACAATAGAAAGGAAGTTTGGGGGCTCACCCTGCTCATCTCATGGAGCTGTGCCGTGAGATCTGCCACCTGCTGCTTGACCTGCTTGTGCTCATTGGATTCCTTCTCCAGCTTCTCCTTCATCTTGTTCAGTGTCTGCATCATTTCTTCCTTCTCCTGGGCCTTGGCGTCGCACTCACGCTCCTTCTTCTCCAGCTTCTGCTGGAGCTCAGTGTGCTCTGAAACAGCCCCACATGAGCACTTTTGGGTGACCAACACTCCCTTTTGGTCAACGGTAGTCTGTCAGGGGAAGAACCCCTTGCTGCCTACATGGTTAAGGGAAGGGAGTGCGTGCTGTGCCATAATACCCTGGTCAGGGCCTCCCCAGTGACAATCTGCCATGCTTCCCTCGTAAGCCCTATAGTGTGAAAATGAAGTCTGCAAAGCCCCTCTAGTCAAACACACACATACATTATCTGTTTGGCTTGCTGTGAGCAACAAGGTTAAAGCCATCACTGTCTATGTCCTCATCACTCACCTTTTCGCATCTTTTCTGCTTGCTCTTTCCACTGTTTTACTTCATTTTCATTGACTAACCTAAAAGGAAAAGACATGCAGCACATAAGCCCATCCTACCACAGTACACAAGGGACCATCACCAGCAAGAAAAATGATTGAGCAAGCCCAGGCAGTGAGATTTAAGGCTCTCAAACCTGCATTTCTAACATCTCTGCTCTGCCTACCCCAGCAGAGATTCACAGGCTGGGATACAGCACTGTCACAGCAGCTCCAGTGGTGGTAGCTTGTCCAACCAAGGAGCAGCCACTCAACTGGGTGACAGTAGGTAATGGAACAGTAAGAGCAGCAGTTGTGTTAAACAGCTCACAAGGACAAAGTGACTGAACTGAATTCACCTGCACATTATGCTTCAGAGATTCATAGATTATCAGATTGGAAGGGACCTCAAGGATCATGTAGTCCAGCCTATCAAGCTAAAAATGTAGTTTAAATTAGATGTCCCAGAAGCCAGTCAAGCTTGGTCTTAGAACTGCCCAATGTAGGGCAATCGACAACTTATCTTGGGAGATTATTCTAATGTTTAATTGTTCCGATAGTTCTAAGCGGTGCCAGCCTGGCCGGGATAACTCCCCAGCCCCGAGGAACACCACAGCCACTGTGGCCCATGTTGGTGGCGCTGATCAGCCAGCCCCAGGACAGGCAGTGAGCACTCACATTCGAACAACGTTCTTAATATTGAAGTTTTCCAGGGGAGTGGTGTCAGGGTCCTGCCCTTTGTCACTCTGGATGACGATCTGTTGTATGATCCTGTCGAGCAGCAGCCAATACTGGACAGTGTTGCCACTTCTTTTATCTGGTGGGGAAGGAGAGGAGAAAGTGAGTGGAGCTGCAGGAGGTTACTTTCACCCCCAGGGAACTGCTGGTTTCCCTGTTTCCCCGGGACTCACAAGGCATTTGGAGACAGTGGTGCAGGATAGACATAAAGTGCGGGTACGCTTCAGTGTGGGTCAGCCTCTTCCTTGTCAGCTCAAACATCTGAGTCGCACTTTTGGTGTCGATGTGGACCTGTGGGTTGCAGTGAAGCAGGATCAGGCCACTGACTGGTGACAGCACCACCTGCTTCTTGGGTCTTGTCTCCAAACCCCATGAGCCATCTTCACCCCACACCCAATCGATAGAGAAGCCCCACTGGCCTGCAAGGGTCAAAGAGCCAAAGGGATGATGCAGGAGGTTGCAACAGACTTCCAACCTCCACATTTTATCTCAGAGATTGTGCTTTGTCCCAGGTCATGTAGGTGCTTTAAAAGGAACCGTGACATTGAGTGCCAGTATCTGCATCAGCAACGTTCATACTCACCAGCTCAAACCTTTTGGCAAACTCTAATTCATCTTCATTTCTAAGCATTTCGAAAAAATCTAAGTGCCTAAGGGAGGAAAGAGGGAAAAAAGACACTGTTAAAAGCAGATATAAATGTGACAATTAATAAATTGCAGGCAGGCAGTCTGGCAGCAGCCTACAGACAAATGGGACTTGAAATGTCAACTGGATCTTTAGTCTTGAGATCTCAGTCATAACAGCCTGCCCAAAGAGCATTTTGGGATGAGGAGAGCTGGCAACATCCTCCAGACCCCAATAGCACATCCTTGCCAGCTCAACCCTGTGTCAGAGGGCAGCAAAATCACGCCAGGGTTTTCCCCTCCTTCTCAGCCAACAGCAAAGAATTTGCTCAAGAGGAGCAAATCTAGACCCACATGCTTTCACCAAAGGTCAAGTACAGAAACCATAAAGCAAAGGTGCAAGGCAAGGGCCAAAAAAAGACAACCAGTGGGATAGGAGTCACTACTCACCGGTCGAGAGTTGAATTTTCATGCTCTCTTAGCTTATCAATGACTGGCTGGATGCCGAGCATGAGAAATTCATATCTCAGATGGAGTCTGAAGTCCAGGCTTTCCTGCAAGGGACAGTTTTGGAGTCAATACAACAAGGTGCATATCCTCCAAAACTTTATGGAAAGACAATCACCCCCAAACCCACGACACCTCCCTAGCCAAGAGCCCTGGTGCTCACCACGCCTGCCCCCTGGCTCAGGACGGCATTGATGAAGGACATGATGGCTGTCTTGAGGCTCACTTCATCTCGATACCGTCCTGTGCTCTTGTCCAAATCATTGATGAGTGTCTGCCAAACACACAAAGTCAGTTAAATGCCCAGTGACAGCCCCAACACTGGGGCACACATGCGGAAAAAAGTCCTACAGCCCCTCCTACGACCAGCTGGTGATGGAACGTCAGCTGCTATCTGCTGTAACACAGCCCATCCAAGCACTCATTTCACCTAACATCAGCCCATACAGATGTGCTGCAGCCTTGCAGAGCTCTGATCCCAGTGACTCTGCACAGGAAAGCTTTTTTTTAAGTGGGTGCTGCCTTAACTAACTAGTTCCTCACTCTCTGCTCAGCTGCAGATCACATCAGATATGGTTCTGGGATAATTCCCAGAGGATCTAAGTTGCAAATGGCCATAATAAATCATCTGCAAGCAGCACTTGGATATCCAGGAGAGGGAAGCGACAAAAATGTTGAATTTGGGAGCTAAGGGGCTCAAGTCAAGACGCACCTACCTGAAAACGAGTCCGTTCACTGGCGTATTTCTGGTAGTGCAGCATCGCCTCCAGTACCTTTTTGTGGCCGCCGGGAACCAGGCACACAGCGCCCATGATTTCCAGCACTGCCACCTTAGTCTTAATATTCTCGGTGCTCAGACTCTGAGCGATAACGTTAATACTCTCCGAATGGGCCAGGACGTGGGCCCGGCCCAGGGAGTTGTTCATTAGTGCTTTTATACATCCAATGAGAGAGGTATGTATGCGAGACTCTGCGGTCTCATAGTCCATGCTTTTGAGAAAGTTCAGAATGCACGACAAGCCATCCAGGTCAATGAACCGGGTTACAAACCTGTCAGAAAGAGGGGTTTGAGCTTTAAAACCAAGAGCTAGAAGACCTCTTTTACCCTCAAACAGAGCTGACTTGTCTACTCTTGCAAACCCAAGGACCTTTTTATGTATGTTTTGTATGTACCCACCACTAGTGAGGCCTCGTCTTGAATACTGCAGTCACTTTTGGGCACCTCAATATAAGAAGGACATTGAGAAGCAGGAGCAGGTCCCAAGAAGGGCAGTTAAGCTGGTGAAGGGACTCTGATGAGGTGTGACTGAAGGAGTTTGGGTTGTTTAGTCTGAAGAAAAGGAAAGTGAGACCTTACTGCTCTTTACAACTACCTGAAAGAAGGCAGGAGGTTGTAGAGGGGTGGCGGTTGGTCTCTTCTCTCAAGTCAGTAGCAACAGAACAAGACAAAATGGCCTCAAGCTGTGCCAATAGAGGTTTAGATTGGAAATTAGGAAAAATTTCTTCACTGACAGAGTGGTCAGGGGTTGGAATAGGCTGCCCATGGAGTCACTATCTCTGGAGGTGTTCAAAAAACACATAGATGTTGATCTAGGGGACAGGGTTTAATGGGCAGGGTGAGGCTGGGTTGACTGTTGGACAGGATGATCTCGTAGGCTTCTTCCAACCTTAACGATTCTATGATCTTCCTAGAGTTTGGATAGAAAGCCTGCAGGAATCCTATGACCCAAAGACAGGGGCAAAAGTCAATTGCTGGTAGTGCAGGCAACTAGGCATCATGTGCACGAGGCTGTCCAGAGCTGGGATATTTGGAAGAGAACCTGCTAGCCCAGCCATCAGCACAAGCCCCAGGGTGTGCTGGAGGTTGGAATCTGCAGCCACATTGCTGCAAAATCTTCTCTCAAGTTTTTAATCACCCTCTCTTGGGACCAGTTTTGCACAGGAATGGAAGAAGCTCCTGAAGCCATCTCTTTGTCAACCTAAGACAACCCAACATTTACCAAGCCCATGTCCATGACAGCTTGTTGGTCTTTCCAGCTCCGGCTACCTCTCCTGCCTCACCATCCACAACCTTCTCTTCCCTTGTGTGGAGATTTTAAGGGATTTCTGATTTTTATAATGCCCTATAATACAGCTGAACAGAAAGCAGGTAGCAAACACATGGCAGTGTCTGGGGCCACAGCAGGCAGACACAACCCCGCACACTCTGCTAAGGCATTTTAGGATCTCCCTGCCCGATGCCATTCAGGCTGGGTCTATTCTGGTTTGGCAAAAAGCACAGGCTCGGAAAGAAAAGGAGCCAAGAACATCCCAGCACTGGGATGCTTTTAATTCTAAACAAGCCCCGCTGATGTCCAGCAACAAAAGGGGTAATTGCAGGCTTGGGGAAAACAGATTTCTTTGCTTCAAAGCCCGCTCTCCTTCCAGCCAAAGTCAAGAGGATTTGATGTTCACTTCCCTGGGAGCAAAAGCAGGTCCAGCAGGTAAAATTTGCTCTAAAGGCTGCTGAATCTTTCTGACTTCCAGTGAGACAGGTTGATGAAACAGCTTGTAAGGACCTAGGAAAATTTAATAGCTGGGGACCAGCTCTGCTTCCAGGGGACTGTAGGGATGGAGCACCCAAGATGTCCTGTCCACGTTCCATGGAAGCTGGGTGCTCTCCCTTGATCGTGGGAATTTCCTACCACGCTACATCACCAGAACCATTGCAAAACAGGAATGAGGAGGGGAATGCAACTACAAGCAATAGCTGCTTCTTCCGTAATAAGACCAGGTCACAAAACATTTTCCCATCAGAAAGTATCAACCTGAGGCATCTTAAAGGTTTTGCAGATGTGTGCAAAGAAGAGACTCCAGAGAAAGTGAATTTAGGAAGAACTACAGGCACTCGAGTCCCACCCTTTCTTTATCCTCCCCATCAAAAAGCTTCTAGCAACGTTTATATTTATTTTTTTTTGCATTTCATAAAAGCCTGAAGATTCATGCCATTTAATGCCTTTAAAAAGCGCAAGAGAAGTTAAAGCTGAAACAAAAGGCCTGGTTGACCAACAAAAATGGCTCGTTTTTTTGGGTTTTTTTTGGTTGTTTTTTTTTCAGAATTCAATCTGGAAGGAATTTTTACATTCTGTTCCAATGAGAACAAAAGCAAATTTGAAAAAACCCAACAATAAGTCCCGTCATTTGCCTGAACAGATGTGGAGGTCCTCATGGCTCTCAGCCACTAAAAGGACTGAGGAAAAGGAACAAAATGACAAAAAGTGAATTGAAAAGAGCAAGTAGTGTTGCAGGGTCCTTGTCTCCCTCCTCCTGAGCAGGCCCCACTTGTATTCCTACTCAAACCCCCTCCACCAGCAGACATGAACCAAGAGCCATGACCGCAGTGATAAAGCCAGGAAATGAGAGGGAATTGCCTCATTGGTTTTGTCCGCAGCGCAGTCTTCAAACTTTCAATCGTTTTATTCCTCTCCTCCTCGTCCTCTTTCTCTAAGGCGATCAGCGATTTCCTCTGTGAAGAGAGAAAGGCATATGTGAGGGGGGGGGTTCCCTCAGAAACTGGTGCTTGAGGAGTGAGAGTTCCCACTGCCTCCCTGTGCCAAGTCATGGGGATGGAGCTGGGATTTGGGACCCTGAACTGACTCTGGAAGTCTGAAAGTCCAGATCCAGAAGGCAACTGTGGGACTCAGGAAAAGGGTCAATTTGGAAACCCCAACCTGATGTGCAAGGTTGATGGCCTGGACTGGACTGGAGACAGCAGCGTGAAGGTGTCGCCTGCAGGCTGGTGATGCTGAGTGCAAGCACCCAGAGACTTCTCTAGCACATGGCAAACTAAGCTGTGAGTGTTTGGGATATCACAAGTCAGCAACACCCCAATCCACTTTGGCTTTGGAACAGCGTTGCTGATGGCCTTGCATCTTCCCAGACACTTCGGTTTTGTCTCAAAGGAGCGGGAAGCAAACATCAGCCAGTGCTGAGTGAGTGAGGTTGCCAGAAGCCAGTGCCCTCTTCCCCAAACCAGTCCTCACTCCTCTGCAAACCCTGGCAAGACACTGTTTCACTGCCCTGAGACAACACGGACAGCTGCATCACCACCTCAAGACGATACAGTTGGTGTTGTCCTGCATCATCACAAAGTTGCAGTGTTAAAGCCCAGCAGGTAGCAGCTGACTTGCAACTCCTGTGTTGGAGGATGTTCATCCCTGTACTCTCACACTCTCAGATTCAGAGCACTGAGAAGGCAAAGTGGCAATCAAGGAGAGGAGTGTCCCAACTCATAGGCTCTAGATGTAAATCCTAGCATCTCCCACTGGATTTTGCTATTCAGGCTGGCACTGGAGGCTCCCATGGCTCTACCCAGGTAGCAGAGCTGCCTGGAGCCCTGGGCAGGCATACAATATGGCTTGCTCACCCCAACTTCTGCAATCAAAGTCAGCTAAAGCAACACCCTGGGTAGTCTCCTACACCATGTGATAGTTGGTCCTCAGAAGTGTCAGGGTAAGCCCTGTCAGAACCAGCAGGGAATAAAGCAAAAGAGGGAGGAAGGGTCTCAGCTGATACGAAAAGCTGTGCTGAGTTCCATATTTAACCCAGGTCCTCTTCAGCAGTGTGTCAGGGAGATCAAAGCACAGGAGGCTGGCAGGCTTTGATCACAGCTCTGCTCAGGTTCAGGGTTCTGACCACCTGACAGCCTGTGGCCAGCCCTGGGCATCCCTGTTGTCCTGGAGAGGAGAAGCATGTTCTCTCCTGACACACAGCCCTCTGCTCCCTGACCCTGTTCCCATCCCCCTCAACCCAGCCTTGCCTTCTCCATCACCCTGGTCCTCTGACTGCAGAGAAAACACAGTGGATAAAAAAAAAGAAAAATTATGCTTTTCCTTTCTGCTGTCACCCCACAAACCTCAGCACCTTCAGCCTTAAACAGCAGGAGCGAGAACGAAGGGGCTCTGTGCAGCCCTGGGGGAAATAAAGCTTTACTTCTGACAGAAAAGTGCTATTTCTGTCCCATCCAGTACAATGTCAACAAGAAAATATTTTATAAACTGACATCTAAGCACACAGGCAGGTCAGGAGTAGAGGAAGCACCTAGAGCCATGGCAGCTCCACTGGTCCTTGTGGGATGGGCAACCTACAGGTCTGTGGTTTACCATGGCCACCTGGCCAAGAGAGTGTCTTGGGCACAAGATGTTAGCTTTGAGCAGCTAACAGGGTCTGCAGAAACTCCTGTTTGCCCTGTGTGCTGCAGAGAACATCCTCCTTTTACACAGTAGCTGTTGGTCTAAGAGACTTCTGTAAACAACACTTGTCACCCCCTTGGGCACAACACTGACCCAAATACATGGGGTTTGCAAGCACCAGAGCACTGGGAAATACTTACAGCAGCCATTGAATTCAGCTGATCGATGTAAAACTCCGGCCAGCTGGTGGCTCCTTTATTTTCTTCCTGGTCCTAAAGGGATGGGTAAAAAGTGAAACAAAGACAGCAGATGAGTAGAAATAACGTTAATATCCCCTGCCTTTTACCATCAACCACCTCTGAAGTAGCTTTGAGCTCCCACACTACTTTTCTATCAATACAATTGTGACTTTCTATGTTCTGAGCTCACCATGACAGCTCCAGCTATGGGGACGTTACTTGATTTATTGAACTAGTGCAATTTATATCCAATGTGTGTTACACCATCTACCTGTGACCACACCCTGCCTCAATGATCCTTCATCAGCTTCAGAGAAACCACATTGAAATTCTACATTCAGGTTTCCCTTGTATTGACTGTACCTTACCCTTGAAGTTCTGGGCTTGATGAATGTGCTTTGGAGGAAAAGAGTCTCTTACAAGTAATGAGCAGTGAATAAACTGGCACAAATAAGGCTCCGCTGTTGGAGCACGACCATAATTTACTAACATCCTGAGAGACTCCAGGCACAACTCCTCTGGGGGCTTCATTAGTTGTTAGCAAAGAACATGCACTTGGCAACAGCCTCTGTTAACGGATGTCACCCCTGGGCCCATGATCTATGACACTGAATGATGATGTACAGCCCCATCTCATTAGCCCCGTCTACAATGCTCACATCTGGCGGGTCTCACAAGTGGTTTTCAGGTTCTGCCATATCCATGTAGGGCATGACAGAAGGACCTCTGAGTCCAGAATGATTTAGAGACAATACTTCAGGATCAGCCTTTTCCTCTCTCTGTATTTTCCTAAAAACTTATACAAAGGGAAGGAAGATGATTCACAGCAGAAGTGCCACGCAAGTCTAGGTTCTAGAATTAACCAATGTCACACAAACCCCAAACATCTTCCCTCAGTAGCCACCTTCAGTTTACAGTGCGACTTGCTGCACAGCTTTTCCCCCTTCCCCGCTTCAAGAGATGTTTGCTGAGGTCATCTCACACCACAGTCTGTGATGGTGGAGGCTGGACAACCTACTCTGCTCCCATGGCAGTGCATGCAGACAACTACTGATCCTCTGTCTGATTTCAGCAAGCCCAAGGAGCAGAGTCCTAAATATTTACCATGGTTCAAGAGACACAGTCATGCATCCAAACTTGCCAAGAATGTTAAAACACAGAGTCAGTGATAGGTAATTTGGATGAGACCCAGTTTCTCACAGGCAGCACAGCCCACCAACACAGACCTAATCCTTTGCTGTGCCTGGCACCTTGATCAGAATAAATGACGTTTGGGAGCAACAGGAGATATGCAAACCCATGGTCATCTCCTGTGACATGCTGAGGGCCAAGAGAAGCTGCTTGTCCACCTACAGCTCTTTGCAGGCAGCTGTGATCCAGCCTGGCAGTAATCAGATCACCCTGAGCAGCTCTTTGTATCGGCTGCCCATGTCCTTGGGCAGGCTGCCCGCTGACAGATGAACAGCCGCAAGTCTCACTTTTTTTTAAACTTCTACAGATCTGGTAAAGTTTAAAGCAAATAAGATCATTTTCCTGAGCAAGAAGTCTGTGTTCAGCTCACCCTGCCCTTTGCTTTAATATTTTGGGTTGTTCTCTCCACCTTCTCCTGCCAAGAACTGAGGTTTTGAATGAAACACTTGTTCCACCTGCCCTGCACACTTCAGGCTTTTTTACCCAAGCAGGAATCAGCAGAGAGCAGGATTTAGACTGCATGTTAGAAAAAAGTTCTCCACAGTGAGGGTGGTGAAACATTGGAACAGGTTGCCCAGAGAGGTAGTAGAAGCTCCATCCCTGAAGGCATTCAAGGTCAGGCTTGAAAGGGCTCTGAGCTACCTGAGATATTAAAAATGTCCCTGTTCACTGCAAAGGGAGATTAGACTAGATGGCCTTTAAGGGTCCCTTCCAGCGCAACACAGGTTTTTTTTTGTGATGTTGGGGAACAAATCTGTTATAGAATCATAAAACCACAGAATGTTGGTGGTTAGAAGGGACCTAGAAAGATCATCTAGTCCAACCCCCATGCCAGAGCAGGACCACCTAGATCAGGTCACAAAGGAAATCTGTTCGAGCCAGGCTAGTGCCAAACCTAATAAGCCTGAAGGAGGTCCCATCTCCTGCCTCTGCAAGGATGGAAAACCATTTAGAGCCATGTTCTGACAGATCTTGCTAGCAAGAAATAGAACTGTCCCCATCCTGTCCGAACAGTGCTTACAAGAAGAGCTCATCTGCTGTCTGACTGTGCAGCCTGATGGTGAGATATAGAGATGCCTTTGGTCTTGTAGCCAGGAAAAACGGGATACACCAGTTTCTCTCTGCTTTCCCCAAAAAGCTTGTCTCTAGGAAAAGCCAGAGGACAGAGGGGCAGAGACCTCTTGCCATCCACTGTCAAACAGACTCGCTGAAGCAATCCTCTCCAAACAGCCCAAGGACTGCCTGGCTGCCTGTTCTGACACATTTCTGGCCACATCTGGGACCATGAACAAGGGATGTCACCTGCCAGCATTGAGTCTGACCACTTGAAGCCACAGCTAGGGGTGCCCTGCCCACAGGAACCCCAGCAGCTGGCATGTCTGCTCACACGGAGCTGAAAGACATCCAGGCTGTTGGGAAGATGCTCAGGAACAGGGACACTTGAGAAACAGGGGCGTCATTTCTATTTAAAAGCAGAATGGAAAGACATGAATTATTCTAGTCCCCCTACAGAGCTGAATGAAGTTCTGCTTCTCCTGAGCAGGGCAGGAAAAGTAAATCTTTGTATTTTACAAAGTACTTATGACACATGCCGGTTCAGCAACCTGTGGGTTAGAGTCATCACTGTAATCCCCAGGAACACCCAGAAGTGAGGTGGAGCAGGATAGTGGGGAACTGCCCATGGCCAACCACTGTGGGGATGGTCTGGAGATGAGAGGTCAGAAAGCAGGAGAGAAGCAGGTCAGAGAACCAGGAGAGAGAGAGCACATACAAGTGGTGGAGGTACTGAAAAAGAAGGGAGGGGTGTTGGGGAGCCATGAGCCTCACACACGGCTGCCAATGCACCCCTTCCAGCCATCCACTGCAGGAAGGCTGTACACAACCCTTGCACGCAAAGGTTTGGGTTTCCCCAGGTTTCCTGTCCCACTGTAGAGGCTGCTGCGCAAAAAGTGCCTGGGGGATGGTGGAGATGGGGCACCCACATGTGTCCCAAAAAGGGACCCACTCCTGTCGGCTCTTGGAGATGTCACTGGAGGTCCTTCCTATCACCCTGAGGTACCACTGGCACCTATTATAAGGAGCTTTCCACTCCCACCAGTGCTCCCAGCAATGACCCTATCTGGGAAGAGCTCCACAATGAAGAGGTGTTTGGATGCACCCAGCCATGACATTTGGGCTTGGAGTGAGGCATGTGCTCAAGAATGGGGTGGGAAGGCACCAGAGCTGGGTTGTCCCATATCCCAGGACCTTCCTGTGTGGTGTGAACACCTGCAAGGCAAGCAGGGATCTGGACCCGCTGCTCATTTAGGGCTGAAAAGAAGCGACAGAGCAGAACAATAAAAGTCTCTGGGGGGGTGGCGGGGGGGGGCTGAACAACAAAATTGGCTAAACTGCTCATTTATAATTAACGTGCTGCATGATAAATATTTCCCTTTGCTTGGCTCCCTCGGGGTCTTGCATTTCCTCCCTGAAACCCCCAATTTAGCCAACGCTCTCAATTAAGCACAGCAGAACCTCATTAATTCAGATGAGCCGTTGGGGTAGGCTCATTGGAAAGCAGCTTCCCAGGCAGAGGGTGACTGTACATTAAAGCAGGCAAAGATCAGGGCAGGGGCTTCCCTTGGCTGGGCTCACTGCAGGATGTTGCTCAGGGGTAACTACTACAGCTAATGGTCTACAGCACACTGATAAGTGCCCTTTGGTGATGGCAAAGAAATCTCCTGACAAAGTGTGGAGCCTGTGGGGAAGTGACTCATGAGGCTTTGCTCAGAGGCAGGAGGAGGGAGGAACCTCTCTGGGCACCAGAGGTTCAAAGGGTGAATTTGTAAAATGGTTTCCCAGCAGGCAGGGTGGGTTTTGGGGATGAGTTTGCAATCTGCCTTCAACAAGGGACATCCATATATGGAGCTGAGTACTACCAATATCACATCTCTGGGATGCTCCATCGCATTCTGACACCAAGGACACAAACACAGAATCACAAAATGGCTCTGGTTGGAAAGGACCTTGGAGATTATCTACTCCAAACCCGTGCTATGGCCAGGGATGCCTCTCAACCAGAATTCGTTGCTTCAGGCCTCACCCAGCTTGGCCTTGAACACCTCCAGGGAGGGGCCATCCACATCTTCCCTGGGCAACCTGTTCCACAGTCTCTCCACTGTTGTACTGAAGAACTACTTTCTAAGATCTAATCCAAGTTCCTTCTTCTCTAGGCTCTAGTTAGGTCTTTAATGGGTTCAGTCTCTTCTCAAGAAGCACAGAAGTGAGAGCTGATCCAAGTCCCACTGACAGCCCAGTCACTACGGGCTCACTATGAGCTGCTCTCTTCAAGACACAGTGAAGGGACAGGCATCTCCTCTCATCTGTAACGTCTGCATCGACAACCCTTTCTGCCCTCCATGAAACAACCTTGATTTGCTGCAAAAATTGGCAAATGCCAAAGCCAGGCAACCAAGGGCTTTGCCCTGTCCCCTCTTTTGTTTCCCATCTGCTTCAACCAAACCCCAATTCTTCCTTCCAGGAACCTGGGAAAAAAACAAATTGCATCAGCTGTGGCCCCAGAACTGCTGTCCTCCTCTCCTTAGCTCCCCCAGGCTCTCATCATGGTGGCAGTGGCGGCGAGGAGGGGTGTCATGGTGTAAACCCTCCCCTTCATCGGCACCAGGTGCCGCAGGGAAAGCAATGCACAGCAGTGCCCAGTCAAGCTGCCTCGTTAGCAAGAGCTTTTCAAAGCAAAGGTCACTGATCTGACAGCTCCATCCATCCACTTGCTCTTCCCAGGGAAATTTCACACTCCCCAGCCCTGCCATATCCTAGTGACAAGTCTGACTCCTTCCTAGTTTGCGTGCCTCCCCTTCAGCGTTTTGGCAGCTCCCACAGCCAGAAGTGTCCTTGTTCTTCCCAGTGACACTCCTTGGCCCACCATGCAGCAACACAGAGGAGGTGGTGACACAAAAGCAGCTTGCAGGCTGGTCTTAGCTGTGTTTGGGCACCATGGCTTACAGTCAGACAGTGCACCTCCAGGATCTGCTACCCCTATGACCTCCAGGAATGCAGCCACTGGGAGCAATGCATCCTCCTGCTTGCAGTGCACCCCCACAGCAGCAGGGAGAAAGAGGCCTGTGAAGCTCGTCTATGCTTTCATCCAACCACTTTGGTTCCAAATCAAGCTTCTGGCAATGCCTTTCTGGTGCTCAGCCTGTGGTGATGTCTCTGATCCAGCAGCCTCCTTCCTGTGCCTGCAGCTTGTGCTGGTGGTGATGGACTTGGAGTTGTTTTGTGGTAACTGAGCCTCAGAGGGCAGCTGGCCAGGTTTCTCACACACCAGGTTACAGCTTTCAAGGTGAAACCAAGTCAGAAGGAAAGGGCTGGCTCGCAGAAGTCAGATCCAAGCAAAGCCCAGAGCAAACCTACAGCAACAGCACTCCTGACATTAATGGTTTACTTTCCTCTTGGCACTGCCTGCAAGGCTGCTCTGCCCCAGGAGAACTTTACACCCAGGGGGGTCAAAAAAACCAAACCCTCTTCATCCGGCACCTGCTGCAAAACCAGAAACAACCCCCTTTGTTTTTAAGCATCTTCCTGATCGCATTTTTATCTGGCAGTGTTCCTCACCCCTCCTTGCTGATCCACAACGATTAAGCAAGGGAAAGCTAGCAGCCCACCATGTTTCAGACACCTCCCATCCCTTCCTGCCATGGATGATCCACCTGGATGCTGTTTGCAATGTCAAAAAAGAAGCAGACCATAGTGAGGATTGGTTTTAAATTGAGTTTAAAAAAACAGAAGGTTTAAATCCAATCCAGCTCAGCTGACACAGCAAAGCTGGTGAGCACTAGTGGAGGTTTTGGCCCACCACAGCCTTCTGGGCCTTCTAGCCAGTTAGCTTCACAAAACCTATATCATACAATTAAAGCTGCTTCTCTATGGAATGATGCTGCAAAGTGAGCTGTAATTCCATCAGATTCTCCCCATGTTGGGAGCTCAGGGGCCGACCCATCCCACTTCCAGAGCTCTCTGGGTTTCTGCATGCTAACGCTTCCTATCCTCCCTCCTCTACAAACACACACAAGCCCTCATATGCTTTTCCCAGGGTTTAAAAATTACACTCCCCATAAGCAAATCCAGCATGACCAGATGCCTTTCGTAGTCAGCTGGTTCATTGTTTGAAAAGCTTCGCTTTAAAATCCAAAAAGATTGTTAACAGATGCATTTTTTGGCCTGAGAGAGAGCAAAAAAACCTTGCTTAAACAAAAGTCTGTTGTGATTGGAACTAAAAAAGGGAATTACCTCTAAAGATAAAAACTATAAACATTTCCTATTGAAAAATACCCCCAGCCATGCAAACTGCCCAGCAAAATGACACCTGAGATGATGTTTCGACCTGCTGCTGCAGTAACCGCAGGTAAATCTGGCTGCTCAGGGGCTAGGAAATGCTGTTTCTCCATCCCAGGTGACCCAGGAGCACAGAAAAACATGAAGGACAGTTTTTCCTTCCCTCCCTCACATGCCACCTTTGTCAGCTTTTCGCTTTCTGGTTCTGCTACTGCAGCCATTTTGCTGGGTTTTTTTTTGAAAACAACTGATACTTTTTAAATTAAGGAAATAGATGGAAATTCAAGCCCCATGAAGGAGCCATGGGATTGAGCTTTGAGTGGAAGAGCAAGCTGGAAGGAGCAGCTCTCTGGAGGGAGCGGGTGGAAGGCACAGGCAGGAAGAAAAGAGCTATCTGGCTTGGCAAACCAGCAGCAGTGGAGAGCCATCACTTATTTCCTTATTTAGCACATTTTCCCTCCATTCTTCCCTGCAAAAGCACCATCACTGCCTCCTCCTAGTGCAAAGGGATCCTGGTTTCTATATGATGTCTGAGGAGATTCCAGATACAAGCTTTGCTTGGTGGGGACAGCTCAAGGCTGCCGGGAGCTACATGCCCAGCGACAACAGCGGCAGCAGATTTTCAACATAAGCTTATGGATGTGGCATCACCGCGCATCCCTGCAGGTCTGCTTTCCCCCTGTCCTAGGTTACAGATGCTGAGAGAGCTCAGCAGAGCAAAAAGGAGGGAGGCAGAGCCAGACTCTGCATTCGCTTGAGCTGCTTTTCCCCACCCAAGCCTTTCACCTGGTTATTTACACCGAGCTTCTGCCTGAGCATCCTTTACCCACCCCTCTTTTGAAGCTCATAAAAATTCCCTGATGAGCTGCTTTAATCGCTTGACGCTTTGGACATGGGCTGGCAGGAGCCAAGGCTCCAGCAATTAAGAGGAGCTGCAGAGTAATCGCCAACTGTTAATTATTAACTCCCTTTGAAGGGTGGCCTCTGAGAAAGGCCATCCTGAGTCACCCTCTGCCACCGAAGCAGACTTGCAGCCAGTGAAACAGTGAAGCTGGAAAACCTCCTGCTTCCTCCCTGTGCTTCCGAGCAATATTCTCTCCTAGAGAGTGGGGCCAGCAGGGAGCAAAATATTTTGGGATGAGGTATAAAACGAGTCATCGTCCAGAAATACCACTTCTAAAAGGAGATTTCATCCTGCTGTTCGTGCTTCTCCACCTTCACATTTTCCTGCTGTACTGAGCAGTAAAGGGGGCTGATGGCTTCAAAAGAAGGTCTCTCCACAATAATTAAATCTCTCTCCCAACTGGAGCACTGCACAGCTGCTGGATTTACCACAGACTTCAGGACCTACTCGGATATCTGCTGACAAACTCTCCAGTCCCCATCAGGAGATGCTTTTTTACCTATCTACATGCCCAGCCCAGGTGGTATGGGACCACAGGAGTTCATCTAGCATATCCCCCTGCTCCAAACAGGGTCAGGGCTGGGATCAAACCCAGTGTCTCCATGGATGGAGAATCAGGGAGGACAAAACCTCTGCTCTGCCAAGCTGGTACCATGGGCTGGAATAAAAAGAGCTGCTTGCAGGGTAGAGAAACCAGGATACAGGGCTGCAAGGCAGGGGGAAATATTCCAGGGAAAGAAATGTGATGGTTTTCCCTTATGTCCTCTCGCTGAGCAGTGCTGAACTGCTGAAGCCAGGTGCTGCCATGTCCCTTGCTAGGACAACCCACCACAGCAATGTCTCCTCTTGGTCACCTTTTACCAAACCTCATCTACCAGGACATGTGACAAGTGGGATACGCAGAGCTGAGTGTGACTGGTGATGCCAATGGCAAAGCACAAGTGTCAGACATGGCCCATGGCAGCAGAAAACGTGCTGCAAGGGACAGACTTTCAAGTGCTGTGCTGAACACACTTTGCTGTAGATGGAAGCAAAGGACTGCCCTGGCTTAGTGGGCTACAGCCACACCATGAGATATTCTGGAGCCCAGCAAAGTTTATTTTTGAGGAACCTCCCCCAGGAGAAGGTTGAGCAGTGTTCTGTCCTGCCTCGTGCTGCTCTTTAGAGGTAGAGCTCAAAGTTGGCTTTCAGACTCCAAGTCCCACCAGGTTGCTTGACCCTTAACTGTCTGTGCCCAACAGGAGCCAAATTCAACAGCAAAGGAAAGAGAAAAAAGTGCTCAGGGGACGATTTTAGTTCCTTGGTAAGTCAGGCAGCTGCCTGCAACTGATGTCCATCTCTGCCACCTCCCTGGGACCCACCAGGTGAAGCTAGGTCTTACCAGCATCTCAAGCAACAGCTTGTTATTAAATAAAGGCAGGCCAAAGGGTTTGGGCACATCCTGAACCTCACCAATTGCCAGCACTTGGCCTGCAACCAAGTCTGCAACCACTGTCCTGTCTCCAGCCAAAACCCAGCAGTTGCTCTCAGCTGGAGAAGCCCAGTTGCTCTCCTCAATGCTAGACTACCATGGAAGTGACTTATCCTCATAAAACCACAGGTACATGAGGCAGATTTACCACAAGCCACTGGCATAGGCACCAATTTCTGCTGCTTACCAGCCCTCATCACATAGGAGCAGGACTGACCAGAGCCTGACACGCACAAAGGCATCTCCAGCCCACGATTCCTTGTTTCTTCCATTGATACAGTCCCATTCTTTTTAATTAAAACTCAAGAGAAAAGCATTCATCTCCAGCAGCACATCTCCTTTAGAGCAAGCAGTGGCACGTGCACTCTGCAGCTCTCTGACATGGCACCACAAGTAGGAAAGGAGTGTCTGAGAGTAGCCAGAGGAACAAAGACCAGAGCAGAACAGCAACCAAAACCCAGCCTTGCATAGGCACCTGGCTGAGGACCTCAGAGAACACCACAGGGCATGTCTGCAGCTCCTTCCTGCAACAGCCCACAGGTGCAGGGAGCTTCTCAGCATTGTCATAAAAAAAAAATCATGAGTACGAGGAGGTGCTGCAATGGGAAAGAGGTACCATCAGCCCCATCTAAACCCTTCCTCGAGAGATTAGATAGGATGTAATCTCCACTTGCAATAATAATTACATGGCTTTGCTTGATTTAAGTCTCCATTGCCTGCCCTTATCTAGATGCACCAGAGCTCAGCTCAGCTTATCCACCAGGCAGTGATGAGTGAGCATCCCCTGCCCGAGCTCTGGCTGATTCAGCCCAGTGCCTGCAATTTGTTAACATCTCTCCCCTCCCTTTTAAATCTCGGACATGGCAGGCCTCTGTCTAACAATAATACAGGGATTTCAGGGGTATTTATGAGAGGCTTAAAACTTAATCCTACATGAGCAAGGTAAGCCTGCTCTTGGCCTAAAATGTGCCTGGAAAATCTGGTGCCATTGCTGCAGGAGAAAAGAGGAATTAGTGGCACTGAGCACCCTCTGAGCAGACCAGAGCAACCGCCAGCGCTGCCGAACCAGCTTCTGCAGCCAGGTTAGGGGATACGGTGTGGAAGTTGGGAACTGAGTCACAGAATGGTTTTAGGTTGGAAGGGGACCTTTAAAGCTCATCTGGTCCAATCCCCCAGCAGTAAGCAGGGACATCTGCAATGACAGCAGGTTGCTCAGAGCCCCAGGGTTCAACCTGACCTGAGACAGTTCCAGGGATGGGCTTCTCCCACCTCTCTGGGCAACCTGGGCCAGTCAGTGTCTCACCACTCTCAACATAAAAGCCTTCCTTCTAGCTAATCTGAATCTCCCCTTTTAGTTTAAACCCATCACCCCCTGTTCTCTCACAACAGCCCTTGCTTTGTCCCCACCTTTCTGAAAGGCCACACTAAGGTCTCCAGAGCTTCTCTTCTCCAGCTGTACCTCCCCCAGCTCTACCAGACCGGCCTCAGCAGAGGATTCCACCCTCAGAGCTGCATTTCTGTGGCCTTCTCTGACTCCAACAGGTCCATGCCCCCAGTTGGGGACATTTCCTTCACATGCCTCAATGTCCTTCCATCTGGTTGCAACACTAAGGATTTTTTACCCAATTTCTCCCCACAGCAGTACATCCTGCAGGACCTCTGCTTTGGCCAAGTCTGTGAGGGAAAATAACTTACAGCCACTTCCCAGCCTGCCAGCCCATTGCACACTGTGCTGCTTGGGGTCATGCCCCCAGGAGCAGAAAAAAACATCAGTGGATGTCAGTATTAGGAAGATAGCCCTACATGTTCTTGGCTTAAGAAATGTGGTCATGAGGGCAGAATTGCAGAGGGGACACGTCACGCCAGGAGCTCGGCAGACAGATCAGCAACACAAATCAGTCCTGGCCTCTTATCACTGGCATCTGTTACACCATGAACTCACAGCCCTTCAGTGCCCCAGGGGTGACACAGCTTCACGACAAACACACCCACTGCAACATCAGGCTAAAGGTCTCACAGGTGGCACTGCAGGGACACCCCAACAGCATCTTTTGCTTGAGCCATCCTCAGGGAATAGCCACTGGGAAGACAAAAACGATACCCAGGCCTGTGTCATGGCAGCAGACTGGAAAGCCAGGGGACAGACAGGCAGAATGTATTCAGGCCCCAAACATCAGCAGAGAAGAGAAAGGTCATGAGAGGTGGTGACTGGAGCAGTTCCTTGCTGCTGCGGTGCCAACTTCAGTGGCCACAGAGCTCCACTGGCCTTGCCTGTGCTGGCAGGGATAAGTAGGGGGTGGTAGACACCTGTGAGGGGTGTAGGGTCCCCTTCTGTAGCTTGACTGGGCTCAGGAGAAAGGACTCTGCATTTTAGAGACTGAAGACTTTGCTTCCTTAAGGCCACCCTGGGGAACAGATGCATTTCTGTGATTCCTCAAATACCACTTGGCATCCCGAGAGAGTTGTGTCCCTTCCCACACCCCTCCCCATCCTCCAACGCAGACAGCACGAACAAGTCTCTTACTTTCTTCTTGCTGCAGTAGATCTGCCACTTCTTCTCTGCCGGCAGCGCGAACATGGCCTCTCTGTGCTTGTCCGTGAGGTCAAGTTCATCCTGGAAAAAGGGAAAAACACACAAAACATGTGATGTGAGTACATGAACGGGGGATGGCACAGACACAACTCCTCAGAGAAGCAGTGTAAATCAATGTGGGGCCGCAGCACATTGCAGCAGCGGTCCCACAGCATCACCCCGTGACTATTGATTTGTCAGGGCAATGATGTTCATTCTCATCCTGCATCCCTGACCTTCCCCTGACTCCTGAGCTACAGCCAGCTGCTGGAAGGATGGGGTTGCAAACCTTTCTGTTCCTCCTGGATATCGCCTTCACTGCTTTTCAAAGGCAGGAAGTGTTTTGGAAAGGACATCCATGAAGCCATCCCAACTGCTTACAAGACAGCCCTGCACTGGAGATCGAGAGCTCCCGATGACAGACCACATCTAAGACACATACAGCGAAGAACAGTTCAAATAGGACTTTCCTTTTTACTACCACAGAGAACTGCTTTGCTGAGCACCCCAAGTGGTCCAGTCTGTTTCCACTGCTGACATCCCCACTGAAAACCAGGGCTGGTTTATTTGGTCTTTTGGGTTGTTTTCATGAAACTAAAACTAGAAAGCTTTTTTTCCTACTATCTCCAGTTCATAACAGGGTAGATCCTCTCCCATCAGAACAGAAAGATGCTTGCTGACTGAGACCTTTACTGGTTTCTCTGATGTTACCATAAAGGACACATCCATCCTCGCCATGCAGGCTTGGTTAGCCGCGTGCCCTCTGCTGTGATGCCTGAGTGTTCTTAAAGCCTTGGCGCTTCCTGGTGTTAAATGTAGGTCAAAGCTTTTATCAGAGAACTAAATAAAACATTGGGGCAGGGCTGGGAGGCTCGCTGCTAAAGCCAACACTGATCTTACAGCCATGGATGCCTCTTAAATCTCCACAACTGATGAAAGTCCTAGTGCTAGAGGGGTGTTAGTGCAGCAGTGGCAGTGCTGAGATGCTGAAGATGGTCATGGGAGAACCCTGCCATGGCCTCCAGCCAACACATCCCACTCAGCCAGTGGACTTATGTAAGAGGATCCCCATTAAAAATTACACACTTAAATCCAGAAAAAACAAAGATACCATGTGGAGACCTGTTACAGTCTCCTTGCCTGAATAATAACACTTATTATCTAAAGCTGGTAGCCCTTGCTACCCCAATCAAAGGTAAAAGCCCCATCTAGTGAAGGCTGAGCATGATGGAAAGATGGGTCCCTGCATCAGCAAGCCCTCAGGTCACAGAGAAATCCCTCTGATCTAATAAAAGCTTATTTTGCATCTAGCAGCCCAGGAAGGGAGCCTTCAGCTATCTTGTAGCCCAAACCCATGGACCCTCCAGCACAACACACAGAGACACAGGGCAACTGGCAGTCCTGGACATGTCTTAGAGGGTTATACCTCTACTTCAGGCACTCATTTCACTTTGACGAAACTACCCCTCCAAAGGAAAGGGAAAAGGTGTTGCGGAGCTGCTTCTGTTATGTACTCGTGGAGGAGCTTTGTTTACCCTGACTTTCCCTCCTCATATCAACTGCCTCTTTAAGCCACTCTGCTGCACAGAACTGACAGTGGTGGAGCTCTGGAAACAGACTTGCAAGACACCCTTACCGCAGAAATAAACAGGCTGCTACAATACAGACTTGGTGAAAAAGCCATGAGTGAAAAAGCCTCAGCCCATTTAGACACTTCTCCACCTCTTGCACCCAGGAGGAGAACCTGACTGACAGATCCCTCCGACAAGTGCTGCTTTCAAACCTTGTAATTTGGGAGGCCAGGGATCCATATCCAGTAACTGATATCCAGAGTCACAGAGTACCTTTGGTTGGAAGAGACTTTTAATATCATAGAATCATCATGGCTGGAAAGGACCTCCAGGATGATCAAGTCCAGGCCTCATCCCAGCATCTCCCTAACCCCTAGACCATGGCCTTAAGTGCTCCAGCTACTTGTTTTTAAACACCTCCAGGGACAGTTACTCCACCACCTCCCTGGGCAGCCTGTTCCAGTGCCCAACCACTCTCACAAGAAAGAACTTCTTCCTAAGATCCAATCTAGACCTCCCCTGATGCAACTTGAGGCCATTTCCCCTTGTCCTATCATTAGCAATTTGGGAGAGGAGACCAGCATCAGCCTTGCTACAACCTCCTTTGAGGTAGTTGTAGAGAGCAATAAAGCCTCCTCTCAGCCTCCTCTTCTCTAGACTGGTTATTTACCCCAGTTCCCTCAGCCACTCTTCGTAAGGTGCAACTGCCAGGTTTCCACTAAATCTCCTCCCCAGCCTCAGACAAGTCTCATCACCCTTCCATACCTCAAAACCAAAATTGCACTCAATGTCCTCTGTCATCATCTCCTTAGCTAGTCAGATATCCAAATCCCGCTTCATCTCCCATCACCCTGCGTGTCTGAAGGTGGCCGACAGGATGACACCTGACACAGGCCATCTGGGAGTATGGGAGAGGACAAGGGGCTCCTGATGAATAGTTACCTCTGTGAGGGTTTTGGTGAGGACAGGAAAGCACTTCCCTGCCATGTGGATCTGGGATTCAGCCATGAAAACCCCAGCCACACACATCTGTACCAAGGTTCTTAAAAAAATATTTATTGATGCTTTCAAAACACCCAGACCCTAGAAATACAGCTTGTGCAAGCCTGAACATTACTGACCAAGAGAAAAAAAACCCTAACCTGAACTGAAGCCTGTGCAGGAGCAAAAAGGGATAAAGCAGAAGAACATACTAGGTGGTAGTACATGACACTGTGCAAACACATCCCAAAAAAGGTGAAGAAATGCTCCTGAGCCCCACACAGCACGTTTTTCTGTGCCCTGGCTCAGTCATCACACCTTACATCACTCAGCAACACCTACCTCATGATAGAGCTCTCACAGGATGCTTTAGAGAGGTGTTTAAATAAATACTCTGTGAATATAAAAATCCTCATAATCAAACAGTGACTAATGCCTGTTACTGTGAGTTGTAACAGCGACTTAACCGTGAGAGCCAGGTCTCTGTTTGGTTTATGTGGATGGGGATTCCTGCGTCCGCCCCCAGCCATTCGTTTATGCTCGCTGATGGGTATCCCAGTAGTCCCTGGTCCCAATAGGTGCTCAGAAACTGCCCTTCAGACACCAGAGGATCAAGAAAGGACAGAAATATCCCTCATTTCCCAGGGACTCACAGACCAACCTACAAAAGCAGCTCTGACACAGCAGTTGTAGAGCAGCAGAGAAGCTGTGCACAACTCCAAACCCATATGCTTCTTCAGTTACTAATCATGAGCTCAATAATTAGGTGATTCTAACCAGCTATTAATTTCATAGGCTGTTTGCAAGCCAGGCACTCCCACTACAGCGTGTGATGTCGGATGGTGGCTGTTGAAGAGTGAGAAGATAACTAGTGGGTTGGTATCCATCACCCCCACAACCTTCACCCCTCACTTCAGCCCTACCTCTGCCAGCTCTGCCCCTTCCACCTGGCTGCCTCTCCTGGCAGGATCTGCCAACTTGGCTATTTTCAGCATTTTTTTGGAATCAGGTCAAAGGCACATAACAGCCCCATTCTGCTACCAAAAGGAAGTCTCTGCCCAGAGTGTTTTTACTGGAAAAAGATACGCGACTCTTAAATTTTTATCCCATACAGTTAAACTATTCACCTTTAGATCAGGAAACGTGTTTCCACATTAAATCTTCATTTAAATATGGTTTTAAAATAACCTCATCTGGGAGATTTGATTCTCAGCATGTTATTTGCTATTTCTAGGAGGTAAAATACTTCCGTGCAGCTTGCCTTACCGACAGCTCTTCGCTCAAGCCAAGCAAACCTCCCCCCCTCTCTGAGCACAGCACACACCCCAGTGAAGGCAATTCCATACCGTTCTTCTAAAGCTGCTTTAGGAACATGGAGCTTAGCTCAGTAAACTGTGAGCACAATCCCATGGGCCAAACAAGCTTTTATCAAGTGATTTATACCCTGAAGGACAGATGCTGGCACTCAAGGCAGACATTCTCATGGTCCAAAGCTCCCCAACTTGGCAGTCAGGCGGTATGAGAAGCCCTGGCCACTGGAGATCCTCTGGTCCAACCCCTTGATCAAGCAGGGCCACCAACAGCCATTGCCCAGGAATATGTCCTGATGGCTTTTAAATATCTCCAAGAAAGTAGAATCCACTACCTTTCTGGTTTGAAGCCACCATTGTCTCCAACCACCTCCTAAAGGCAAAGCCAGGCCAAGCAGAAAGGGAGGCACTGCCGCTGTGAGAAATGCTTGACTCTCCCCGTCAAGTCCAGACCCACACTCACAGCATGGTCCTTGGTGCGTGCTCCCGTCCCTACCATTTTATCCATGCCATAGTGGATGCTTTAATGAGCATATTCCACAGGTTGAGAGCAACAGGCAACAGCAGGAAGCCAGCAGCATGCTGAAAATCTTTTGACTCAGAAACTAACCCCAAGAATAGGCTCTCAGAGTTGGGTGAAACCAAGTGCTGCTCACCCACAGCTGCAACACCCGTTTGACCATCACAGGTCCTTTGCCTACATCTGACAGGTCCCATGGGCCACCAAACATTCTGCAAGAAGTAGCGGTGGAGCAGAGATTAAGGGGCAATCCCCTACACATTGTTCTGCACCTCCAGAACATCTTCAGACATTGTAGGAAAAAAGAAGAAAACTTCTTAAGAGTAATGTACCTTTCTGGCTGATAACTTGTGTAATTCAGGCAGGAGATGGGGGAAAATAAAGGAACTGGAAATGCAAATTGATTAAAATTTGCTGGTTTCTTTGGAACATGTTTCCAGGGACATACATTATCCTACTTCATCTCTGCTCCACACAGACAGAAGCACATAATCAGATCAACAAATGACCAACATAATGAATAGCAAGTGAATGTAGTTCTGATGGGTGGACACATAAAGTGTAGAACCTTCTCTAAGTGAGACTAAGGCATGTAAAGGCAGGATCTCCTGTGTCCTCAGGGGATGGGAGGGGAGGGGAAGGAAGGAAGGAAGGAAGGAAGGAAGGAAGAAGAAAGGGGAATGGGAAAAGGAAGAGGAAAGGGGAAAAGGGAAAAAGAAAGGAGGAACTTTTTGTCAACATTTAGCATTGACTGGCACAGCAAGGTAATTAAAAAAAATACATAATGGCCTGTTGAAGCCTGCATCAGCTTCTCTTCTCAGGCACCATCTCTCTTTTACACTCACTTCCAGGCATTCTTCTCCAAGTTTGATTTATCCCAGAATTCTTCAGAGAAATGACACAATCACCATTTTCCCCCCTGTATCTCACCAAATCCTCACACAGCCTCAGTTGTGCAAATGCCTGCCTGTCACTGCACTGCCTGATGGCAACCAACCCTCACCTCAGAATCAACCTTACTTAGCTCCTTATTTATTTTTTTTTAGCTTTCTTTCTTAAGGAAACAGATTTATTCATCCATGGCTGCTGCACTGCAAACACCAACTGCCTTCATGCACACCCTGACACCGCAGGAGGAGCAGCTTAGTCTGCAACGTTGATTTAGGCGATTACAAGTCTGAACACAGCCCTGTCTTAGTTGTTGAGGGTTTGTTGTTTTTTTTTTTTAAATAGGAAGTCAGTGAATGAAGTCTTTTATTTTTAGTAATTACTAATAAAATAACCTCCTCCCTTGCACACATCTATTCAGCCATAGTACCCTAAGAACTTAAAACCAACCCCTCAGGCAAACTGAGTGGGTATTTGTGATCTACCCATGACAAACTGCCGCTGAAATTACAGATCAGGAAAAAAAATAAATCAACTATTCATAATTCTTAATGAACAAGCATAACAAGATAGAAGGGTTTTATTAATTTTGTAATTAATTTTTTTAATAAAGGAAACTGCTTACAGCAAGGGAACGAGCAGCAACATGGAGTAACATGTAAGCGCTGAGGTGTTTACGTAAAGTCAGCCTCCTCCTCCCAGTCTGGATTTTTAGCCCCAGATTGGAAAAGACCCCAATCCACCCTGATCTGCAGCTTTCGCTTATTGACCCAGATGAGCTGGACAGACATAAACAAGATATATACCCCTTTCTTGCTCTGCACAGAAGATTATGTCCATCAATAGCTGATTTAGCTCTTTAATAAACTCAAGCTCCAGCTGGTTCATGTCCCCATCAGTTCAAACACCTAAGTGAGGCAGAACAGCACGTAATGCTTTAATATTATTTAATGCAATTCATTATTTTAATAGGCTAAAGGTTTTAAAGGTGTTCGTATTTCAGTACTAGGGTATTTTAGAAGAGAACTGTCCAATGAGGTTTCTCAATATTTTTTGTTGTAATACAGATCTATAACCACAGCTACTCATTTATTTATTTTTAAATTATTGAGCTTGGCCTCTTGTGACCTTTTCACCGACATCATCAGGAAAACCCTTCTCTCATTTTAATTAACACAGGGTGCTTTTACAGCCTGAGCCATTGATCTACCCAGTTTTACCCTGAAGAACACTCTGAGCTCTAGGGGCCCTCCAGGTGGATCACCAACACTTTTTTCAAACAATATTACATAAACTTCAAAACAAAAGGAAAAATAAGTCATACAGGCCCACTGTGCTCCTATGGAAAAGGACCTGAGGGTACCAGTGGATGAAAAAAAAGCCAATGGCACCCTGGGCTGCATCAAAAGTGCGGCCAGCAGACTGAGAGAGGGGATTCTGCCCCTGTACTCTGCCCTGGTGAGACCTCACCTGCCATCCTGCATCCAGCTCTGGATCCCCAAGAGAATAAGGATCTGTTGGAGTGTGTCTAGAGGTCACAGAGAGCTGGAGCACCTCTTCTGTGAGGACAGGCTGAGAGAGCTGGGGTTGTTCTGCCTGAAGAGAAGACTCCAGGGGGACCTTATAGCAACCTTCCCATTCCTGAAAGGAGACTATCAGAAGGCTGAGGAAGACTGTTCATAAGGGCAGGGAACAACAGGACAAGGAGTCATGGTTTGAAGCTGGAAAAGGGGAGATTTAGATTGGATATCAGGAAAAAGTTCTTTAATCTGAGGGTGGTGGATCACTGGAACAGTCCCCATCCCTGAAGACATTCTATGTCAGGCTGGATGGAATTCTGGGTGGTCTGGTCTGGTGAGTGATGGCCCTGCTTGTTGTCCCCTCCAACCCAACACATTCTGTGACGCTATGATTATTTACTATTGTGATTGCTAAAATGGATTCAATTCAAGTCAACCCCATCTGGGCATGACTGCCCTTTGGTGGGTGCACCTGAAACATAATACAGAGCAGGCAGATAATTAATAAGGAGCCAGGTGTCAATTCGTGGCTGCAAAGCCCCAACATCAACCCAATCCTGAGAAGTTCCCAAGATTTACCACTCTGCATGTGGGACCTGAAGGATGCAGCTGAGGAAAGCAGGAGCCATCTATAGCCCGGTGCTGATGGGACAAATGGTCCTTAGTTGCCCGCAACTTTGGATTTAGTCACATCTGGCATCTCAAAGTGATTTTTAAGAACTTAATTAGGTGCAAAGCAGAGAGTCACCCTGCAAGCAGTTAGTTTCTGACAGAGGTTTGACATCCAGCAAGACGTCTAGTGCAAGCAGACACCAGATGTGCTTAGAGACGGTGGGTGTTTTTGTGGAAGGGAAGCTGGTCCCCATAAATAACAGCATTGATTTGAACACTGGAGCTGATGAGGATTAGGACCACAATGACCACAGTGAACGCGCAGGATTGAGGCTACAGAAAGCCTTGGCTGCCAAAAGCCAACTTTGATGATGTTCGCACAATGAGGAATGGCCAGACTCTGCCGACAACCAATCCTACAGCAGTAGGAACAGCTTTCATTTGCATCTGCCAATGGGTATGAGGCAGACACAGGCTTTTCCCAGCCAGAACATTCCCTGCTGAGGTTGGTAATGAAGCACATCACACATGATGCTCAAAATTATCTGAAACTCTAGCACTACCACCCAGACACCAAGCAATCATGAAGGAGAAGACCATTGCTAGAGCAGATGCTCCATCCAATGCAGCCAGTACCCTCTGTGGTGACCTGTGCCAGAAACATCTGGAGCCTGCACAAGCCAAAACCCTAAATGCTCCAGTTAAGGTCACCAGTGTGTTACCCAATGAGCTGCACAGGCATCTCCCACGGATGAGGCCTCCTGTTTTATGAAGTGCAAAGTGGAAAGCATTTAGCAGGTAGACCATATAGTTTTTCCACATCGGCTGTACTTCTGGAAACAAAGGGGTTTCTTATGTGCTCCCTGCCTTCAGCTGGGTTCACATTGTGCTCCTTTGTGAAATTACAGGTCAGGAACAGCAGGGGTTTGAGGCAAGCCCCTGTGCTAGTTTATAGCTGTTGCAGATACTGCAGTTACATGAATGCTTCAGCTGAACGACACTGTTCCTCGGTGGATTAGTTCATCCAGGTCCAAGAAACGTGTGTGTAGGCAGAAAATCCTTATTTTCTTGACGGGTAGGTGTGTGACTTCTCTATCAGATTCTCACCTATCGAACTTTACACTTAAGAGATGATCTGTGGGGGTGTAATGTCATGAGGTGATCAAAACAAGCACCATGAGCTGGGACGGGAGCGTGGCAGGTCCCGGCTGTTTGTATCAAACAAGCAGAACTTGGGTAAAATATCCACATGGTTCCCCACAGATTGAATTTAAAGCAGTTCACAGAATCATACAAGGGCTTAGGTTGGAAGGGACCTCAGAGATCATCTTGCTCCAACCCCCTGCCATGGGCAGCGACACCTCTCACTAGTCCAGGTTGCCCAGAGCCCCATCCAACTGGCCTTGAACACTTACAGGGATGGAGCAGCCACAGCATCCCTGAGCAATCTGTTTCAGTGCCTCAGCACCCTCACAGGGAGGAATTGCTTCCTAAGATCTAATCTATATCTCTCCGCTTCTAGTTTGAAACCATCCTTCTTGTCCTATTACTAGAGTCCCTCATAAAATGTCCCTCTCTAGCTTTCCTGTAGCCCCTTCACGTACTGCAAGCTGCTGTAAGGTTCCTCTCTTCTCCAGGCCTTAACACTCCAATTCCCTCAGCCTGTCTACAGGGAAACTGCTCCAGCCTTCTGATCATCTTCATGGCCCTGACAATTTTGTTTCCTTCCTTAAAAGTGATTCATAAGCTCAAGGGAGCTCAGTCTTGGGAGATGTCAGAACAGGGTCAGAAGTGCTGTGCTGTGTGATAAACTTTGATAAACTTTGCAGAAAGGGGTGTTTTGTCCTGGAAATGAAGACTTATCACAATCATATCTTTTTCTGGGTACGAAAGGCATGTTTTTTCTTCACAAGATATGGAGGAAAATGGTGTCAGCCACCATTCAGTGGTTCTCAAAATCCTGAAGTCCTTAATGCTGCAAAGAGTGGGAAGAGGCAAACGCCAGCTGACCTACAAGCATGAAATGCAAAGCTTGGCTTTGCAGTTGATCCCTCAGCTGTTCCTTAAAAGCCATGTTGTTTTGCAAGGTCCAAACCTTCATACTTTCTGCTTATTGGATTAGAAACTGGGGGGAAAGCACATTACTTAAGTTCCTAAGGAAAACTGGATATGGCAGGCAATGAATTCTCAAGCCCAGCACTGCTAACACATAACCACACTCACATGGACCACACCACCCCTTCTCACACTGGGGTTGTCCTCTGCTCCCCATTTAAGCAGCACATCCTGGGATGCCCAGAGAGTGGGAAGTCAGGGCTCTGCGTGAGCATTTCAGAGGTGACAGAATTAATCTCTGTGACAGTAGATGCTACCTCCTCCCAAAGAGCATCTCCTCACCAAAGGCATTTCCTCCCAGAGAGCAAGAGCTCATACAGAGCATCTCCTCACAGATGGCATCTCCTCACAGAGAGCAACAGCTCATAGACTGCATCTCCTCACAGAGAGAATCCAGAGAGCAGCTCTGATGAAATGTGCTGTTGCCTCACGTACCACAAAATGAAATGCTGTGATGAATCTGGTCAGCTGCCAGAGAGCTTTATTTTATTTTGTTCCCCAGGCTCCCAAGTTTCCACCACTTCATAAAGCAGCAGGGACGGATGGAGCAGCCTTCCATGTTGTGGGAGGAGACAAGGCATAAAGCCCAGCACTGTGGAGACCATGTGTGATTACCTCCCATCCAGGAGATCCTAGTGAAGGCAGTCACTAACAGCATGTAATATCATCCTTCAAGGGTCTGCACCCATCCTGAGCTGGGGACACTGCACAGACAGTCACCTCCCCATATCCCCAAAAATTTGTGGGTTGCTGGCTCTAAGCAGAGCGACCCAGGGAAAGTCACCTGTTCTGGATTCATGGAGCACCTGGGCTGCGGCACATCATGGGTGGGATGCAGGCTGCTGTAATTTCTTCCGAATCACTTATAACAAGTTGGAGGTGAGAAGTCTGAGAAGCCTCATCAAGTACCAGGAACTGGAATTTCCTTAAAGTTCAGGTATTTGGAAGGGGTGGCTAGGGTAGAATCTCCTCTGAGCCCATCTCTCCACTGCAGGGGTGGCAGGCTGGGAGCAAAGTGTGAGATCAGGGAGAGGCAGCACCTCATGCAAAGCAAAGACCCAGTAGCTCCTCCAAGCATCCAAGTGGTTTGAGGAGTCACTGGAGCATCGCTCTCATACTGCTGGGACGAAGACACCACTGAGACCCATCTTAACAGGAATAAAAGCCAGTGAGGTGTCCTGAGTCATGCTAGACTCCCACTGCCCACTCCAGTCCAAGCTGTTCCATCCTCCTGTGCCTCCATCCCCCAGCCAGTGCACGTCTCGCAAGGCCGATGCACATCACCATACACAGAGCGTTTCATTAAAAACCTTGGAGTGACAAGGAGTGTTAAGCAGATACAAAGGACATCAGTCATTTACCCATCTGGTGGAAAGTCTAGCTGCTGGCAGAAAATAGAGAGGATTGTTACGGCAAGATCTACCATATGGCACCATTATGTGGAGCTTTGCAAGTGCTTTCTCCGAGTATGCAAGCAAGATTTCAGCCTTTGAAGAAACGCTGTATTGTTAGCTTGGATGCGCAGGAGCCTCTTGAAAGAAGCTGTGGCAGATGGCACAGCTTTGTTCTCTTGGTTTGCAGGCAGCTCATGCAGCCCCAGATAGACCCACTCGCTGGGGCTGAGCAGCCCCACGACACAGTCATTCTCCTGATGTCCTACAGGACAATCAGTGGCTTCTGAAACTGCTCAAATCCCATGGATGTACCACAGCACTGCAAGAGCCCCAGCAAGCAAACACTGTTGACCTGAAATGGTAGGATGCTACGATGTTGAGGCAAGGAGAGCTGCATGAAACTGCAAAGCCTGGTCTCAGCCAAAGAGCTAAAAATGAGTAAATCTTCCTGAAATCCCCCAGTTTTGTCTGCATATCCCTGCCAGCAGCTGCTCCTCCCTGGGTGGCTGCACCTGGACAGAGTCCCAGCAGGACAATGAACAAAGAAAATTCTTTCAGACAGGTCTGGTGCCTGGTTGAGCAACATCCCAACAATACCCTGGTGAAAACCCATTTAGCCCAGGCTGGGGGAAAGGAAGCGAAAAGGGAAAGATTCCTTTAGAGGAAGCTCAGTCACTGACCGCAGCAACAACATGACGGGGCTCTGGGCGATACAGTCTAGTGAGTGATGTCCCTGCCAGTTGCAGGAGGGTTGGACTAGATGACCTTTACAGGTCCCTTCCAACCCTACGATTCTGAGAATATTTGCATCTGCCCTGCACCAGGGAAAAGCTGTCACCTGCTCCATACCTCAGGCTAGGACAGAGCACATCATCCCTGATGTCCAGTACAGGAACTGGGCATTTTTTACAGGCTAATAGCTCCTGTTTGTGCCCAGACAAAAACTCCCCACAGCTTATTTTCCTGTTGCTCCTCCTAAGAAATGTTTGCATGGCCACAGAATAAAAATCAAAATATTAAACTATTCTATCAAAGTATTCAGATTAAAATCCAGAGTGTCCATCTACCATGAACCAGGCCATTAAACAGATACTGGGAGAGCAGATTGAACCTTTAACAGTTGCTGGAGTAAGCTGCTCCCAGTCCCTCTGCAGTTCAGGCCCTTGTCCTCTGCCACTGGCACTGGACCATCACCAGTTTCTCACGCTATGGATGTTTTCCCAGTCAGATGAACAGGCACAGTTAAAAACACCCAAAGGCCAGAAATATTTTATGAGATGGCTCCATAAAGGCAGGGTTCTTGCCCTTTGATATGAGTAACAGGCTGAGATCTGCAGAGCAGAGACCCTGCTGGATGATTGGGAAGGACTCTCCTCTGGGGGAGACTACTGCAACATCTCCAAAGACATCACCTGTCCCAGGCTTGAAATCTCCACCTCCAAGTCCCTAATGTGAACAAATGGGGCAGAAAAGACACTATTAAACTGCAAGAGAAGAGTTGGCCAAGGACCAACCTGAGCTGGCAAAGCTTCTAGATCCCCTCCAGCCCCTCTGACTTCCTTCAACACAATCAACTGAGACATAAGAAATCTTTGGAGGGAGCCCTGGTCCCACAGAGCAGGCACAAGCCACCCTGCCCTGGACAGTTGAGTGTGATAGACCGGGTGGCATTGGGCTTGCGCAGGCGTAAAAGTCAGCCCAGTGCCTCTGAGTGCTCCCTCTGTCTCTCTTTGAAATGTTACACAGTGGGTTTATACAGAAAGAGTGGGACCCTTTCCAAACCATTTAACTAATGCTGAAATGTAATACCCGACACCAACAGGTTACTGAGAGCAAGAAGGAGCTGTTGTAATGGGTGGGGGGAATGGGATTTGCAGCTCTGCTCTCCCAAAATGAGAATCTGCCCTCTCACACATGTGGGGCAGGGCTCACTTCTTTTCTCACATTGCTGGTTTGAGTCAAGATCTGCCTGACTGGTTTTTTGGGGAGTCAGGGGGTTGCAGCTACTTGCATAGGAGCATGGTGGGCACTCACTGTCTCTCCTCCCTGTATGACTTTGGTCCCTGGGGAGCCCAGCATGGCTCCTACTGGCAGCATGCCCCAGAGAAGCAGCTGCTTCTGAGGTTTGTTGTCACCCTTAGCTAGGGAAAAAAACCCAGTATCTTAGCAGCACAAAGGACAGAGAACAAAAGGGCCACACCAGGGCATCTCCTGGTCCCAACGGGTCTCTGCCAACACCACTGGGGTCCTGCCTCACTAAACATACAGCATTTCCCTGCAGTGCAGACTCTGCACGAAGTATCCAACTCAGTATGGAGGAGATGCTTTGAAAATCCTGGGCTGAGGCGAGGTGCTGCAGGCTTGGTGGGACTCCAGCATGTGAGCTTCCATAGCTGCCTCACTCAGCCTGTCAGGCAACGCTGAGCCGCAGCACAAGCCCTTACACTGCCTCTGGCTGGGGCACAGGAAGAGTTTTCCATGGAAAGGAATTTCCTCAAGAAAATCTGATTTGGCCAAGTTATCAGCAGAGAAAAACGTGGCACAGAGGCTCCACCTGAACAAACCAAACCTGACCGGCGGTGGGTTGGAGGGCTGCTGCAAGAAGAGTTCTGTTGCAAGAACATCTTGTCCTTGCTGAGCTGTGCTGGGTGTCCCAGTCTGCCTTCTCACCCTGCCCATGGAGAAGGACATCTGGATAAAACTGGTTCTTGCAATGCAACCTGGAGCTCTCGTCTGCCAACGGACCTGGACGCCAAAACCATGCTGCTGGCACCTCATGGGAAACGCTATTCCATGAGGTATGATTGCACACGGAATCACAGAATGTCTTTGGTTGGAATAGACCTTCAACATCACGTAGTCTGACCTTTGACCCAACACTGCAAGCTCACCATTGAACCATGTCCCTGTGCCATTTAAATACCTCCAGGGATGGTGACTCCACCACTGCCCTGGACAGGCTACTTCAATGTTTGACAACACTTTTAGTGAACAAATGTTTCCTAACATCCAGCATAAAACCTCCCCTGGTGCAGCTTGCACTCTTTTCACCATGACTTCCAGCTACCTCTATGCATCAAAGCACCACAGAAAATCCCCCTATCACCACTGAATCAACTCCAAGTAAAGCACTCTGGGTTCATCCAACAAACCGCACCAACATGTTTCCACCTAAAGGAAATTAAAGCTTTTTTTAGCTATCATTCTTTAAAATTCCATATTCTTCCATATTTTTTGGTACCAAGGGATAAAGATATTGTCTGTTCTGACTCTCAAAACCTCAAATCAGGCCACATCCAAATATTTCTGTGAAGCACAGTGTCCAGCAAGTAAAAACACTTTATACCACGAGAAGACAACTTGTTTTACCATATCAGACACCCCTGCATCACCCCAGAGGTGCACAAATCTAGACCAGTCCCCAATCCACGTTGTAATAAGTGAAGGCTCTCTAATGAGAAACCATCTCAAACTGGAAGGACTTCAGGAAGGAGCAGAACTCCAGGTTCAGTGCAGAACCACTCCCAGTAGTAGCCTCTGATGTTCCCTCCATACCAAAGCTTGCTTGAAAACTCAAAACCAAGCCTGAGGAGACAGGAAAGAGGGAAAGGAAAACATAAACCCCATTGTACTTACCACCAGCTCGGTGAACATGACATCCAGCTCCTCCACCGGTGGCATGGGCAGTGCAGGCTCCATAGTCTGCAGGGCGAAGCTGCTGTCATTGCGCAGCCGGTATGTGATCTCAGGGTGGTCACTGCTGCGAAAGCAGCAGAAGATGAAGGAGATACCCCGACTGCTCCTCTTCCTTGGGGCCATGGCCAAAATCCTCTGCGTCCCTCCCTCCTGCGCACTAAATCCTACAGGAAGAAAAGAACTGGCTTGAGCAGCTGCCCCACAGTGCTGCGCTGCCGTCCCGCCGAGGAGAGGAGGAATCAAAGCCACCCATGCGCTTGACAAGTTGTGGAAGCGCGGAGAGAGTTTATTTGCCAAATATTTCTGCTCAGATCTGATGTTTACAGCCCTGGCAACCTTGACAACCACGCAAATGAAAACGATGCTTTTGATTTGCCTTATGCCAAAGGCAGCAGAGGCAGCAGGATGTGCCACTGTCCCCACAGAGACAGGGTCCTGGACCCTGTCACTGCTGCAAATCCCCACTGACCAATCTGTGCCACTGCAGCCAGGCCAGTTCTTCACTAAGTCCTGCTAGGGGTTTGGGAGGCTGCTGTCAGGAACAGCTGGACGGCCTTAGGACCACAAGCTACATGGTGTCCATCATGGGTGACTTGATGCTTGAAGACCCAAAGTGTTTTGGGATGCCCTGTGCCACAGACAGCAGCAGAGCTGAGAAAACACCCTGTTATTCTCCCCTGGCTCTTCAATATGCCCCCAAACATCCACCAGCAACTGCTGGTTGAGCAGCTTTTATTTTAATGGAAAGTTTTACTTGGCTTTAATTAGATAAACCCTACTTGAAATTCAAGTAAATATTTACAAGACACATTTTCAGCTGATAAAAATCACACGGCACTGGTAGCTCAGACTTTCCTACTCAGTGCTTACGTTGAGCATCACTCACACCACCAGTCGCCTGGGTTCTGCTCATTTCTGAAACTCAGGTTGGGAGCAAACCTCGTGGCAGGGGACACTGCCCTGCACAGCTGGTGACAGCAAAGATCAGGCAAATGTCACCTCAAAACTGGGACAATCAAGTCAACAATACAAGACAAGGGTCATCTGTGAGAAATGAGGCGGGTGGAGAAACACCCTGACGAGAAAAAACAGCCAGCAAAGCAGAGAATTTTTTAGAGACCTAAATATTTGTCTTGTGAATCCACACACCCACATGTTCTAGCTCTGCAAAACAAGATGTTAAGAGACAAGACAAACAGCCAAGGTTAATGCAGAAGGTTGAAATATGGATGACTCCGATTGAATAACAAAGTTATGAAGAAACTTGGAGAAAAAGGTCAGCATGTGGAGAGGAGAGTCTGATCTCTTTGGAGCCAGTGATTCCCCTTTGACTACAGACTTACACCCCAAATAAACAGCCCCTGTGCCTCGTGGAGAGCCAGAGGCAGATTGGGGACAGACCTGGGGTCAAGACTCTGCATGACCACCCGCAGAGCAAACACTGCCTTCCAAAACCAGGGACCCCGCAAAAAATTCAGGCTCTACTCAATTTAAGGGAGGGTCTGACCCTTAAAATTGTCTATGACTGCATATTTTTAGCACAGGGTGTAATAATCTGCTACTCCATGAACAATGGGAAACGGTTACTGGGTCTTCATAGGGGATAATCCCCACCTGCATGACTGCTTTCTGCCCAGTCCAGAGGGCTCCCCTTCCCAGAGAGCCCCAAATCACACTTAGCGTCTTGCGCTCAGGAAAATGCAGCCGCTAGAGGAATTTCAGCTGCCATGAAATCTCTCATTGCAGCTCCTCAGCAGCCATCACCACAGCAAATCCATTAGCATCCCTTTGGTGCTAGGAGAGCTTTGAGACCTGCCTGAGAGGTTTTTTTTTCCCTAAAGGAAGGAGGGAAGCAAAACAGCAAAGGCACACAGACCTCTGTCCTTTCCAACACTGGGGAAAACATGGCAGTTTTGGGGCTTTTTGGGGAGTAGGATGCAGAGAGAGATGCTGGTGCCCAAAAAGGGAGCTTTGTTCCAAACCCCATGTGCAAGGTTTTGTCACTGGTCATCCTCAGCCCATGGATAGGGCCACACTGTGCCCAGAGCAGGGCTGGATCTTGCCCGTGCAGCTGATCCAGAGCAAACAGACCTCCTTCTCCTCTTCTACAGAGCATTTTCCATCTCCTTTCCAACACCACGTCAACCTTGTCCTTGAAACCTGCTGCTATGTACAAGCTCTGACTTGGTTTGCAAAAACATTCTGAAATCTTTTATCAGAACCCACCTGCTCTGCAGAGATACACTCCGCTGATGTTTTATGAGGAGCTTAACTAAAAGGCAGGATTTTCCTTTGGGTTTTAAAGCAGTCATGTAGCAACCAGGATGTGGTATTTCTGAACTGCTTCCAGCTTTGTAGCTATTGAGGTTCCTCATTTTCATCTATAAACAATTAAAAAACCCAAACCAGTCTATAGAGCAGGCTGAGTGGGCTGTACGTTGTTAGCAACCAGGGCTAAAAAAAGGTTATAGAGAGACTGCGCTAGCTACGAGGCAAATAGCATTAAACCTTCAGGAGGCTGATGAATATTCAGTGACAGGATGGATCAAAATCAAACCACGGCTCCCTGGCAGGTCATGGGGAGCTGCAGACAGCACAGGCTGTACCAGCGGAACAAAGTACAGCTCCAGAGCCTCCTCCTTCCCTTCAAATCCTACAGAAACCAGTTATTCACCGAGAAAAACTGACAGCCCCAGGCAATCCAGAGGCTTGTGTTAAGGAGAGCAGAAGGGACAAGTTCCGCACAGCAGCATGAGTTAAGTGTCCTGCTCCCACCGCCCGTTTATACCTTTGAGCACTAATTAGATCAATAAATTGAAGGCAGATTGTGATCTAATAGTGCCTTCTGGCCTTTACTATTGAGTGAGCCAGAATAAACTAAGTGTAATTGCCCCTCTATGTACAGAGCCAGGGAAGATAGGATGGGAAGGGTCATTGAGAGAACCTGTAGCCAACCCCCAAATCCCAAGGGAGGACTAATGGGGATGAATCATTCCCAAACAACTTGGGATTCACAGAAATGAAGCTGGAAGCATGTGTGATGGGCTCAGTCTGGAAGCCCTAGAAGAAAAGGTAGAGGAGAAGGAGCTTAGCCCACACGTGCCATCAGGACCATGCATGACAGAGGCCAAAGACTCCAGCTCAGCAATGCACGGAGACCAGAGTTTTGTTGCTTTCCCCAGCCCTAAAAAAAAGGATCAAGCCTACAATTGCTCTGAGCAGTGCTTAAATGAAATCAGTCATTAGGAGAAAATTGGACCCTGGTGTCGCTTCCGCCTTTGCTTTAAGGAAAGAAGAGCAGCAATTACCATTTGCATATTCAACAGCCTCCTCAGCAAGTTAAATCAGCCCACACTGAGCAACACACTACCAAAGCCTGTCTGACACTGATGCCCCAACAAGCCGGTTTACAGCCAGTGCCGGTATTGCAGCATTGCAGTCTGCAGCCTAAAAATACCCAGTAAGGGTACAAACACATGCAAAGGAGTGTGCATGCTCCCATTCACACCCGCCTCCAAATTCACTCAGAAGCCAGGAGCTAAATCCTCAAATATGAACATTAGCCTCTTGTTTCTCTGGCTGCTCTCCCATCCCCTCCCAACAGAACAAGGCAAGGTGCTGGTTGAACTCCTTCCCAACAAGGAGCATTGCATTACACAAGGGGAGCACAGTTTTGTGCAAGTGCAGGAGCACTCACTGACGGACTCTGCTGAGCCTTCACTGATTTCAGCATCTTGGGCCGTGCCAGGCTTTGCCACCCTACAGGGTTTCAGCGCAGCCCAAGATGCTCCCAACCGATAGAAATATTCTGAGTCTCTTTTAGCGCTGCAAAGTGACCTCCTCAACTGGTAGTGGCTTGAGAGGTGCTTGGTCTCAGCAGGAACCTTTGGAAGACACTGTCACCTCCAAGTGCTAGAGCTGGGTGTCCTGGACCAACATCTTACAGTGCATAGACGCCCAGGATCATAGAATCATAATGGCTGGAAAGGACCTTCAGGATCATCAAGTCCATCCTTCATCCCAACTTCTCCCTAACCCCTAGACCATGGCCTCAAGTACCACACCTACTTGCTTTTTAAACACCTCTAGGGATGGTAACTCCAACACTTCTCTAGGCAGCCTATTCCAGAACAGAAGGAAAAAATGTGGCATCTACCCTGTGCATGCCTCATGCCCCTCACTTGGTGCTTCTCCCCATCTGTGTAACACCCAGTGCATGTCAAACCCAGTGCATCTTGTTTTACACTAACAAATCGAGGTGATTTTCTTCCCCCGCCAGTCATGTCCAGACCCCCACAGCAATAAAACTGGGTGCTCCCATGGCTGTATGCTTTCAGATCAACTGTATGTTTGATCCATCCCCTGAGAAGCATCAAAGCTTTCCCAAGGCATGTTCTGATTTCTTACCTTATGGACCCAACAGCCAGAACTTTCCTTGGCTTCATTCACTAATGCAACCAAGGTTCAGTCCCAATTGTGAGCCCTCTGAAGGTGTGTGTGATGCTGTCCCCATTCAATCAGGCACCAGAGTCTGGGCTTACCCCTCTCAAAAGCAAGAAGTGGTGCTCTGTTTCATGTTTGCACCAAACCCAGTGCAAAAGAACACCTTTTTATAAGGGGGATCCCTTATTATATTGAGCCCCTGTATGAATGAAGAGCTCAGAAACAGGATTGCCTTCCCCTTGGCAGGAGCCACCTGCCCTCCAAGGCAGAAGCCCAGAGAACCTGAGACCATCTTCAGCATCTCCAGCATGGAGCCCACACAGAGCACAGTGCCAGCATCCAGTTAAAAGCAACCAGGCTGATTTTTTGGCCATTTACAAAACCCCCTTTCTGCAACATAAATCTGTATTCAGGCACAGGTGGAGAAACTGTTTTGGTGCAAATCCGTATGTTTTGGCAGGAAGAGAGAAAAAAATCCCAAACCTACTTGGTTAAAAAGCTTTAAACTGTTTGACTGCCTCTTCCCCTTCCATCCACCGGTAAATAACCAGAAGAAGGGATGGGGAAAGTACATTTCCCGTGATGCCACAGGAACATCAGCTGCCAGGAGGAACCTGACTCATCACTAAATCACAAGAGCTGTAATTCTCAGAGTAAGCAAATCTCAAAGACTTGAGTTTCATGGACTTGTAAATACATCTGCCAAATCTTGAATTAGCGCAGATCTTTCTCCCACTTTCTCAGAAATCCTGTTATACTCCATAAACCAAATAAAGAGGGGGTTTTATGTCCAAATATTGCTCAGGTTGCCCAGTATCCAGAGGAAGCTGGTGGGAGCTGGCTGCAGCTGTAGGTTCCCAGTCCTGGAATGTCCATCGGCCAGCACCATCAAAAAAACCCAGTACTTGCCTAAAATGTGTCACCTCCTCTTTGTATTCTTCCCTTTTGTTGTGGGATTCATCATAACCTGAAGTGCACAGCTGGGCCTGCTGTCCTGCATGAAGGTATTTTATGCTGCTCAAGAACAGATGAGCTTCAGGGGCTTGATGATGAAATTCAGCAAGAAAAATCAAACCAGTGGATTCACAGAGCTGGCAAACACTTAAATCATAGAATCATAGAATCATTAGGGATTGGAAGGGACCTCGAAAGATCATCTAGTCGAACCCCCCTGCCAGAGCAGGACCAGCTAGACCAAATCGCACAGGAACATATCCAGGTGGGTCTTAGACATCTCGAGACCTCTGTAACTCCTCTTTGTAAACCACAACACATTGTCTTCTTAATATCAATTTGGCTAAAGTATCTTGGTCTTCTCACCTCTCTTATTGTTAATCAGGTTTTTTAGATCTAACAGTGTCCCAACAGTATGCTTATCGGTGGGGGAAAAAACAGTTGCACAAACTTGTGACACACCAGAAAGAGCCTTGCTTTCTTCTGTCCAGCCCAAATTTACACCTGCCACCAGCAGTAAAACCACTGTGAGAGAGACTGTTTTGCACATGTCTTCATGGGACTCTCCTGTCTGGTGGTGCTGCTGATGCTTCTCAGGGCAAAAGAGCAGCTACCTCCATCGTCCCTGAAGAACATCACAGCTCTGCTTGCAAGTTGCCTCTTTGTTGCGCCAGCAAGCTCCCTGCCAAGGGAAGCACACGCGCTGTTGACTCTGCAATCCAGTTTTCAGGGGGGAAGTGTGGTGCACAGCAGGGTGAGATGGGATCTGTCTGAACACTGTCCAACTGAAATCAATCCTTGGAGCAGCACTGCACACTTTGGCAAGCCAGCGAAAGCTGAGAGCAGGGGATAATGGTTGCTGGTGTGTTGCAAGACTTTGTCTGTGCCAGGGCATGAACATAAGCTTGGGTCCAAGGATGGTCGTTGGGTCCAAGGATGCTCCTCTGTGGTGGGAGCTGCCCTAGGGAACCCCACACAGCGCCTTAACCCACCATGCGGTTGCACAGACCAGCACAGCTCAGGGCACAGCCAAATCCGACCAGGGAAGTTTTGCTGCTGGAGCAAAACTTTGTTAGTTTTTGAGGATTAAAACTCAAACCTTGCTAGCAGTTTCCAATCAGTGAGAAGCAGAGTAACACTAACGCAGGTCATGAGTTCTCCCACTAAAAGGGTAAACTTAATCAGTGACAAGCTGAGCGCCGGCGCCAGATCCTCTAAATCGCCACAGACTGCTTCTCCGGCAGATCAGCTCAGGCAAATGCCATTTATTTCAGGAACAAGGACAGCAAGTTTGGAATCACTGGCAAGACCCAGTTTGGGAACCTATATAAATATATAGGTATTTCTTAATACTCACTGGGGTGCCAAACGACCCAATTCTACAAACACACTCATGCCTTTTTCCAGCAGCCAGGCAGACTTTGCAGTCCTTGTTTTGCAAAAGGAAACCAAAAAGTGGGGTGGGTGGGTTGGTGGTGGGAGGAAGAAAGAGTTTAAGACACATACTCCTCCCTTAATGAATGCCTGGAATGATTTGCATCCTGATTCCCAGGCACAACACTTGGTGGAGGTGGGTTAAGCCCAAGAGATGCTCCAGGAAGGCAGAGGAAAGTGGAGGCAGCTGGAGTGGCTCTCCAGGAAGGATGCTGAAGCATCCCCCTGCCCTCTCTATGCCCCAGCCTGGCTTCAAAAGGCAGCAGAGAAAAGCCCAGTAGAAAGAAAAGGCTATGCGAGGGGCCATCCCTCTTGATGCTCCCCTCACCCTGCTCTTGTTTCGGGGCGGCAGCTGCCAGCACTGCATTGTGGAGGGGCTCAAAGGGGCAGAGACAGCCCTTTCAGAGCCGAGGTCATGCACGGGAAGGGATTAGCACTAACCCAGGGCTCCCCTGAAAGCCTCCAGTTTTGCACAGAAGACCCTCACAAAAGCTGCCCTTTGCCATTTAAGCCTGGTCAGTCAGGGAGTCTGTGGGGATGTCCAAGCTGGTTGAAGCCAAGCCTTAGCCAGGCAGCTCTCAAAGCCAAAAACCATTGAGACAGATGCAAGACCCCACCAAGGGCAGCATATCGGACTGCTACAGTCCCACTAAGCATTCCAGGACAAGCATCCTCCTCCACACTAGCTCAAACCCATCACCCAGCACAAGCACAAACCAACATCCAGCCTTGCTCTATTTCCAGGGCTGGTTTTAGCCCCAGATGGAGGAAAATGCTCACACTGAGCATAAAACACCTCCAGGAGGCTGATAATACCAAGCTGTGAAGCACATCACAAGTTACATGTAACTAAGTAGCCAGGAAGGGCAGCTTCAGTGATCAGAACCCTGGAAGGGGACCTCCCCATCAGTATTTTCCTCTCCAACAGAAAGGATGTAGATTTAAGTCACTTCATTTCCGAGATCACTCCTGATTCCGACTACTCCCTCTAATGATGCAAAGCTTTTGTCAATAAAAGCTCCAGAGCCTGGCAAGTGGGGAGTGAGTAGCTGTATTTCCCAATGGAGGAGATTTGTTTGCCAATTAGCCTTTTCCTGGAGAACAACAGTTCAATAAAAATCTTTCCCTTATTTTAATTCCTCCTTTTTCTCCTCCCCCCTCAGTGTCAAGCTCTGCTCCTTCCAGTGAATTTTGGGGCTTTGACTTTGATTTATCGTATGCAAAGCCTCGTGGCTGAGCTTTCCACCTCACTGCTCCCCATCTCAGCAGTAATCCCTGGGGTGAAACAGGCCCTCTGAGTGTAAAAGTGAGGGGGTAGGCAGGCAGGTTTTTCCTCTCTCAAGCCCCTTAATTAATTTGGCTTCACAAACTGGAGCTTCCAAGTTGCTCAGAAACAGATGCTGCCAGTTCATCAGCAAGCAACGTCTGCTGTGAGGCCACCACCATGGCAAGGCAATGAGAGGCTGCTGGCTGAGCCTAAATGGGCTCATTTTGGGTTGTGTTCAGAGGCTTTTAGGATTATCTATAATATTATCTATTATTATGGGCTTATCTATACTTAAGGTGAGGCTACTGGAACCACTGGAGTTCATGCAGTTTGTAATGTGTAGCAAGATGGGTTTTTCCTCTTTCAAAATGGAAACTAGTTGGAGGCTGCTGTAACTAGAAGTCCTTCCCAGCAGGAACCCTGAAGGGTTGATATCATTAAACTTCAAGAGATCATTAAACTTGCAGTCCAGACAGCGCCCAGAGCTAACAAACCCAAATTTGCAGATCTCTCAGCTGGCCAGTGATCTGTAATGTTGATTTCCCTTTAATGATTTTGAAGCTCTGATGTTAATCCAGAGTGACTGTTCCCCCTAAAGTACAAACCTGGGCTTAAGAGTTCCTTGATAAATATGTCTGATGGCAGAAACGGCCTGTTGGCTACTTTCATTCCAGTGGGACACTGATACTGATCCCATGATTCAGCAGATGAGCACCAAAACCCAAAGTATTTGAGCTCACATCTGGCACAACACCACCACCCTGACCGCTCCAGCACAGCTTCTGCTTCCACCTGTGCCTGAGAAGAAGCAGTGATTTGTAATACATTACACCAAAAGGACGTTTGCATTTATAGATAATAAAGAAAAGCAGGTGACTACAGCAAGCAAGACCAACTAGAAGGTTTGATTATGGATTTTTATGTGGAAGGAACATGATGTAGCTTATGGTAAAAGCCTCAAGTTGACCATGATGGAGCTACACCAGCCCACACCATGGGACAGCAGGTTTCCTAGGAGTTACTCAAATTCAATTCTAAGCACACAGCTTAATGAAGGCACATCATATGAGTTGCCTCACTATCCTGCCTCAAACCCACGGCAGGGAGCAAAGCAGGGCTCACTCCAAAGTTTGCCACTCCATCACTGCTGAGGATGGACCTGGGTGTGAGGAAGGTCCCTCTTAGACACTGAGGAAAATGTCTTAATGGAAAGCATCCTCAGGCCTTGGAACAGGCTGCCCAGGGAAGGGGTTGAATCGCCATCCTAGGACATATTTCACGGTCGTGGCGATCTGAAGCTTAGGGAGAGGGTTTAGCAGTGGCCTTGGGACAGCTGGGTTAGTGGTTGGATTCTATGATCTGAAAGGTCTTTTCTAACCTAAACAATTTCATGATTCCCCAGTGGAAGCATCCAGAGGGAAGCATCTGTCCAGTGGAGATCCCAGAGGGACGCATTTAAAAATCAATAGTGGCTGTTTTGATGCTTAACCCAGGAAAGTGTCAGCACCAGCAGCATCAATACAAACCGAATTTAAACACAGAGTACGTGCACAGGGTTGCTTTGTTTTTCCTTTTGTGTATTGATTTAACCAAATCTGGTTTTCTCCAGATACTCTGATGTCCACAAAGGTCATCTGCAGCATCAGGCATCCTGCTTCTTCCATCTCCATATGCTGCTTCAAAAATGAGCTTCTCAGTCCCAACTGGAGCAAATGGTTCTGTGACAAACCCTGCCCCGAAGGTGCAGAACTGTAGCAACAGTGGACACCTCCCCACCTACCTACAGAAGTGGATTTTTCTTTGCAGCTTTCCACACTGCACCCACCACAAACAGCAACACAAGTTTTCCATCCCTGTAAATATTTACACAACAATCTCCCATTTCATTAAACAAGAAACAAAAACCCAAAACAGACTCATAATTGCTAAGAACTGCTTAAAAAAGTGACCCAAGGGAATCATGAAAGGCTTAGGCACCCGGAGAGAAGATAACTGTTGTTGAAGTTTCTAATTTAACCTCATCTGTTCATGAGACCAGTCTGCATGTTGATGTACTTGGGACTAGCTATACTCCACACACACAGAGATGCATGTTCCTAGTGGCCACTGTGGGCAAAACATTGGCTCAGAGCACCATAATGTCACCATTTCTTTTGGGGTACAGCATGGTGCTCTGTCCTCTTCCATTCTCCAGCTCCCTCCCACACACCCACTGTTACCTCTGTAGAGATGGTTCATGGTTCAACACCATCACTTCACTCACCTTTCTGAGTCTTTCATAGAAAGACAGAATGGTTTGGGTTGGAAGCGACCTCAGAGATCATCTTGCTCAAACCTCTCTGCCATGGGCAGCAACACCTCTCATCAGACTAGGTTGCTCAGAACCCCATCCAACCTGGCCTTGAACACTTCCAAGGATGGAACAGCCACAACCTTCCTGGGCAACCTGTTTCAGCACCTCAGCAGCTTCACAGGGAGGAATTTCTTCCTAAGATCTAATCTAAATCTCCACTCTTTTAGCTTGAAAATATCTTCCTTGTTTTATCACTAGAGTTCCTGCTAAAGTCTTTCTTCAGCTTTCCTGTAGCCCTCTCCCCTCCTGGTCTGACTGAGGACTTTGAAACAGTCTTCAATGCTCCTGGCTCTTCTGAGATGACTCTTCCTTGAAGACAACTTCTCGTTTGAGGTTGGAGTCCATCACTCTTGCCAGTAAAGTGAAGATGCTTCAGCCCATTGACATAAGTCCAGTTTACTCACAATCCAAAACAATGGAGAACTTCAAGTCTTTGGAGACTTCTAAGTCCTGGCAGTGGTAAGGTCCTGCAGAGCTCTTCACACCTGCACCTGGACAAGGCCTCATGGTACTGCTGGTGATCAGCACCTTTGTGACATTCCTTCAGAGCTCACCTCCTTCCCTGGCTTCAGGGTGATGCATTTGACTGACAACAAGTCTGCCCAGCTCTCCAGTGAGAAAGTATGTCCCAATACCCCAAAACACAACTTCATTCCTTTAACAGCTTTTGAAGCTTAAACACCTCTAGCAGCAGAGGTGGCAACTGAGTTTGCAGCCCTCTTAGGGCTGCAGTTTTCCAACAACCAGTTGACCAGATCCTTCAACACAGTCCAGATAACACCACTGATAATTAAGTGGGGCCCAGCAGGTCTAAATGAGCTTGAAATCCAGCAAGCTGAGCTCTGGTCCACAACTCACACTTATGCCCATGCCATGGGTGTCACAAGCTGGCCAAGCAAAGGATTCAAGTGAGCCACCTCCACTGGGCCACCAAAGTGGCTAAGAGAGCCCTGACAACAAAAAAAGCAAAGTCAAGTCACAGACCCAGGGACTGCAACTACCCTCAGAGCACTTCTGCCAAGGCACACAAAGGCCCCATTGCTCTATAGCTTGCCATGAGATTGCCACATGATGGGCTGGGTAAGGCTGGCAAGGCTGTTTTTTCTGCATAGCTCTTTGCACAAGGACATGTATCTCAAACCCTCCCTATGGAACAAGAACATTCAGAACATCTAACATGTAGACTATTTATCTCAACCATCTCCTATGAAGCAGAGCGTAAAGATTTGCTGCCCAGCCACCACCCTAAGCCTTGAGAAACATTTTCCTCTACATCTAACCTCAGTAGCCTCTTGCTTCAAATTATCACTGAACTTTGGATGCCCTAAACACACAGCAATGAAATGACCCAAAGAGAGATTGACCCTGAAATCACCCATTATCCCATGACTGTCCACAAGGGAAGGAAATCCAGAGGCTTTTGGAGAAAGATCTGCACAGCATTTCCCAACACAAGACCTGCAACACTGCTGATGAAGCTGCCAATTGGAGTCAGGTACCTGGAAACTCCAGATTCACTCCACTAACCCCAGAGATGCTACAAGAAAAAAAAAAACCACCCTTGAGCAAATGCCTCAACAGACAGAAATTTTCAAAACCCATTAATGCAGGTTTTAGAGCTGGCAAGAGCCACTCATCCCCATCAACAGCAAGAGGAGCCCTGAGAGCAGGAGGAGGGGAGCAAAAAGCATCTTGCAGGCAATCCCAAGCATTTTTTGCCTAGTTGAGTGCTTCATGGAATGAGGAACCCATGCACTGACAGGAGCCCTTGAAGCATGCCAGACCTTTATAAATTCACTTTCAGTAAATTTACCAACACGTCATATGGAAAAGGAATGCATGCTATGCAAATCCAGCCCCAGACTGCTCCCTGCCTAATCTAGCTTTAGATTCAAATGCTTATTACCATGGCATCCAATTGGGTAACATATATGAGACAGGTTTGGTTTGGGCTCCCAGCACTTCAGCTTCAGTCTTCCTAAGGCACCAAATGGGAGGGGAGCAGGGGAGGAACAAAAGAAATTAAGAGAAAGAAACTAATCACTGCAGAGAATTTGTGAATTCAAGCTTTGGTGGAAAGCAGAGAACAAAATCCATGCATGGAAAAAGGCACTGACACCTTCCAGCAAAAGCCAGGCAGATATACAAACATTTGGCAGCTCCCCAAGAACACAATAAACACCGAGTCCTGTTCACACCCCATCAATTCCCTGCAGGGAAGTGGGTGTCTGTCTTTCAGAGTCTCTCCCTTCCTCCCTCCATGAGACATAAGGTGATGCAAGGATCTCCCACACCCCTGTAAGACCTATGCTAGCTCTCAGCAGCACTGAACAAAGCTGGTCACACCATAACCTCCAGATTACCTTATGAACGATCTGGGCACCCATGCCAGGACCTCCAGATCCTGGGTAACATGTCAACCAGAAGCTGTTTGCTGCTTTGGGGACAAATGGATTCCCTTTACTGCATCAGGGACTGCAGCAGGAAACAAGGACCACAGGAATGTCATTCCTGGAGGTCACCACCTCCCTGTCTGCTGGCACCAAGCACACATCAGGGTCCATACCATACATCATTTCTGCCCTTATCTGCACCAAGCAAGGTGATTCACTTTACTTTTAAGTTTATCAAACACAGTCAGTCTGTCCAAACCCTTTGCCAATCCTGGTACCTCCAGCACACAAACCTCTTGCCTCCACCATGCAGCTACAACTCAGGCACCGTGCACTAGAAACAGCCCTGAGGCAGGGATATAGGACCCACCACTCAGGCTTGACAGGGTCTCCCCTTCATCTGCTGCTTAGGTACTATGCTAAGTGTTCCTGCCGTGGAAGATGTTGAGGTCTGCAACACCACATCCAGTTCTCACCTTTAGGTGTGCTGAATCCCAGCAGCTTGTTCTCCCCTGCCCCTGCAGCGCTGAACGACATACAGACTGCAACCATTTCCATCAAAGGGCCAAGACACTCAAATGTTGCTCCCAGTCTCTGAAGACCCTACAAGACTGCACTGACCCTGCAGTACTACAGAAACCTCATTCAGTGGGGTAAGCAGCACTGGGAGAACCAACAATAACAAAGAGGATATTTCCCTCTGAACCTGAGCAATATAAGCTACTTTTCTAATAAGTTCTTCCTGCAGTCTTAAAACAGACATGAGAGAATTAACATAGAGGACACTCTCCACCCTGCAACACCTGTGTGTCTGTACACAGTCCTGCAGAGTGGACTCTTACGTCTCGTAATATGGTAAATCCAACCACAGCACTCTTGATGGCTTAGGTGTTCATAATACTGATGTGCATTCCCCGGTGGTTGGTACAGATTGGTTTCATTGCATCCATTCCCTTAATTAAAAACCTCCACAATGCCCATTCTTCAAGCCTGATGCCCATTTTGACAGAATCTGGAGTAGCTCCACATAAGAGATTTAAATCAGCCTGGAAGAGAATGCAAGACAAGTCAATAGAGTTGATGGATTCTCAGAGGCAGGGGAGTAGGAGCAGAGGGATAGGCCAACTCTAAAACTTCATTTCATTAGTAAACTAAGCTAGAAAGAAAAGGTTAACTTTCAGTGATGCATGTTATTGCTGAAGGAAGTGAGGCAGCTGATACTCTGCCTCTCAGGCACATGTGCTCTCTGCTTCATCTTTTACTGAATGAATATTCAAATACATCGAGAGAAGAAGGAAAACAACTCAAAGAAACCGGAGGTTGCAGCTCACAGTGTTTTCATAATCCTGTTCAAAGACCAAGCCAGATTTACCAGCACCCGCATCACTGCCTAACTCTGGAGGATGCTGGTCGGGCTCTTCCTCCAGCTCTGCACCTCCCCAGCTCAGAGCAGGGCCTGGAGTTGGTCTGTGGGACTTTCTTCCTTGCTCCTGTGCGCAAAATGACACAAGGGATGGTTAAATGTAGTGGAAAGACCCCCTTTCCCATGCAGCTCAGCCCATAGCTGAGCTATGGGAAACCCTTTGCGGGACTCCCTGCCTGAGGTCATGGATGGAGACTCTCAGCACTAAAGGAGCCAGACAAATAGCATTTACCTACTTACAGGAACTAAATACCCCAAATTCACAGTCATTTGTGAGCCAAAATCCATAGAATTCACATTCATATATTTATAGCCACCACTGCTTCTGGAGCTCTGTCTACAGCAGTCTCTGAGACAGGGATATTCCAGTGATGACTGAGGAAGTCCCATTGAAGAGGTCTTTCATCTCGCCGTGGCACAGGGACTTCTGGATAATTCACACACACATATTTCCAAGGGAAAAAATACTTCAAAGCCTCAGAAGCTGCATTTCTGGAGCTGTGGATAACACTCATGCGAAGAGCATGCTTTGCTTACGATAACCCAGGATGGCAACTCACTTGAGATGCAAAAATAAATTAATGACTGAGTATATTTAGATTTATAACCTCACAGCAGCTTTATTTATAGGGATGCCAATCACTTTTACATAGATATAAAATTGGCTGGCAGAATGCCTCAGACTATATCTAGAAACCCATCTGTAAGGAATCTGAGCTGCGATATCTCTGTATACGTTTGGCCAAACAGTAAGGCTAATGCCAGTCATCCTGACTTTAAACGTACAGATGGGCCAGGCAGGGGCTCGCCAAGCTTGACACACGGCCAAAGATAGATGAATTTTGCTATCACCTACTATAAACCGGTTGAGGAAAGGACCAGACGGAAGGAAAACTAGTCACCGTCTGGGCTATGTGGCTGCTAATACCAATACAATGTTGGCTGGAGAACAAGGCAGCATCCAGCTGGCTACAGGTGAACCTCTTTCAAAGCCTTCCAGCACTGAAATAGGGAGCTATAAGCAAGATAAAAAGACTCAGCAGACCTCTGCAGCACCTTCCAAAGACAAGGGAATCAAGTCAGGGCTCTTGTGTAGAGCTTTTCCAATCCATCACTCAAGACACAAAGCTGTGACAGGGGAAGACACAAACTAATCAAAAGTCATCAGTTGACTCTTGATCTCAAAGCAGACAAGGATTTCCAGTGATGCTTCTCCTCTCCCACCACAGCCCAGGGCCTCATAGCTTTATCTAAACCCATAGAATCAAGGGGAGAGGCTGCTGTGCATTTCCGTAGATTGATGCTGCAGCATCCCTGACTAACCCCGTGTTGTCAGGGTGAGTCTGGGGGCTTTCTGTTGTTGCCCTTTCAGCTCAAGAAAGGACCACCTGAACAGCTGAAAAAAATCACTTCTAACACACAAGAAACGATTAAAAACTGCTCTTTGTCCTGGTCAGGCTTCTGGGGTCTGTCTGTCACAGAAATGGGGCAAAACAAGGCTGGCTCCACATCAAACACAGACTCTGGGTAAATGCATCTCCTCCTTGAAAGCTGCAGCTTTTTGGCAATACCAAGGCGGAAAAGGTTACTCTAGAATATGACTTTGAATAGCTCTGGGAACAAACCCAACATTAATTTTCAACACTTATTCAGCAAATGATTTGAATAAACTGAGGAAGGCCGGCACGCACAAACTGACAGCAGTACTCAGTAGAGTTCTGACTCTGCTCCTCAGATAATTTACGAGCAAACAACTCCCAGCAAACATGATCACCCTCCAGTTGGAGGAATGGATTAACCAACCCCACCTTGGGCACAAGGTAACTCTTAAGGTCCCTACCAGCCCAATTTTAATACCATTTTACACTACAAACTGTTTACACACTGGTGTTTGCTCTGATTCATCCCTGGAAATAAGTATGTCTTCAAGAATAATTGATGGAAAGACAAAACAGAAACCCAGCAGCAGTTCCCTCTTTCAAGGACAAAGCAAATGAAAACAACCAAATGTAGATCTTTGACATCCTCAATCCAAATGTTTTCCAAAACATTTCCAAATGTTTTCCAAAGCTTCCAGCTGAAGCTTTCACAGCTAGGCTGCGACTCCACCAAAGCCTCAGGCTACAGTTGCAGCCCATGCCATTATTTGAAGTGCACCGTCGTGGTGCGTAGCAGTGTGTGCTGAGGAGATGGTTGGGGTTGACTACTCCAATGACCCACCTGCCAAGACACACCCAAGAGCCTCATGCAGAAAACAGTGATTTGAAGGAAAACTGACTCTGCTCTCTCAGTAGGGCATTTTCCAACCTGACAGAGCTCAACTGCTACATGGGCTTTCAGAAAGAGACTCTGAATCAGAGAATCATTCCACTTGGTTGGAAAAGACCTTTAAGATCATTGAGTCCAACCATTAACCCAACTGTCCCAAGGCCAGTGCTAAACCATGGCCCTAAGCTCCAGATTTCCATAACTTTGAAACACATCTAGGGATGGTGATTTAACCTCCTCCCTGGGCAACCTGTTCCAAGGCCTGATGGCCATAGTGCATGTGGCCACATGTCCTCACCTTCACGTCAGGCTTTGGAGTTTATTCCAAGCACCTTAGGAATCATTCTTCTGCCTTAAATCCTTTGAATTATGGAAAATAAAATATAAAATAACAAAATGAAATAATTTTTCAAATAAAAAACCACCTACGGAAAGTAAAAATTTAAAACCATCCATTGTCCCTTCCAACCCTGGTAATACTGTGATACTGTGATTCTCTACACTTAAGCAAAAAATGCTGAAGTTCTGTTCAAGCACCAGCAAACATGGACATTTATGGTTATTACACAGCCAAAACCGAGATGGTTGAAGGAGATACTGGTCTGAGCAGCTGACCAAAATCACAGCAGCAAGGTCTCAGCAGTGCTCAGCTGCAAGAACTGACTGATTTCAGGGCTGGGGGTCTTACACACAGCAGGTCCCTGTCCCCAGCCTCCTCACCCCACTGCTAACACAACAGCTTCTATCCATGCCAGTGGCCTCATCAGAAACAGCAGCACACATAAAGCAGAGTTTCAGAAGTCCTTCAAAGTCCAAAGCTGATCTCCAACTCTTTCAACTTGCTTCTGGACACAATCAAAACCCAGAGCCGGCTCTATGCCGAAGGAGTCCTCCTATCAGGGGCTTTTGATTAGACCTTTTGTAGAGTAGAAAAAAAAAAGCCTTGCTGGAGGATGATAAAGTCGAGACTACAGTATATTTTCCAGCTGATCCAGTAAACCTAAAAAGCCTTCCCTTGATCATGGACTGCCACGATCAAAGCCATTATCCCATTCGCAGTCCTTCTGAAACTTCAGCTTCCAAATGTGCAAGCTATTTTTAAAATCTAAACCAGGCCAAGCCTCTTGTTTGGAGTTTTATGAGAAAAACAGGGTATGCTTCTCCCAAACCTTCCCCCATCATGCCTACAAGTGGCTGCTGGGCACATGGTGGAGGGCAAGAGCAGAGAAGTGGCTCTGTGCCTGGGGGCACCTGAGGAGCATCCAGTGGTCAGGGTCTGCTTGCAGGGACACTCATCCCCCACTTTACGGTGCTTGTGGTTTTAGGGGAATATTCCATTCCTGGACTGTGATTATTTTTTTTGGAGAGCAAACATCCTTTGCATCCCCATCCTTAGGTTCTGTGTTTGCCTTTGGCATCCTCTGTCACAGGAGTTTGCTGCTCTGGGGCCCAAGAAGAGGAAATAGCTTTAAGTACTTTCATGTAAAGAAAGAAGAAACACACAGCCCTGCGAAAGTGTAGCAAGTCAAAGGGTCATCAGCTCCAAGAGAGGTGATGGAAGACCAGCCAGCTCATTCTGGTGTCATCTGGTGTCAGTGTCATCTGGTGATAGGACAAGGGGCAATAGGTGCAAGCTGGAACACAGGAGGTTCCATATAAATATGAGAAGGAACTTCTTCACAATGAGGGTAACAAAGCATTGGAACAGGCTACCCAGTGGGGTTGTGGAGTCTCCTCTGGAGATGTTTAAAACCTGCCTGGATATGTTCCTGTGCAACTTGGTCTAGGTGATCCTGCTGTGGCGGGGGGATTGGGCTAGATGATCTTTCAAAGTCCCTTCCAATCCCTAATGATTCTATGATTACAGACCAGTTGGTACGGCATGGTGAGCACCAAACCTCCTGGTGTACAGTGGCCTCCACAGGAGAGGCGCCTCCTGGTCAGTCCTGGTCACTGAGGCTCACAGTGGCCAAACTGCAAGAAGTCAAAGAATGAGTGGTCTGGATGAGTGACAAGAGCTTGGGGAGAAATTGAAGGGCTTTCTGAAGCATGTGTCCACCAAGCTGTACCTCCTGTGTCCCCAGGGTGAACTTCTAGCAGGAGAACATTCTTACAGGTTTGGGACTGATCTGTTGGAGAGCAGTATAGGAGAAAGGGACCTGCGGGTCCTAGTGGACAGCAGGATGACCATGAGCCAGCAATGGACCCTTGTGGCCAAGAAGGCAAACGGCATCCTGGAATGGATCAGAAGACGGGTCATTTTCAGATCAAGAGAGGTTCTTCTCCCTCTCTACTCTGCCCTGGTGAGACCACATCTGGAATACTGTGTCCAGTTCTTGGCCCCTCAGTTCAAGAAAGACGCAGAACTGCTGGAGAGAGTACATCACAGAGCCACAAAGATGATGGAATGGAACACCTCCCTTATGAGGAAAGGCTGAGGGAGATGGGTCTCTTGAGCTTGGAAAAAACGACACTGAGGGGTGACCTCATTAATCTTTACGAATACATAACAGGTGGGTGTCAGGAGGATAGAGACAGGTTCTTCTCAGTGTCATAGGATCATAGGATCATAGGATGTTAGGGGTTGGAAGGGACCCAAGAGATCATCGAGTCCAACCACCCTGCCGGAGCAGGACAAAACTATCTAACACAGATCACAGAGGAACGCATCCAGGCGGGCCTTGAAAGTCCCCAGA
>JAOXOE010000441.1:41627356-41642980 GCA_028565055.1 Phoeniculus purpureus
AGTGAGGGTGACAGAGCACTGGAAGGGGCTGCCCAGGGAGGTTGTGGAGTCTCCTTCTCTGGAGACATTTAAAACCTTCCTGGATACATTACTGTGTGGCCGGATCTAGGTGATCATGCTGTGGCAGGGGGACTGGACTAGATGATCTTTCAAGGTTCTGTGATTCTTCCAAGAGAGATGGGGACACAGAACAAAGAGCCACATGGAGCCTTCACATGCTCTGGAGCTATTTAAAAGCCAAATGTAGCTCCCTAGTGAATGTTTCATTTAACTAAGCAGCTTCTAAGGCACCAGTCAAACAAGTTACATGGTCGTCTTTTCCTCACAGCATCTGTCTCCATGATGTTGCCCATCTTCCTTCTTGTCAGTGCTTTCACACTCCTCAAATCCCCAGCTCTGCAAGTTCTTTTCACCTCTCCTTCTGCTCAAACCGATCAGATCTGTGAAAGGCTGAGTGGAGAAGGCAGGCATACACCAGTAGGATGGGTTTTAGAGATCTGCTACATGCTTTGGCATCCATCACTGTGGCTGGTGGGGCTATACTGAGCAGGAACAATGGCCACACCACACATCCCAGTGCTTTGAAAGGTGTTGTCTCAACCTCCACCAGCCTTCCAGTTGGGTAAATGTCACGTTAAAAAAGAGGTCAACAGCCTTCCTTAAGAATGTTACCATAAAGTCAGGTTTTTCCCACCCCCACGCACACCGGAGCACAAACAGGGCCACCAGCAATCCAGTGCTGGTTGTGATAGCCACCACAATGGTCCCAAAGGGAATAAAGGATTTGCAAGCATCTCCTCAAAACATCACTTGGGAGCTGGGCAGAACAGACAAGACATGAGAAACTTGCCCAGTTTCAACTCTGCCATAGCACAGACTCCAACACATGCCCCAGTTTGTCTTTACTCTGCCCAATAACTGCAGAAAGGAGACTTCAACCTTAGCATCCACGCAAGCATATTTCCCTGGGTCTACTGAAGCCACCAAAGCCCTGTAGATCCCCACAGTCCCACCTTGCTCTTGCCTTGGCCCCTTCCCTTTAATGAACTTCTCCCAGGAAAAAGAGCAAAGTCCCACTGTGCATCTGTAATCCCCAAGAAGGGATAACACAAAATGACTGACCTCAAAAATGTATGGTCTACATCACATGGGAAAGCAGACAAGCTGATGGCAATGGCTGTTTCTGGACGCAAGACGATCTAATCTCATCATGAAAGTAGCTTGTACTCTGAACCCTTGTCCTCAGGTTCACATGCTGGACATGATAAATGAGGTGAGGGAAGCTGACGAGCCAATGTCCCAGCACCCAACCCCTGCCACCACAGCTCAGAAGAAAGGGAAAGCAAAGGGAAAAAAGCAAATCAACCAGCCCCACACTGCCAACAGCTGTTCTCAGTGATAAATACATGCTATTCATGTGGGTGCTGAGCATGAACCAGAGGTGAGTTCCACCACATCTGTCTCCCCACAAAGGCTTTCAGCCATCCCATCCTCTTCTGCAGTGTTTTAATGAGTCTTTCTCACCTCCCATGTTAAAGAGACGGGAAACACGTGCATCACCATCTCCTCTTCCCAAACCAAACACTGAAATACAGGCCCAAAACCACCCAAGTTCCAACACTGGCAAACTTATAGCAGTAACTCATTTCCAGGCAGAGCTGTGATTTTTGTAAGGGATACCACCAGGTTAAGTAGTCAAAGCAAAAACTTCCGTAAAACCTTTTTCTCCCCCCTCCCCGCTCCTCCTCCTGAAATTACAGGGAGTAACACAGCTTGGCCAGTTTAGTGGGGTATACATGAAGGCTTGGCTGAAAGCAACCTCATTAAACTGGTTGGGTCGTTAAGCACCAATCCAAACACACAGTCCTCTGATCACCACATGACGGGCTGCGAACCAAAGGCAACTCAAAATTAAACCCGTGACAATTACAAAAAACCTCTTACAACCTTCCCTCTCCCAAGCAGATCCAGCAACACCATCCCCACCCTTCCTTCGGTTTGGGATTTTTTTTTTAGATTTACTTACATAAGCAGCATGACAGATAACTTGGAGGAAATCAGATGCTTAATGATTAAGCGACACTTAGCACGCTGGAAGATAAAAACGCCCCTTGGAAACCCTGCAACAAAAACAGAAGGTATAAACAGACAGTAACTAATTATTCCGATTAAATCTTGGAAGACCTGAAATACCCGACTGCAGCAGAACAAAGCAGGCAAGCACTGAGGCTGCTCGCGAAAAAAAATGAGTCACACCCTTTTCTTTAAAAAAAGAATTCACCCAAATAAACCCAAGAGCTTCTGTGCTGGTTTTGTTTGCATGTGTTTCTTAAGGTGTAGGCTGATAGGAAACCTCTGCCGTACCCCAGAGGGATCCTGTCACCTTCAGCTAAAATTAGACTTCAAGGAAAGTGGGCAGAGGTGGGTGTCTCTGACCTGTGCTGGCACGGCAAGGCTCCCACCGGCAGCTTGAGGAGCGGCACGTTGGGGTTTTATCCTCCCTTCCCACTGAAACCAAAGAGAGGCTTTTTTTGGATTTTAAAAAAAAAAAAAAAGAAAGAGGGAAAATAAATAAATAAGTCAGGCTCCAAGGGAGAAAGGAGGGGACAGCAGGTCTACCCCCTATGCAGGGAGGGATTCAAGCCAGAACTGAGATAGAGGGAGGCGAGGATGCAGCTGAATCACAAGGATGGGATGAGATGGGATGGAGCGGGATTGGTTAAGATGCTCAAACCAGTGGTAAGAAGAACTGGTAAACCCCACCAGCAGTTCACCCAGCATCGTGGATACAGACTAAGGCACCTACTTTATTGTGGTCCATGACAGCAGTGCCAGGAGTCTCTGCTGGAGAAGCCAGCATGCAGAGCAAAGCAAGGGGATGTGCTCAGCAGACATTCCCCTACTGTCCTTGCCTTGCAGGAAACCCATTGTTTTCCTCCTCCCCTTCTCAATGCCCTTCCCCCACCCATTAAATGCCAGTGGAGCTCAGGGGAATATTTAATCTCAAACCTCAGTAATCAATCAGTTATCCCTCATGCATGAGAAAGAGCCACGGCAGTAAGCATCAAATCCCATTTCTATCCAGCAATACCACGTTTTAATTACCTATGTAACACGTCCCTTTTAGCATAAATTCTGCACGGATCCGAGGCAGCCCTGGGGTTATGGGTAGGAAAGGACACAGTGCTGGGGAAGAGCATGGGGGGATGACAGGGAGCAAGGGGAAGGGGAAATCACTCCAGCAATTATTTAAGATGACAGCTTTATATGGCTCCTCCAGTTTGCCGTTGGCCAGATGATGCTTTGACTTTGTGTCTGCCATCCTGGGCAGCAGCAGGACAACCAGCAAGCTCACATTCAGCCCTGACACCAGAACCTGCACTAGTTTTATGTGGGAAACGTGAGTGAATGAGGACAGAAAATGCAAGGTGGACACGTGCAGAAAGGCTAGGGCCATACAAATAACAGCAAGGGGGCCTCTCTGCTGGTGCTGCAAGACTTAATCCAAAGATTTCACATCAAAGACAACCTTACTTGGTGGTTTTGAGCTGGTTTGGCATGACCCTCTGACAACATCACCTATTTCCAAGTGCAAGCATGGCCAGATGAGCAGGACCATCACACAGCTGCCAGTGCAGCAGGTAGGCAGCTATGAGTAACATCCCTCCTCAACCCAACCAGCACAGTCCTGAGGGCACAGCTCCCAAACAGCTACATTAAATATATATAATATAGAGGGGTTTAAAAAATATATATAAATATAAACGGATGCACAGACTTTTCTAATCTATAGGAACAAAAGAGGGGACACCCCGCTGCAACCCCATGTGCAGCTCAACTGCTCTCTGCAGCAATGGAGGAAATGAGAAGCAGAGACCAGGCACACACACACGGTGCTCGCTGGGGCATGGCTTGGCTCTGGGAACGTTTCTGGATTCCCCAGCATGAGCCTGACTTCCAAGAGATGCAAAACAGTCTCTCAGCCACTCTGGAGAAGTGGAAGGGTCCTCAAGAGCTCAGCCAGGCAAGCAAAGTGAGATGGAGAGCCAGGCTCTGGGTGCTCATGGGGATGGCTGACTCCAGTCCATGCTACATCAGCTCAGAGGTCCCCAAAAAACTCCTCAAGCCATTAGAACAGCTCAGGAACCACCCCAAACCCACGATGCACAGCAAAAAGCAAAGTCCCCTCCTGGAGCTTGGCAATAGGACAAACCTATCTGCAACTGGAGCTCCAGCCTGACATGACCACAGTGGTTGGACAAAGCAAAGCAATGAGCTCAGGATTGAGGGTCTTGGGGTTATCTTTGATTTCTCCATGTGTAGCAGAGCTGCACTGCCAAACCCTTTTTTCAAGCAGATCCCATGGGCAGGGTCTGTAAACACATACACATTGCTTTCAGAAGGCTCATAAAAGGAGTTTTAAAAAGGGGAGGCAGTGTGGTGCAGCAGGAATTCTTGAATTCCTCTGGACAGGAGACACATTTTGCAGAGATGGGATAAGGAGATCTACCTGTGATCTGTGAACAAGATTTTTGCACTGTGGTCTCCTTATGAAAGCCAACACTGTCTCCTCTCCTTTATTTTTTGCCTCAGTTTCCCCAAGAGCTGTAACATCAGGAACTGCTTGGCACAAAGGATCGAGACCTCAAGCTCCACAAACATACCCAGAGAAACTTACTCTCTCTCTTTAGCCCACGTTGGAGGGAGCAAAATTAAGAGGGGCCAGGCCCCACCAGCTGCCCATAACATGTTCCTGAAGGATCCAGCCATATTCCCATTCTCTCCCAAAGAGCAGGACTCTGCAGTGCAATTCAGGACAGAGATCCTCTGTGCAGTATCTAGAGCAAACGAAACCTTCCAGGCACAGCAGCGAGCATGGATTTATTGATTCATGGAAAATGTCCTTATAAATTACTTCATTCAGACCAACAGGACGAGACAAAATGAGGACCATCGTCAGCAGCGAGAGGCTGCAGTGCTAGGATTTCAACCTCATACTCCAGAACAAACCACTCTTTCAGAGCAGACACCTCTAAGAGGGCTTCACAGGGCTGGTGGAAGATGATGCAGAGGCCAGCACAGATCTGTGCAACGTCCCACCTTGTCCTCACTTTTCTGCCCCAGAGCAGGTAGAGGCAATGGATGATTTCAATGGGACTGCCTGCCCGGTGAGACATAGCACAGATCCATGCTGATCTCTTCTGTGCTGTCCTCATCCAGCCCCATGAAGCCACATTAGAAATGTCTGCTCTGAAAGAGTGATTGCTCCTGGAGCATGGAACTCCCAAGCATTTCAGCTAATTAATCTTATCTGCTTCTCTTGATACTGATGGCTTAATGTGCTTTCATCAAACTCAAACTTTCTCCCAGGGCCACCTGTGGTCTGGGCTATGATGTCAAGTCAAGACCAAGACCACATTTGCTGCAAGTGTTTGTTCCAATGGATAATGCAGCTCAAAAATAAACAAACATCCAGATGTACTGGTGCCTTGTTCTGGACAGAATGCAGATGGCTTTGGCTTCCAGACATGGGTTGCCTGCTGGACTGAAGAGCTGCTGGATACACTTCCAGGGACAGTGACTCTATGACTTCCCTGGCCAGGCTGTTTCAATGCTTGAACTACTCCAGGAAAAATTCCTTCCCTGAAAATGTCCAACCTAAACCTTTCCTGGCACAACTAGAAGCCATTTCCTCTCGTCATATCACAAACCAGACCAATCAACACTGAGAGCAGGGCCAGGCACTGCCCTTCTACCATGGGCTCAGAAGCAGCCCCACTCTCAAACTACCTTTTTCAGGAGCGTGAGCAGCTGAACAAAGCTCAAACCACTTTCCAGAGATCCAAATACCTCTTAGGATCACTTCCCAGCACCCCCATCTTCAGATCTTTTCCTAGTATTTAAAAGTTATATAATTAGTATAGTTAATACTAGAGGAAATTTGAGACTTACTGTAAAAACAACATGTTGAAGACGCCAAGCTATAGAATCATAGAATCACAGAATCACTTAGGTTGGAAAAGCCCTTCAAGATCATCAAGTCCAACCACTAACCCAACTGTTCCAAGGCCACCGCTAAACCCTGTCCCTAAGCTCCACATCTACATAAGTTTAAACACATGCAGAGATGCCAATTCAACCTTCTCCCTGGGCAGCCTGTTCCAAGGCCTGAGGACCCTTTCCATGCAAGTTTTTCCTAATGTTAGATGCTCCCAGAGGCATCTAACATTAGGAAAAACTTGCAAGGAAACATCTAACATCCTATGGAGGTCTTCTAGGAACTCCACCTCATGCAAACTCCCCCTATGCTACCATTAGAATCACAATAATCTTGGCACATTAACCAAAGGCACCATGTCTCTGGCAGCAATCAGGCAGGGACTCCCAGCAGTGAGGAGCTCCGGGGATCAGGCTGTGCAGTCACACGCAGCTGTGTTTGCAGTCCCGACCTTTCACAGTCACCCACACCCCGCCACGCTGCCTCGCCTGTTCCCCAAAACACACCCCAGTCCCACGGCAATGATTAGTATTTTGATAAACAAACATGTGCCATCACATCACTTAACTCTCCGTGGAGGGGTTGCCATTCCTACATTGTCAGAATAAAGCGCTAGTGGGGTCCTGTCCTTAATCTCCTTCCACCTCCAGGGCACTGCTCATGGCTCCAAAGTGTCTTTCTGCTCTGCAGCATCCTTATGCCTCATGAACCGGGAACCACTGCCCTGGACGGTCTACCTGCCTCCACCCTGTTATCCGGGCATGGTGGGGAGAAAATGGCTCCTTTATATAGTGAGAATTAAAAAAAATAATGGACTTGTACCACTGCACCATCTACAAACATCCCTTCACAGCAGATGGTCTGAGATGGAAGGTCCCAGGCAGAGCTCACAGCGCTTGGGTGCACAATAAATATCACTGTGGAGCTCAGACACATCAGCCCTTCCCAGCACAGGGGAGACAACCTGAAGGGGACTTTTTAGCAAGGACTTTAGCGATAGGACAAAGTAGAATGGCTTCAAGCTAGAAGAGGGGGCATTTAGATCAGACCTTAAGAAGAAATTCCTCAATATGAGGTTGCTGATGCACTGGAACAGGTTGCCCAGGGAGGCTGTGGATGCCTTTCAGAGGACAAGGGTAGAGAGAGGAGATATCAGCTCACCCCTTCAGGGCTGAACATAGACAACACAGCCGAGCAGTGCTCGACTCCTGAGGCACCAGCAAAGCTACCCCACCCTGGAGAGCAGGTCTCTGCTTTCCTTAACTAATAGACCCAGGTGCTGCTGCAGAAGCCGATGAGCTGATCTTTCAAGAGTTAAAGCTGATTCCCCTTCCTTTTATCTAAAATTTGCCTCCCCTCTCAATTTCTATGCCAAACCAGGGATGATAAAGCAGGACAGTGGTTCATTCTTTTAGCTACCATGATGATATACATATGTAATTTTGATTTTTTTTTCTAATTAAAGGGAAACTCCTTCACTTAAACACTTCAATCAGCTTAATTATCCCTCTCCAAGAGTTTGTTTTCTAAATAACAGAAGCAATCAATCATTCCAGGGAGGGCAAACACCCAGTTCACTCAGAAACCCCCAACTCCAGCTGCGGCTGCAGCCATCTCAGTTCTTCCTGCATGCTGGCCAGACCACACCACGGCACATCATGCTGACAGAGCACGGGGGGTTAAATCCAGCTGCTCAAGCCTAAGCTGGTCCCATACTGCAGATAAGAAAGTAGCGAATAGCAGTTTGTCAGCCTACAGCAAACACTGGCACCAGTCACTTGCGTGACTGTCAGCAGGTATTTAACTCAGAGTCCACCGATGCTGGAGACCCTGCAGCCACATTTAGTTAAAGCTCTCCTGATGAACTGCTTTCCTGGCTGTTTGCTTTGAAAGCTGCAATAGAGAAGGCTGAAAAGATAAAGTGACTCTTGGATTTGAGGCTGGTGGCCCAGAGGAGATGCAGCAACACTTTTAACCTGTTAGTATGACTCTTTGGTCTTTCAATGAATCTCATGGAGCCAAGCACAGAACAAGAGATGCTGTCACACAGGACAAACCTCAGGAGATAGAGCAGCCAGAAACCCACCCAGCAGCTCCAGCAGAGCACTAGACAGATAGGGGTGCAAACAGATGGCCCTGAACACATACATGGCCACAACCTGCTTATCTTAATTCCAGGTCTAAAAGTTTCCAGGTGACACGGTTGGTCTGATGCATTAAATTTCCCCACTGGCAATTAATTTCCCTCTGCCTTTCCAGACTAAGGCTTCTCCCTATGGCTGCTAAAGTTGACCAACAGCTTTTACTTTCTTTGCATCCAGAAACACTGAACTGCTGCCTCTGGGGATTCAGCAAAGACACAGAGGGCCCTTTTCTCTGTCCTTAATACCTCAGCCATGCTCAGGTAGCTGCAGCAGGGCTACTGAACTTTAAAACCCAAGACATTGCAAAGCTTATGGCTATGCTGTAAGACCTAGTCCTTCCAAAATCTGCATCATCTTAAATCCCAGAGCTAGACATCTCCATGCAACTACCTATCAAGCATCTCCCACTTCAGCTGTGGTCCAAGTTAGCCAGAGAGTGCAACATGGACAATGGCTATGGGATGCCCCAGCCTGCTCACCTCCCAGTTTGGAAGAGGCAAGCTGTGTCCCATGTTAGCACGTTTTGCATAATCAGAATGGGAGTCAGCCTCCAGAACCGCAACACAAAGGGTGTGTTTAACTCAACTAGAAGACAAAGGAGACCAAGTCCACCGCAGATTAAATTAGCTGAGCCTGCTTATGCCAGCAGCTCCTGTCTGCCATCGACCACACCTCCCACACAGTCATTTCTCCTAGCTCCATGATTTAGTGGTCCCCCAAGGAGGAATGGACCTGCTCCATCAAAGCTCTGGAAAGGCGAATACAAAACAGAGAGGCAGTAGAGTGGGTGCAACAGGTTCTCACAGCCTCGGTCAGGAGACAGTCTTGCATGAGTTAGTATCACCAGTCTACACCCTGAAGCCACAGCATGGAATGAGGTGTGGTAACCTGCACGATGCTGTACCTCCTTCAGCCCAAAGAGAGGAAGAGGAAGATGGAGGACAATGGAAAATCCCCTCAAACCACTCCACAACTCAGCTCCTGTGTGTCCCCTGCACACCACATAGTATGGGTGAAGGGTGAGGCTGTTTCCCTTCATGGTTTCCAGCATTTTCAAATCTGCCTCTGGGGAAAATGCACATTTTTTCCTCCCTAATTTTCACCAGTTACATTTCATCCCCCAGGTCCTTCACCAAGGTCTTACACAACTCAAAGACATGGCCGAAGACATGGCTATTTTTACATTTTCCTCCCAGGAGATGGCATCTCCATGGGGCATGGTTGCCGCAGCACATTAGATCACTGCACCATGCCAGTACAGCCCCACAACAGCAGGACAAAAGTCCGGGGAAGACCCTACCACTGAGTAATTTTTTGTCTCACTGGCATTAAAACTCCTCAGCTTTTCAGTCCAGGGCATCCCAAAAAGCAAAACAGCCCCAGCCCTAAAGGTAGCAAGGTGTCATCCCACTTCTCTCTCCCCCTATCCAAGCACCAAAATAATCTTCCAGTTATCCCAATCTGGGATTTCTCTAAGGCATTTATGAAATTACCTTCGTTTGTTTGCGCCACGATATCAAGATGCACAAGATGACTATCCTTGACGTGACACACAGGCTTCTGCCTGACATGGAATTACCTATTTCTCCTGTTGGGCACTTTTACACTGGAAGAAGTAAAAAAGCATCACCTCCACAAGAAATCCAAGAGATTTTGAACTTTATGCTAAATGTAAGGAAGAAGATATTCAGTGTAAGGGTGGTGAAACACTTGAAGAGGTTGCAGATGCCCCATCCCTGGAAGAGTTCGAGGCCAAGTTGGATGCACATTTGAGCGATGCACATTTGAGCAACCTAGTCTAGTGCCCATGGCAGGAGGGTTGGAACTAGATGATCTTTAATGTCCCTTCCAACCCAAATCATTCTACGATTCTTTACCATGGGAGAGGGCTAAGCAGTACAGGAGGATGGTCTCCTTTGTTCTATGGCACATCTGCAGCAGCTGCACCCCTGTATGAGCACAACATCACTGACAAAGCTCCGTAACCCACCACTGGCAGAGTTCACACTCCCAGCTCCAGGGTGGCAGCTGTGGGTGGCAGCCAGGAGGGCTGGGATAGAGAAATGGGATCCTTTCCAACAAAGGGATCATGGTTCACCTTGTGTTTTCCTCTTTCCTTTGAGATGGCTGTCCCCACCATTTGGCCATGTCAGAGAGACCATTCAAGAAAAGACATTAGGCTGTGTACTGCCTGTCTGTAGTTACTTTACAAATAGATGTGACCATAATGAAAGTTTGCACCCTAAAAAAGATCCCAGAGCCCTTCCCCTGCCTACACCTCCCAAAGGAGAGCACAAACCCAGCTGCTCTGCAATCTTATCTTGATGCAGAAACAGTCTGAGACAGAGATAGAAGGGTTCCCCGAAGGCAGGGTTTATCAAAGGCATGTTTCTTCAGTTGCTTCTCTTCAAAAACACCGCACTCAAGAGCTGTTCCCTGACTGGTTTTCATCACAGCGGCAGCAACCACCACCCAGGGAGGATCCTCCCTGAAAAGTTGCAGGATTTCTCTTAGCTGAAAAGCAACCCAAGACCAGGGGGGTACACCCAGACCAAGTCACTTTGGGACACCCTCAGCTGAAAGTCCAGAACAGCTCCCGGAGGTGACCCAGTCTCACCACAGGGATGTTACAGAGATGGGAATCTACACATTAATGAAGTCCATGGGCCTTGGAGTCCTAGTGGACAATAAGTTATCCAGGGAATAGGAATGTTCTCTTGTGGCCAAGAAGGTCAATGATATCCTGGCACATCCAGCAGGCTGAAAGAAGTTCTCCTCTCCATCTACTCTAGAGAGGCCACCTCTGAAGTCCTGTGTCCAGTTCTGGGCTCTCCAGCTCCAGAGAGACAGGGAACTACTGGATAGAGTCTAAAGGAGGGCTATGAGGATGACTATGGGACTTGTATGTGTCTCCCCTGAGGAGAAGCTGAGAGACCTCGGGCTGTTTAGTCTAGAAGAGGGAAGACTGTGAGGAGATATTATTACTATTTATGAATATCTGCAGGGCAGGTATCAAGAAGAAGGGACCTGTCTCTGTTCAGCGGTACCCTGTGATAGGACAAGGGGCAATAGATACAAATTGGAACACAGGAAGTTCTACTTCAACTGTGACAGTAACAGAGCATTGGAACATGCTGCCCAGATAGGCTGTGCAGTCTCCATCTCTGGAGACATTCAAAACCTATCTGGATGTGTTCCTACATTACCTTCTTTAAGTGATCCTGCTTTGGCAGGGGGGGTTGGACTAGATGATCCCCAGAGGTCTCTCTCCACTCCTATTATTCTATGATTCCCTATTTATCCAGCAGCTCTGCCTCTGACCCTGTGCTGGGCATGCCACAGCAGTTTGCAAAGCAGGAGCCAAATATACCTAATCCCATATTTAAAAATCAGAGCTACAAAACAACCATACAAAGAGGCAGCGGTTCGCACGCAGCCTGGGGAACCTCCCAGCAACCAACGCCTCCCTCTTTATCCACCACGCAATCTTCACCCGTTCAGCTATTTTCAGCCCACCCCACTATTAATGGATGCAAAAGGCAGTTGGATGGAGGCATTCAACAAAAATCTCATTTAGAGATCAAGACAAGCTTAATTGGTTTCTAGCCAGACCTGCACAAAGATGGGTTACTCCACAAATACAGTTGCTAATCTGCCCATTATACTCCCTAAGCTCCCACCCACAAAGAAAATGAAGCAAAGATGCACAAAGGAACACTGCATCCTGACCAGGGCACTTCCAGTGAGTAACACATCAAGATCCTGCAAGAACAAGGGCTTTACCTTTCTTTGAAGAAAATGGATAACCAAGTGGCAAACACAGTAACAACAAAAACACCCGACACTGATCAATTCTGCATTTTCCACAGGCAATCCCTATCCATTTCATGTTCCTGAAGAGCATTTCCAGCAGTTATTGTTTCCGTGGGCTGGCAGAAGCAAGGGAAAGAGCTTGCGCAGCCATGAAGATGTCACATCACAAGTGATAGAGTAGAAAGGTTGGAGAACCTCGTGATTAAAAGGCACAAGACTGAAACCCTGGAGCTGAATTGACCTCCTAGCTTTACTGTAAAAAAAAAAAAACAAAAAAACAAAAAACAACTTCGAGTTTCCTATGTGGTCACATCCTAGACAATTTATTCAAAATCCTGGTGTTGAAAAGCAAGGGAGAGGGAGGAAGCAGGATGAGGAAGGGGAAGACTCAGTCCTGAGGGGCTTTAATAGGTTTGGGGTTAGACCAGCACTGGCAAGCAGCTCACATCCATCTGTGCTGGACACTGCACAACCTGGGGCTGATGCTGGAGAAGCACTGAGCATCCCATGATCTCGGGCAGGTGACCACCCTGCCCACACATGCGGCATTAGCTCACCAATACCGCATCACCAAAGACAGAATCTCAGGAGCCTTCCTAACCGAGAACTCCAAACAGAAACAAAACCACATTCAAAATGGAAAGGCGATAATTCTCCCTCTTGGAGCTACACAAGAACTTCGAAATGAGGATACAAAGCTGTCCTCCAAATGCTGCTTATTCTGAACTGGGCAAAGCAATTGCAGAGCCAGCTGCAGCAGCACAAGTAGAGGTCATTTGGTTACAATCTTCTCCCCTTAAGCAACTGCCCAGATTCCCAGCCTTGGTGTAGAAGGTCTATTCATTTTCCCAAACCTGAGCCAGTTCTGCTCAATGGGAAGCCCTGTACTCAAGTCCAAATGGAGCAGTGGCTCCTCTGGCAGGACAGAGGATCAGGGAGGGTTCAGGAGATGGTTTAGTGGTTAAGGATTGTAGGGTTGATAGTTGTATTTGATGGTCTTGAAAGTCTTTTCCAAACCTTGATGATTCTATGATTTTGCCCCCTCCCTGGAAGTCTTCAAGGCCAGGCTGGATGAGGCTCTGGGCAACCTGTTCTAGTGAGCTAGTGAGAGGTGTCCTGCCCATGGCAGGGCATTGGAACTAGATAAACCCTGAGGTCCCTTCCAACCTAAACCATTTTATGATTCTATGACAGCGATGACAGCAAGGCTGGCACCAAAGATGGTGGTTGTATGGTTTGCACCATTATAGAAGCATCTCTGAAACTCCAGAGCATCTTTGCAGGGGCTTTTTACAGCAGGTGGGTTTGTTACAGGGCAGAGAGCCCGTGAGCTTTTCCACATCTTTCCTCAACCATAACAGGTGCTCACAAACCCACAGCTTGGCACAGGCAGCCCAGTCCCTGGCCTTGAACAAGGGCTGCCACACATGGGGATATGGGGCTGGGGCTGTCCCAGAAAACTCTCATAGGAACACCAGCGTGGACAGAGTCAAACTTTTACTTTCAGCAGGCAGAGAAGCTGTAATTAACAGCACCAAGTAGAGCCCAGAGGCTCGGGACAGACATCCTCATGACATTTGCTGACAAGGCGACTCCTGGATGTGTTTTGTTTGACTTTTTTCTCCCCCTGGAAAAACAGCACTCGTTTTTCTTGGGTATTTCTCCCCTCTACCCATATTGCCCAAAGAGTGAATTTTCCACAGCAAGAACTTGCATCTCAGGACATGCTGTAACAACCCATCATCATAGCTGGAGCTCAGCCATTGGCATCCCCAGGGATGGGTCATTTCTTAATTGCTCCAGCACTCCATGACAAATCAGACACAACAGACCCCAAAGACATAGTCTTGCCCAGACTCTCAGCAAAGGAAAAGACGCAAAGGAAACGGAAGAAAATTTGAACACAAGGCAACTGAGTTACCACCATGAGACACATTGTAACCACTGTCCCACACTTCTCTCACCTAGTTCAGCTTCAACCCCAGCACAAAGGCAACATAGTTTCCTCTGATGTAACCAGTGATCCTCTGGAAAACCATCTGCTGAGTATTTAGTAGTTAAAGTCCCTTTTACTGTGTTTTTTTCAAGCTGAAGCATATTTTGTGGATGCAAGGAAAGCCCTTGTGTGCCAGCTAAGGAAACAGCACAACTTTATGACTATGCAACTGAGCCCATCACTGCATCCCGAAAACAACGGTGACCACTTCAGAAATGGCAAGTTTTGTTGAAACCAGTGAAAGGAAGAGCAGCGGTTAACACCAAAGTAAATGTGAGAAAATGATGAGCACAAAGACTCATTTCAAGCTCCATACCCAAAAGCAAAGTGACTGCAAGGATTACAATATTTAGCACGCTCCAAAAATTTTCCTCGACATCCTTCTTGCTCTGCGCCATGTGTAGAGATTTCTCATGGCTCCAGAGCCACCAGCTATTTCATGTGTGACTTGCCAAGCAGCACCATCCACAGAACATAAAAGGAGCTGGAGTTTATAAATGGACCCGAGTTGTTCCCAAAAAGCCTCTTTGTAAGACATGTCCAAAATGCTAAGGCAAGGAGGGAGCACATGGGCTGAGGGTCTCCAAACCAACCTCTTGTACCCAGAGCGCTTTGGTAAGCAAATGGCTTACATAAAATATCTGCCAAGATACCCGTTTGAAGCACCGGCTCTTACAAACAAGGTTGCTCCGGACGCACTGGGGATTAGCACAGTGCAAACGGTCCTTGGTGTGACTTACTGGAGTGTCCAGTAACAGATTTGCAAGTTCAGCTTTTCTTCTGCGTGACACTCACTCAGCACTGCCAAGTAACACCCAGACTCCCAACAGCCTTAACCCTGCCCGCACACCGAGCCTGAGACACAAGGATGGGAGAAGCCCTGTACTTGACCACAGGAACTTGGTGGAAAAAGAAAACCCAAGGCCACATCACCGTGAGGCTGCTCTTCTCCCTCAGAGCTGGAGGGGATCCAACAGCAGGCTGCTTGCAAGCAAGTTGGGTGAGTGACCCTAGGCAGAGGCATGGCAGGCAAAAGCTGGGCATTGGATGTGTGAGGGGAGCGGTGCCAAGCAAAACAGGGCAGCTGGAAATCACCCTGCATCCGCAAGGCTTAACCTGATATTATGGCAGAGAGCAGTCTCTCTTCCCTCGCACCAGGCACATAGCCATGATCAAGGCACTCCTACTGCCTTATGGGAAAAAAACCTTGGTAAAAGAAACGTCCTTTGCATGTGATTTCAGGGAGAGCTAGGCACACCGAGGGTGGGTATCCACCTTCCCATCCGCATCTCACCTGTCCTCAGCTCTGGCTTGGGAGAGATGAAGCTGCAGGGATGCCATCCAGAGGGACCTGGACAGGCTGGAGAGGTGGGCACAAGCTAACCTCATGGGGTTCGACAAGACCAAGTGTAAGGTCCTGCATCTGGGTCGAGGCAATACTAAGCACAAACACAGGCTGGGCAGCAGCCCTGAGGAGAGGGACTTGAAGTGCCTGTGGACGAGAAGCTCAACATGAGCCAGCAGTGTGCACTTGCAGCCCAGAGGGCGAACTGGATCCTGGGCTGCATCAGAAGTGTAGCCAGCAGATCGAGGGAAGTGATTCTCCCCCTCTACTCTGCTCTGGTGAGACCCCACCTGGAGTACTGCATCCAGTTCTGGAGCCCTTATTACAA
>JAOXOE010000441.1:41644506-41669016 GCA_028565055.1 Phoeniculus purpureus
TTCACAGAAAGGGTGGTCAAGCACTGGAATGGGCTTCCCAGGGAGGTGGTTGAGTTGCCGTCCCTGGATGTGTTTAAGGATTGTTTGGAGGAGGTGTTTAGGGATATGGCTTAGGGGTGAACTTGTAAGGTAGGGTAGTTGGTTGGACTCGATGATGCCAGGGGTCTTTTCCAACCAGAGTGATTCTGTGATTCTGTAACTGTGATGTGTAGTGGAGCCTGACTTGTCTAGAGAAGGTTAAACACCTGCTTGTTGATGGGAAGGAGCGAATATATTTCTTACTTTATTTTTCTTGCACGTGTGGCTTTTGCTTTACTCATTACATTGCCTTTACCTCAACTCATGAGTTTTCTCACTTCTGCTCTTCTGATTCTTTCCCCCATCCTGAAATAAGGGGAGTGAGTGAGCAGCTGTGTGGAGCTCAGTTGCCAGCTGGGGATAACACACACCTAAAATCTGATATCCGCATAGACAGACACACAGAATGTCCTTTGATTTGAAAAGTCATCCCTCTGTTCCTTGAAAGAGCTAGTGATAAAGAAATGGAGAGAAGTGACTCCTAAAAACAATGCTGTGTGAATCAAACTGAGGAGTTCTTACCTGGAAAGGGATTTTATGGAAGGATCATACTTACAGATGGCCTTGCAAGCTGTGAGAAAGCCATAACTCACTGGGAAGAAGCCAGCTTTACTCAATCCTACCTCAAGGGAGATACAGCTCAGCTTATTTCAGCAGTGGCCATTATTTCAGTGGTCTCATATGACAAAGAGCAGAAAGTTCAAGGATTGATTTGATCTCTGAGGCCTCAATTTAATTGTCTAAATAAAGCTTGCAGTTGTGTGTGAGACACTTGAGGGTATCTGTGGCATCCAAGTTGTCTGAGTGACACGACAAAGGGTGTGCAGCACCCTTCTGGAAGAACAGATGCAGATGAAGCCAAGATGCCCTGTGCAGTATTACTGCACTGAGGCAAGCAGCTTGACTCTTCTCTGTCTCCTTGTGAGGACTGTATAGTAATACCTACTAAATATCTGAGAAGAGAGTATGAAAGGAGGAAGCTGAAGCTGTTCGATGAAGAAAGGGACTTACGCTGGGTGCATTAGAAGTCCCAGTTTGGCAATGAAGTTTGGGAAACAGGAGCCATGCAGGATAGGAAAGCAGAGAAACAAGTTCCACAAAGGGCCACCAAGGTGGCTGTGCGCTAAAACACCTGTCCTGCAGCAGAGGCTGACAGGGGTGTTCTTCAGCTTGGAGAAGAACAGCTTCAGGAGGGACTTCGTTGCAGCCTTTGAGCATGTACAAGGATATTATCTAGAAAGTTGATAAAACCCTGAAAAACATGGTCTGAATTCAGCTTTTAATTACTCTTTTGAGCAACAGTTTGGACTAGAGACCTCTAGAAGTCCTTTCCAACCCAATAGATTCTGTGATTCTTATGGAGACCGCACATACCTCTTTGTGAGGAGCATCTCTGCCAGTTTGTAATTAAACAGTGGAAGCTGTTCACACCTGGAATGGAGCTTTTAGTTTTATTTTGCTTCAATTACCTAAATTAGACCTGGGAAATCTCTTAAAAATCCCTAAAGATCATGCTACTAATCCTTACATCAATGTACATGGAACTAATTCCTCACGTTCAGCTAAGTTGTTTCTACACTGTCTTAGATTTAAATTAAACTTGAAGTCTGGGAAATGACTAAATGCATAAGATGAAATATTTTTAATAACTATTTTGTCGTGAAGATGAGAAAGGAGATGTTGTAATCACTGTCATATTTTTCTATTAGAGTCTTTAGACCTTTACTACTGCCTCTTATGTTTTACAATGCCATATTTCCTAGGAAAGGTCACCTTCTTGCCTGTGCTTGTGCAGTACCTAGAACAATGAAGCTGTAGCCTGTTTCTGAAGATGCTGGATACTTCCTCAGTAGTAATAAATCAATATATCAATGAGATTGTGTGTTAGGCACACCAGAGGTCCTGCACTCATTAAACCTTCTCCCTTCGGAACATGTATTGAACACTTGTAAAAGAAGTTTGAAAAGAGCAATTTTTTACAAAAGAGCAGTCTTCTCTTGCATAACTCAAAGGTTAGTTCTGCTGTGCTGACTTGGTTCAATTTTCATGGAAAATACTGCAACACAGAGCTTTAGGATATTACTTTATTCTTAGCAAAAACACATTAACTGAAAGAAAGCCCATAGACTTGACAAACAAAAGTGCCACCTTCCTCTTTTCTCTCACTCTCCTTCCTTCCTCTGCCCATCTGTCGTTATCCACGACACCACTTTAGAACAGTGTGACTTATTTTTCAGATGCTAAGAGATGAGATTTTATCTGTATCTTACCCTGTACAGGCAAGTGTGCTTGCTGGTTGGAATATGCACTGCAGTGGCCTTCATGGATCTACTAATATCCAGCATCTGGAGGTTTTTGACTGAAGTGCAAATGAGTGTCTAACTGAAGCATATTAATTAAGTACTAACCACAGGCTTTGGCTGCACTTCAGGATGTACAACACACACGGAATACAGCTCAAGGAAACAGGATATTAGATTACTTCTGAGTGGGGAAAAAGAACGTGTTTGATTTTAGTAGGGTATTGAATATGCAACTTGTTAGACTGGGCTGGGGCGACTGTTGTTTCCATACCGATGATAGAGCAGTTATTCCATGGAACACTTCTGTAGACAATAAGCTATAGACTGCTTTCTGGAGGTGCCTACTGGATGCTGCAGTAAACGGTGTTCTCATAATCTCTGCACTGACGATAGACTTCGTGTGAGAGGTTTTGAAATAAACTGACATGCAGGTCCCCCGTCAGATATCACGCTTGCCTTTTCAACTCATGCTCGTCTGTCTGATAAGCTGAATTACTTGGAAGTTTAATGTGATTCCTTAAACACTGCAGGACACGCACAAACATAAATGTCTTTCAGTATTTTTACTGAGTTATTTTGTGGTTGAAGTTGTAAATGCAGAACATCATAGAATCATAGACTGGTTTGGGTTGGAAGCAACTGTGAAAGATGATCCATTCCTCCTCCACTGCCGTCTGCAGGGACATTTTCTACCACATCAGTGACACGTCCAACCTGACTTTAAACAATTTGGAAGACAGTCTTTCTTCTCTTAGACACTTTTTGTATGTTGAAAGGCTGAAAAACTTGTAACCAAAACCTCTGAGTTTTTCTTTATAGGATTGGTTTACCAGCCCTCTGGTCATTTCAGTGTCTGTTCTCTGGCACCGGTGTAACAAGTCCATGTCATTCTTGTCCTAGGGACTCTAGAGCTGAACACGGTACTCCAGGTGTGGTCTCATCAGAATGGAGTGTAATCACAGAATAGACCTGCAGGTTCATCAAATCTAACCATTGACCCAGCACTGCTGTGTCACCACGAAATTATGTCCCATGTATTTGTCTTTTATGTAATTGAGGGAGGGCACTGGCAGGTACAGGGGCCCAAGATAGCTGCTTAACATTCAGAGATGACTTATTTGAAGCCCAAGACAAGAGCATTCCAACAGGTAGGAAGTCAAGGAGGGGAGCCAGAAGACCTGCATGGTTAAACAAGGAGCTGCTGGGCAAACTGAAGAGGAAGAAGAAAGCCTGTAGGTCATGGAAGGAGGAGATGGCCACTTGGGGTGATTATAAGGCTTTGATGAGAGAATGTAGGGATGCAACTAGGAAAGCCAAGGCCTCTTTGGAATTAAACCTTGCAAGAGAGGTCAAGGGCAACAAAAAGGACTTCTTCAAATACATTGCAGGTAAAACTAAAAGTAGAGGCAATGTATGCCCCCTGCTGAATGAGGTGGATGCTCTGAAGACAGAGGATACAGAGAAAGCAGAGATACTGAACACCTTCTTTGCCTCTGTCTATACTTCTGAGGGCTGTCTTGATATCAAGCCCCAGACTGCTTAGGCTCCAGAGGAAGTCAAGGTAAGAGAGGACCCTGCCTTGGTTGATGAGGACTGTGTTAGGGATAAGCTAAGAAAATTGGATGTACACAAATCTATGGGCCCAGATGGGATGCACCTGTGAGTGCTAAGGGAGACGGCGGAAGTCATTGCTAGGTCACTCGCCATCATCTTTGCTAAGTCATGGGGATCAGGAGAGGTGCCTAGGGACCGGAGGACAACAAATGTCACTCCAATCTTCAAAAAAGGTAAGAAAGAGGACCCAGGTAACTATAGACTGGTCAGCCTCACCTCGATCCCAGGAAAGGTCCTGGATGCTGTCTCTAGGCACATCATGGACAAGAGGGTCAGCATGGCTTCACCAAAGGGAAGTCATACTTGACCAACCTATTAGCCTTTTATGAGGATAGATGATGGCAGAGCAGTGGATGTGGTCTATCTTGACTTCAGTAAGGCACAACATCTCACACAGCATCCTCACAGCCAAACTGAGGTAGTGTGGGCTGGATGATTGGGCAGTGAGGTGGATTGTGCACTGGCTGCAGGATAGAAGCCAGAGAGTAGTGGTCAATGGGACATGGTCTAGTTGGAGACCTGTATCTAGTGGAGTCCCCCAAGGGTCGGTACTGGCACCAGTACTATTGAATCTATTCATTAATGACTGGGATGAGGGATTAGGGTGCACTGTCAGCAAGTTTGCGGATGACGCAAAGCTGGGTGGTGTCGCCAACAACCCAGCAGACTGTGCTGCCATTCAGCGAGATCTGGACAGGCTGGAGAGCTGGGCAGAGAGAAATCTAATGAAGTATAACAAGGGTAAGTGTAGAGTCTTGTATCTGGGCAAGAACAACCCCAGGTACCAGTGTAGGTTGGGGACTGACTTGTAGGAGAAAGGGACCTGGGGATCCTAGTGGACAGCAGGATGACCATGAGCCAGCAATGTGCTCTTGTGACCAAGAGGTCCAATGGCATCCTGGGGTGGATCAGAAGGGGGATGGTTAGCAGATTGAGAGAGGTCCTTCTCCCCCTCTACTCTGCCTAGTGAGACCACATCTGGAATATTGTGTCCACTTCTGGGCTCCTCAGTTCAAGAAGGACACAGAGCTGCTAGAGGGTGTCCAGCATAGACTAACGAAGATGGTGAAGGAAGTGGGACACCTCCCTTACAGGGAAAGGCTGAGGGAGCTGGGCCTCTTCAGCTTGGAAAAGAGGAGACTGAGGGTGACTTCATTAATGTCTATAAGTATGTGAGGGGTGGGTGTCAGGAGAATGGAGCCAGGCTCTTCTCAATGTCATCTGGAGACAGGACGAGGGGCAATGGGTGCAAGCTGGAACATAGGAGGTTCCATATAATTATCAGAAGGAACTTCTTCCCAGTGAGGGTGACGGAGCATTGGAACAGGCCCTCCAGGGGGGTTGTGGAGTCTACTTCTCTGAAGAAATTTAAAACCCACCTGGATATGTTCCTGTGCGACTCAGTCTAGGTGATCCTGCTGTGGCAGGGGGATTGGACTAGATGATCTTTTGAGGTGACTTCCAATCTCTAATGAGTCTATGATTCTATGAACCCCTGCTAAAACCATAGAACCATAGAATGGCTGAACTTGGAAGGGACCTTAAAAATCATAGAATCATTAAGGATCATAAGGGACCTTGAAAGTTCATGAAGTTCCAACCCCCCTGCATAGGCAGGGACACCTTCACTAGATCAGGTTACTCAGGGCCCCCTCCAGCCTGGCCTTGAATACTTCCAGAGATGAGGCAGCCACAACTTCCTTGGGCAACCTGTTCCAGCATCTCACCACCCTCACAGGAAAGAATTTGTTCTTAATGTTCAACCTAAATTTCAAGTCTGTAACCCTTTCCCCTTTTCCTCTTGGTATGCATCTGTGTCAAAAGCCCTAACCCAGTTTTCTTGTAGCCTCGTTCAGATATTGGAAAGCTGCTCTAAGGTCACCTGGGAACCTTCTCTTCTCCAGGCTTAACAACCCCAACTTGATCACCCTGTCCTCATAGGGGAGGTGCTCAACCCTCCGATCGACACTTCTATGTAGGCGTGCTTGTCTTGCCAAGGACTTATCAGTCCCCAGATGTATGAGAAGATGCAAACTGCCAGAGGTACTCCAGAACATATCTCTGTGTCCATGCCAAGAAATGTGTCACTGGAATTCTTGTTTTACTGCAATGTGATGCGTGAGGTGTCCCTACTGAGACATGGTAGTGCTTGGACATTCCCAGTGCTGGGACCCTTTGTTTATGACAGTAAACCCAGTGATGGTGCTGTGAAACTGGTGAGACACAAGTGTAAGCATATCTATACTGGAGAAAAGCCAGCACAGCTTTTGGTGAGAGTGATTATAACTCACAAAATCCACCACAGTCCTTGGATGGAGCCAAAGATTTGGTGGACGACAGAGATCTAATGGATATAACAGATATGGATTTCCTAAAGGCTCTGACAAAATCTTCATCAAAGGCTCTTGAGGAGAGTAGGGAGCCATGAAAAATTAAGTGGTTTAAAGACAGAAACAACAAAGGCTGGACAAGGATGGTCAGTCTTTGCAGTGGGGCAATACCCAGGGGAGTCTGGTGGAGATCTGTGCTGGGGTCTGTGCTTCACAGTGTCTTCATCAATGATATGGAAGTGGGGGTAGATGAGAAGGTGGCAATGGTTGCTAGCGACACCGAGTTGCTTGGAAAGGTCGATGGCAGCAAGGAGCACAGGGACGTCAAGGACATTCTGATAAAATGACAGATGAAATTCAGTGGAGATAAATGTAAATGATGAGCCTCAGAGGAAGCACTCCTACTGTCACGCACACAGTGAGGGGCTCTGGACTGACTACCATGCCACACTAACAGTGTCTTTAGGTACAACAAGAAATTTGATGAGACCATCAACTTGTTGCTGAGCAGCAGTCAAGAAGGCAAATAGACGGGTAGGAGTTAATGGAGAAAGAGGAAAGTAGTTTTACTGTAGAGATTGCTGGTTTACTGTCCTCTAGAATACTGTGAGCACTTCTGGTCTGTTCTCAACAAACAACTAATGACCAAAGACATGGAACATTTTCCTCCTAGGCTAGGCCAGGACTATTGAACACAGAACTTCTATACAAGCCTCAGTCTCAGGAAGTCCTGGCGCTGCAGCCTGCTGCAGGCCTGGAGATTTTACAGGAGAATATCCCCATACCCTTCTCATACCCTTGGCTTATGCACCACTAGCTATGAGAGACAGAGGATGCCAGATAGAAAGGTCTCCACATTCAACCCAGCAGAGCTTTTCTTATTTTCTTGCATTCAGTTTCTTTCCTCTGCGAAACATCTTCCAAGGGCTCCTGTTCACACTCTCCTCCTCAAGGACATTGGATAACCGTGTAGTGAGGGTTTGATCTGGAAGTTCCCAGCATGGGCCAGCAGCTGCAAAACGGTTGGCTTCTGGATGTGCATCATCTTCATCAGAATGGCTCAGCCTTTTTCTCCTAACTGACTCCTCGGAGCTTGTTTGGAGGCTGCTTATCAAGTCCCATTGTGTTGCTCCCCTGCTTGTTTTTCCAACAGCTGCCTATTAAATTAAGCTCTTGTATTCAGAGAGGAAAGCCCAATAACCAGCTGCTCAGAGCCTCTCTTGCTAAGTAGGACACGTGCAATAGCCATCCCCTAAGACAGATGAGCATACAGCCCTGGGAAGGGGAGAAAGTGGGTACCAAACCTGCCCAGAGAATAATCCCTATAAAGCCTTGGAACAGGAGGGTTTTCATAGGGTTCTTTCTTTGGATGCAGAACTAACCAGGACTTTCTCTGAGCTGAGGGAACAAAAATGAGTTTCTTGTTCTAAATCTGTAAGAATATTCTTGCTATTGTTCATTGTTTGCTGCTTGCTAGACCCTATAAACATTCTCTAAGCTCAATCTGTGTGAGATCAATACTGTCTCATCCCTGAGGGTGAGTTTTGATGTGTCTGCTCTAGGACACTCTCGATTCAGCTGAGAGTAATGGAGTATGGAACTCATCCCCTTTCAAAAATTAGATAAAATTGATTTTGGAAAAAGAAAAGCCCTCTCTTCCTGAGGTTAGTCTCTCACATTGCACAGATGATCTGCTCAGCAGAAAAATGGGCTGGAGCTTTTATTTAATTTGTATTTTGGTCTAAGCTGAAGACTTGCACCAAACAAATAAAACCACACTCCAAGCTTCTATCAATATCCTGCTCCAGTGGAGCTCATGGCAAGGTTTTCATCCTCTGTAATCATGGTTTTAGCTCAAAGGTAGGAGGTAGCGTTATGCTTTTTGCTCCTTCCTTGATAAGAGGCTTTCAGAGCATGCAGAGGACCTTCTGCGGCTCCACATCTGAGCTGTGAGGTTCTGCTCGAAAACAAACCGCACCCTAAGCCAGCATTATCTCTCACAGCACTGAGCCCGCTCTCGCCCCAGGATTCACATCAGCTCCCGGCAGCTGGCAGGGGGAGGCGAAGCTTCGGCGTAATGTTTCATGGCCTCAAAAGGGAAAATAAATGCATTCCCAAGGCAGGACTCAGCCGTGCCTGTGCTGGCTGGGAGCGTTAGCAGAGACTCAGTGGATTTAGGCCCTGAATCTGCAAAGTCCTTAAGCTTGTAAGGAATTTGTAATTTGCTTGTAAGCAAATTCCTGTTCACTTCAATGGCATTTAATCACAGGCACATAAATGCTTTATGACATACTGGGGAGTTTTACCTCGGTGGAGGTAGGAATATTTAGCTCAAACAACCGACTACTTTTCCAACACGTTCAGAGAAGGGTAAAACGTAAGAAAACATTGGAGAGCAGATTGCGAGACTTCTCGCTACAAGCTACTGCCTCAAGTTGAGGTTTTCCTCCAGACCTGCCCTCTCCAAGCCCACTCTACAGGGAGATGCTGGAAGGTCACAGTATCCATTGGCTGCTTCTCCTGCAAAATCCCTGTGCCATGTGGGGAACAGATGACTCCCACGAGTGGCAGGGAGATATAAAGGACTTGCCGGCTTACTGAGGTTGTAGGAAGCCACTAATAACCTCAGTGCTTTGGCAAGGGTCTTTCACCCCACACCTCTCTGCTGCTTCTGTGATTGTTTTCCTCCCCTCTTTTCTACCTTCTGCAGCTACCAGAAGTACCTTGTGCTTACCTCACCATCCATCCTCCTGCAAGGTGCTGTGCATGTGGTTGTGTCCTGTTCTGGATCATCTTCATTGTACCCGGCCTGTCCTCAGCAGCCTCCTGCCATGCAGCTCCTGACTGCTTGTGGTCATCCCTGGATCCTCCTGCTAGTGCCAGGCTTCACCCATAGCCTTGTGCCAACATTAGATGCAGGATCTGGGGGGAAATGTACTGCTCAGAGTGGGTCAAAGACACTAACTCTTTCCCCTTAGACTCCTCAATGCTGCTAGAAAACAGGATTAGTGATCTATAACTTTGTCCATGCCATTTTTTTGGAGATAACCTTTCTCGCACTGAACTGCTAGTGAAGTTACCAAACACCCTCCTCTCCTCTTCCAAGGTAGACTGAGCAAAATTCCTAACGGATGAAAGATAAGTGCCTCGTCATCTTCCTCACATCCAGGGTTATTTATCTCTAGAGAGTGGGGAAGGAGGCAAGGTGAGGGCTAGCATCTAGGGAACATCTGAAACAGGAGGAAGAGGAGAGAAGAGATAGGAGAGGGGTGTAAATCAGTGCCTCTGTCTCAACCCTGAGACTGCTGCAGATTTACACCAGCTGTTGCTGGGACTGTCAGAGCAGGGTTTAACAGGGATGTGTGTGTACATGGCCTACAAGGAGAGCTGCTTTTATTTGTTCACATCTAGCAGGGGTTGAATTTATTGCCTTGGCACAGGGGCCAGCAAAATGTCAGGGCGTCACTTAAATCCCATTTAAAACCTCAGATTAGGACTTTGCAGGAAGTCCAAGTGGGGAGGTGGAAGTATCCTGGCCAGATGCTGCCTCCATTGCTTGGAGGAGTGGGCTACAAACCCACCCTGCCAGAACGGCCAGGGAGCCAAATGAGGATGTTGCCTTATTAGCAGAGTGTCCTTTGCTCCAAAGTTGTGGCAGAGGCAGGGTGAGGAAGTTGCCTTAGGCTCATGCTGAGCCTCCATCCTCTTAATGGAGCATAAAACAGTTAAGCTCAGGTCACTAGGTGGGTCCCAGCCCAATTCTGCCATCCCTTAAGAAGAGGAGCTTATCTAATGGGAATTAGGAGCCCTCATCAAGGGCCTAGCTGCATCTGAAATATCTTAAACCTCTTGATTTTTTGATACAATTCAGTCTTCTAAGCACCTATCTCACTTTCGCAAGACGTCTAAGCAAATTCTTGCCAATGTTTGCCCCTAGTGAATCAGCCAAGGTCACACGTGGAGCCTGTGGTTGACCTGGGAACTGCTCCCAGACAACCCAGAGTCCTGGCCAGGCGCATTGAATCACAAGATCATCTCTGCTTTGCTCACTATTTTGGTCACCCTGATTTGTCCTGCATCATTAAATTTTTACAGTGCCTGGCTCCAGATGACTTCAAGTTTGTGACTCCTGTCTCCAGGAAGTGCAGAGCTAAGAGGTTTTGTTCTGCCCAGCAAAAGGTTTGGAATGTGAAGACTCAGCGACCAGCACAGGCAGGAAAGTTTCTCCCATCCCTGATGTCTGTGTAACTGGAGGTACGTGCTCCCACTATCTTCCAGAGCATCAGTGTGGCTTTTGCAGGTCCTGGTGCTGCATTTTTCTCTAGGAAGCAGAATTCAGGACAGAATTCAGATACAACACTTGAACAATTATGTTACAGTCAGCAGAGCAGTGGGACCTGCCATATCCCTGGTGAAAGATGTGAGGGCAAGTGTCCTGGGTGGGCCGAATGAGCACTGGACCACGCCAGCCTCTTTGCTCCATTGCTGGGCACTCCTGGGGTGACATCAGCTCTCTGGACTGGACATATTTGCCTACAGGTTGTCCCTGGAGGGCTTCTGGTTGCTCATTGGTTCTGTTTCTCTGCTGTGAGGACTTTTGCAGGCTCTTATGCCCTTTTCCATGGTACCCAGATGCTGTTCCCCACCAGGGTGTCTGTGTTGCTGTGGCTTCATCAGCTCGTCAGAACCACCATGCTGGGGGTGGTGTTTGCAATAGGGACAGAGATGTTTTGCAGCCACCTCTGGCGGCTCCAAGCTGCACCCCCAGGAGTAGTCTTACTGGAAGGTATTCCTGGCTGGGCATGGGCTTGTACACTGAAGGAAAGTTTTTCTCCTTCCTCTTCTCAGCCTTTTCGCTGATTGCCCAAGCACACAAACAGCTCCTCCTCTGTCCACTTTGCAATAATTTTAAGTCCATGTACAAGGCTCTGGCTGATATCCTGGCAGAACTGATGTCATAGAATCATACATTTGTTTAGGTTGGAAGGGACCTTTAAGATCATTGAGTCCAACCATCAACCCAGCTGTCCCAAGGCCACTGCTAAACCCTGTCCCTAAGCTCCAGATCTACACAACTTTGAAAAATGTCCAGGGATGACAATTCAACCCCGTCCCTGGGAAGCCTGTTCAAGGCCTGAGGACTCTTTCCATAAAAAATTTTTTCCTCGTGGCCAAACTAAAACTTCCTCAGCACAACTGGAGGCCATTTCCTTTTCTCCTATCACTCGTTACTTGTGAGAAGCGACCAACATCCACTTGCCCATGACCTCCTTTCAGGTAGCTGTAGACAGCAATAAGGTCTCCCCTCAGCCTCCTTTTCTTCCTCAGTACCTAAAAGCTGTCCATGACTGGTGCTGTTTGGAAGTCTCAAACTCAGATTGCATCCCAGGCACAAAAGGAGCACCTGGGAAAGCAGGACTGAGTGGAGCGCTGGAGGTTGTAGGAGACATAGTGGAGACAGCAACCTCCCTGCATGACATGTCCCAACAAGTTGGATGGTCCCTGGCCATACCTTCCCTGCCCCAGATCATTGGTGACACAAGGGTGTTGCCAAGCTGGCAGAGAGGGAAATTATGGTTACACCAACAGCAATATGGACCTCCCCAGTTGCAATCTCCTTAGTCACAGATGGATTACTAACCCCATTCTTATATTTTCCACGGGGGTGGCATGAGTAAGAGCTGACTCCTAGTGCTAGTGGTTGGCTCCAGAAACCCATAATGAGAGAAATGCTGACAAGACTATCAGGCTGTTTAAGTTTTGGGCCAAATCAGGTGAGCAGAACGGTTGTGCTAGGAGCAGGATGCTCACTGTGGTACAAGAGAAAGTCAGTCCGAGGGGGCTGAGACTGAGAGGGCTGCCCCATACCTCCTCCAAGGCAATGTCATCAGGAGGGGATGGGCATGCATAGCTCAGCCTTTCCCAGCATTTCTGAAATGCCACAGCCCCTCCAGAGATTGCATTTGGGACGTAGACTTATCTTGGAGAAGAGCTCTTCTTGTTTTGAGCCATGGTAAGTTTGGTGTGAGATTAGGTTTTGGAAGTATTTTTACATTTCCTAGGCACATAGAGCCTGGCTTATGTATGGAGGATAACACAAACGATGAGCATAGGTTTCAGGGCTCAAACATTCACCAAGGTCCAGCCATGGATTTTGCCACAGCCCTGCGTTCCGGGCTCCTGCCTCCCTGCAGCTGGCTGGGTGGTTGCAGTGCAAGAAATGAGAGATGGTGATCCCCCAGCACCATCCAGAAAAGTCAGGGTCTGCCCTCAGATCCTAGGGCAATTCCCCTCCCTGTGTAGACCTGGGAAGGAGACAAAGCAGGAAGAAAAACTTTCCCACTTGGGCTGAGGCGATGGGAACGAAACCTTGCTCTCTAGGCACTGAGTGCTGAGGTGGTGGGAACGTGAGCTCAGCCCCTAGGCAACTTAATGGGATTTTAAAAAAACCCTTTGTATTGGATCCATTCTTCTTCCCCAAGCTTGCTGGCTCTGATCCAAGGGGAAACCTTTGATTCTGCAAATACACCACAATTATCATCCCAAGGAGTCTCAGCTATTGAGGCTCCCTGCCTCTGAGAGATCAGCAGGATGCCGGAGAGGTGCTTAAATCATTTCATCCTAAGAAAGCTTTGGGCTGCAACAGCTTCCCTGTTGCTCAGTAAAAGCCAACCCTCTTCCAACAGCTCAGCTCCATTTTTCTTCCAACGATACGGTCGCTAGTGGAAGCAGGGCAAGCAGCGCTGCGGAAACCAGGCCACCAGGCTTCCCAGTGATTTCATCGGTCCTGAGACCGAAGCTTGCAGTGATTTATGAGCTCACAGGAATCTTGCCATGGTGTTATCTCCTCGTCCCCAGGTTTTATCGCTCTGTAGATAGGGATTCAGCAATAGAACTCTTCTGGGCACCGTAGCAAGCTGAGTCTGTTTGACAGCTGCAAATATTTTTCTCCAACATTGCACAGGTCCATGTTCTCTCACCAGCTTTGCCACCACCCAGCACTGGGGACCTCAGCTTGGCCTGGGGGAGCCCAAGAGCGAAAGCTTGCCAAGCACAGCACCCACAACCTGACTCCTTGCTCATGACTCCTGTAAGTTCTCCCTGTCTCCTTAAGGTAGAGTTTTATTACTTTAAAATTTCTGGCTTTTTTTTTTCCAGAAGTATTTTTATTTTCTTCAGTTTAAGCAAATCCTGCCCTTCTGCAGCTCTCTCCAGTCTGAGGCTGGAAATATTTGAAGGGATTTAGGGGTTCAGTGCTTCACTTCCAGCAGGAGCCCAGCACTTCTCTCCTTGTTGAAACCCTTCTTTAAAGCAGGTCATCGGTACTTCTCTGCAGCTGTTTTTCTTAGCAGTCTTAAATAAAGCCTTCAAGTTAAACTCATTGATGTGAGGCCAGATTCAGAGGCTGTCAGCTCCTTTGTGCTATCCTCAACTTGTCCGGGGGTGTTTTATTGTATTTTGGGATGGATGGCTACTGGGACTTGCTGCAAAACTGTGCATTTAGCAGCTCCATCCTGCCACGTCCTCACTCCTGCCAGGGATGGTGTAAACTCATGGCGCTGCCGAATCCACCCCTGCACTGCACTGCCAGTCTGCAAGGGCAAAGGATTCTGCAAGCAGGAATTTGCTGTGGCCACAGGATCACCCTCCCTTTACCATGGCAGGAGCCCCAGGGAAAGGTGTGTTTTACCCCAGCTAAGCAGCTGAGGCCAGAGTCCTTCCCAAATTGCATTTGCAGCCCTCGCAGCCCTAGGACACAGATGGAGTTTCTTCCTTGTGGAAATTAAGTATATGGAGAAGGCTGGTTCTCTTTGGCGACACACAGCTGTTGCCATGAGAGTCCAGCAGAGGCTGAAAAAGGGCTAGAAGGACACGGGATCCCCTTCTCTTCCCCATCCCATGCGTTTGCCACCAGAAGAAAGGTGGAGCCACAGATTAGGGAGCAACACAGCTCACCCCAGAAATCTATAGGCAAGCAATAGGCTAACACCAAATATCCACTCCTATCCTTTATCAAAATCACCACTGCTTACTTAGGATGCTCCAGGCATGATTCAACCCTCATTATCATCATTGCGCTGGAGATTAGGCTGCAGTCATTCCCGATAATAGCTTTATTAGCTCTGCATTACTCTTTCTACATTATTTATTTACACTAAGTCCAGAACACTCAAAGCTTTCCCTGGGACAGTTGGATCAGTTCAGCAAGCAACATTTAATGCTGTTTTTCACACTAGCAAAGCTCCTGTGCAGAAGGAACTATCCCAGGCCAAACATGCTCTTGCCAGTGAGGTCTGTGGCTCAAGGATGCGTTATGGATGGCCCACCAGATGCTCAGAGCGAGGGAAGGTCATTTCCTAGCATAAGCTGTGGGTTGTTGTGTCCCTTTACCTGCTGCTGGGTTGGGCAGACGATTCTGCCAGGACTAATCCTGGCCAAGAGATAGCTAACAGCCATGGTGCAGTGCATCAGAAGCTCTTTCTGGGGCTCCCATGACCTGTCTGCCTTCAGCCATTCATCCTGCTCTGGCACATGCTGGCAACGAGTCTCTTTTGGCTGGTACAAGTTCACTCTCTCCCCCACCTCTCCTGAAGGAAGGCCTGGAAAAGAAATTAGACTTCACTAATTACCTATTTAATGATAATTACATGGGCGTCTGTGCTCATCAGCCAAGATGGCACATGGGCTACTGCAATCCCATGGCAGGCCAGTGTGCCGATCTTGGGTATGAAGGCTGCTTTGAGTCAGCCTCAGGAAAGGCTGCCTGCAAGGTCCTGCTGGCAAAATTATCCAGCCCGGATTTCCTCTCACATGTCATCACTGCAGAGGATGACTGCAGGGCATGACACCAGATGAGTCTCCATTCACCTTTACCCTGTCCTTGATGACCTTGGCATGGAAACCAGGAGCTGACAACCTGACCTTCTGGACAACCAGCTCTTCTCTGGGATGCAGGGGTCTTTTACTGACAAAAGATTCTTCTTGCATTTTTTATTAAGTAACTCCCTTTGCTATCAGCGGCACCAACCATGCTGTGAGCACACGTCCCAGTCTGGGGGTTCTAATTGACAGGCAGCTGAATGGGAGCCAGCAGGGTGCCCAGGTGGCCAAGAAGGCCAATGGCATCCTGGCCTTTATTAGAAACTGCGTGTCCAGCAGGAGTAGGGAAGTGATTGTCCCCCTGTACTCAGCACTGAGTTACCCTTGAGTACTGGGTTAACTTTTGGGCACTTCAATACAAGGGAGACATCGAGGTGCTACAGCGAGTGCAGAGGAGGGCAATGAAGCTGGTGAAGGGCCTGGAGAATAAGTCTTATGAGGAGAGATTGAGAGAGTTGGGGCTGTTTAGTCTGAGGAAGAGGAGGCTAAGGGGAGACCTCATCGCTCTCTACAGTTATCTGAAAGGACATTGTAGAGACGTTGGTGCTGGTCTCTTCTCACAGGTGATTAGCGACAGAACCAGAGGGAAGGGCTTCAAGCTTCAACAGGGTAGGTTTAGACTAGACATCAGGAAAAAATTCTTCATGGAGAGAGTGGTCAGGCACTGGAATGGGCTGCCCAGGGTGGTGGTTGAGTACCCATCCCTAGAAGTGTTTAAAAGTCACTCAGATGTAGTGTTGGGGGATCTTAGGATCTTAGTGTTAGGGGTGAACTTGTAGAGTAGGGCTGATGGTTGGACTCAGTGATCCCAAGGGTCTTTTCCAACCCAAATGATTCTATGATTCTATGGTTTAAAGGGTCCAGTGTGATGCTGACTGCTTTTTTATCTCACAGTCTCCCTGTTGACTCCTAGTACCCACTCTGGTGCTAAGCACTACCCTGAATGACACCTGGTGTGCTCCCTGGGGAGGATGCTCCTGGAACATCCTACCTTCCACATGAGTTCTGCAAAAGCAGAGCTGGAGGCAGGTGCTTCCTGCATGTTTTTGATAGCCACAAATGGTTCTCTCCCATTGACTCCTGGAAAAGGGATTTCCAGTCAGCGAGTGAATGCTTGCAACATACCCAGGAGACACATGCAGCAGCTCTCCCACCAAACCCAGCAGATGCTGTGGGCTAGCTGTGATGTGCATGTCCTACAATTCCAAATAGTCACTTCTGGAAGGGTTTGGATTGGGCTGTGTGCAAAAGTTGCTGTTGTTTTCATTGGGCCACTATCCCTCTGTTTAAAACACAGATGCCCTGAGTGATTTTGCTGGCAGGAAGCAGAGGTGAAGAGGCTCCTTTGGATGTGCTCAGAAATAATCTCTGCATCCAGAACTCCTTTTAGAGATGTTTCACATCATCCATCTCTCAAGCCTCTCAAAGCTTTTCTCGTGTCTCTGGGGGTTGGTATAAACACTTTGCTTCGGAGGCAGTGAGGGAGCAGGGCAGGCTCTGTAGTTACAAGGTGTCCTGCGTCAGAAATGGTGCAGTGGATAGCTGCATGGAAACACCCCAGCAGAGAAGCAGGGGACCTGGGAGACAAACCTTGCCATTCCCAGCCCAGCCCAGAGGCAGACTGCCAGCCCCACAGCTGGAGCAGCAATGCTGCCCACTTCTCTGGGAGCATGGTGATGAAGCTCTGATGGAGCTATAGGACAGACCATTCAGGTTGTCTTTATTACAGATCGACTAGAGCTGTCTGGAAGTAAGCTCTGGATGATATTTCCTCTTCAAATGCCCAGCAACAGCTTTCTGGTCCTGCCAGGAACATACTGCCCCAGCACTGCCTCCAGCTGACGCTCTGATAAGGCAAGGAGGGATGAATTGGCTGGTACCACCTTTTGAACCACAGGAGGGGCATCTCTATCCCTTTCCATCTGGCCGTTCACCTGCCTGTATCCCAATGTGGAGTCTGCTACCCAACAGTCATCTGCCACCACCGAACCCATCTCCTTCCGCTCCCTTCTCTCTTATCCATCTCTTTGCCTTTGGGACACATCTCCCAAGAACAGAGTCCTTGACCCCCTTAGGCCTTCTGCAGCCACTGCTCCTCAAACTCAGCCTGCAACTAGATGACTGGCCCAAGATAAACTGTGTATCAGTGCAGAGGAGCGGTGCAGACACCCCTCTCTGCTCTGTGCCTCCAGCTCAGCCTCATTCCATGTGAAAAGCACACAAACCGGACATTCAACTTACCACGTCTTTGCACAGGGCTGTGCATGGCTGGGGCTGCCAAGGAGTTACCAGATGCTCTTGTGGCTCTGCAGAGAGGCCAGGAGTCTAAGGGAAGGGTTACTGATTGCATTTTGTCTCAAGGGAGCTGTGCTGGACAAACTGCTGTATAATCACAGCACAGTCCAGACTGCAGAACAGCATTTTGACATTTTTCTCTTATCATCCTGCAGCTTTGGAGGCCCTTATTTGATGTCCTTTATCCATGTGAGTGTGTCCAAGAGCATTCCTGCAGAATGGTTCCCAGTGTTCCCTTTGTTCATGCATCTGGGCTGTTCCTCTCTCCCAACCTGCAAAGAGAAAAACACTACCTGGTCAAAAAGTATCTACAGCTTGATCGTCACGGTGAGCTCAGCCATGGAAAAGGCAGAGGCATTTTTTCCTCAATATTGCGGCTTTCTGTGATGCAGTGGGGAGCCTAGTGGAAGGGACCCTGAGCTCACATGGTGCGTTACCTGCATTTACCTTCAAGCAGGTTCTACTCACACATGGCCACAACAAACTGCTCTGAGCTAATGCTGGAAACATATGGCACTGAACTGGGCATTTTGGCTGATCTGTCTGTTCCTCCTAAAATTCAGACCCTTTTCATTTGAAGAAATGCATGATGGAATGACAGAATCAATAAGGCTGGAAGAGACCTACAGGATCATACAGTCCAACCATCAACCCAACCCCACCCTGCCCACTAAACCATGTCCTCCAGGGCCACATCTACTTGTTTGTTGAACACCCCTAAGGACAGCAACTCCACCACCACCCTGGGCATCCTGTTCCAATCCCTGACAACTCTGTCGGGGAAGAATTTTTTTCTAATGTCCAATCTAAACCTCTCCTGGCACAACTTGAGGCTGTTTTTGCCTTGTTCTATCACTGTGACTTGGGAGAAAAGATTGTAGAAGATAACACAGTAAATCAGCTTGGAAGTGAAACAAACAGTCTGAGGGACGAGGGAAATACAGCTCCACATTTCAATTTGTTCTCCTGCTTTTTCGGATACAAAAGTTTTTTAGATGCCTGCGTGCTGAAAACAGGTTGGAATCCACTTAGATTTTAAAACTATTTAACGTAGAGGCTGTTATTTCCTGAGCATGGCACTGGGTTTAGTCCTTACTAAAGCTTGGCAGGAATGTCTTTCTGATTTCCAGGTCAGCCCTTTCCACTTCTCCTTCTGGACAGGTGTGCAGCACTTTATCCTAACACAATCTGCAGAACCTTTACACCCTGTTGAGTGAGCAGTTTCTAAACAAACCTCAAACAAACCTCAGCTCCCTCTGAAAACCCATCTTCCCTTAATCCTCCTCGAAAAGAACCTGTAGGAAGGTGTCAAATTATACAAATGAGAACTTTGGCACAGCAGGGTTAGAGTAGGCTGAATTAGTCATCAGAGTTACAACTAGAGGTTGTTAATCTGCTGGTGACTTCCAAGCAAATTATTTTTATTTTCTGTTTACAAAATAAGAGAATGAGATTATTGGCCAGGCCTTGAGGCGCGGTGGTGGTAAAACAGAAACGACGCGGAGCTTGCTTGGCAGCAGATGAAGGTGTGCTCCTTCATTAAGCCTGACTCATCACTGGATGAGGAGCCATGGGGAGCAGGGCTAAGGGCTGGTGCAGAAAAGCCAGTGCCTGCTGTGAGCCCAAATCCTGCGCTGGCTGTGGCAGGCACAACTGGTGAGACAGGCTGGAAATTGCTGGCTCAAGGCTGGCTACGTGCTTCTGCTTTCCACTTGCCTCACTAGGAATTGCTCTTTAGAGTAAGCTTGTGTGAGCTGGAGCCTGATGATTTATTTTTCCTTCTTTTTTTTTTTTAGGTTTTGTTACCTTTTTCTACTGAATTAAGCACTTACTGCTGTTCAAGTCTCATGGATACACAGTGTTGTTAATCTCACGCTTCACAAATTGTAAATTAAGCTTCCCCAAATAATTTCTTTATTTTTTTCTCTTAAATAACAGAAGTCACCTCTGTTCTTTGGGGGTTTGTGCTTTCAGGACATGACTTAAGGGGGTTTTTGGCTCCCTGTATATGTAGCAGCAGAAACAGCCCCTTCTGCAAAGGTTAAAACCTGTAACGCAATTACCTGACTCCAAAATAGGAATTTACAAAAACACCCACTTCCTGAAGACCCAAATTAAACCTCTGAACTGTAGGCAGGAGCAGTCATTTCAGCAAGCAAGGACCAAGCTCATTCTGACCTGATCTCATTGCTCCTAGCAGAGGACATTTTAAAATTGTCAGTGCTGGGCACTCATTATTTCATCCAGAGGCTGAGGAGGAAGAAACCCTAAAGGGTTGATTTGCAGTGTGACCTCTCCTCTGCTTCATGGCAAAGCCCCTTCCCACACTGCAGAAAGCAGGAAACCCCTCCTGGCCTGGCCATTTCCAAGCAATGTCAAGGTGAAGTGTACCCCAGGGTAACATGGTTTGCACATTGGCCACTTATTTTTAATGCACTTGCCTGCTAGTGAGGAAGAGCTAGTGCTACACTCTCCAAACTGGTTACTGGAATGGGAGCACCAAGGCAAGGAAAACACCTCAGCAGAGAGAAGAAGGAGAAAGCAACCACCAGCCAGCTGAGCATTCAGCATCTCTTTCCTCTGCTCAGCCCACAGAGCAAGAGCAAAGGACAAACCTCCTGCACCATCCATCCTACCTCCCTGAATCCCTTCTCATTAGAGAAAGAAAAGGTCGATATTGATAGTGTTGAAATGAAGCACAAGAATTGAAACACTTCCTGTGCCTGCTGCAGGGTGCTGAAAGAACCAAGTGTGAATCAACATTTTCCAGAGCCTCTATCAGCTTGGGGTGCTGGTTTGGGTTGCCAGTGTGCAAGGAAGGAGGCTGATTTTGGGAAGTGATTTGCAGCCAGGCCCTTAGGAGGGTAGGGTCAAAAAAGAAGAGCATCTGTGAGCAGGGTCATAGCTTGGCCTCCCTAGACAGAGGGTTGAAAAGTGTCTGCAGTTTGGGAAATTGAAGAGGTGGTAGACAACTCCCACCAGGATGACACTGTGCAAATCTGAGGGTCACCACACCAGAGAATCCATGGAGAAGCTTCTCTGGCTCGGCCCAAGGCACCCACTTCCCTCCTCGAAGCATCTGTTTACTAATCCATCTATGAGGCAAAGTCCCCTACCTGGACCTGTATCATCCTGAGTACAAGCACCTCTTCTCCTGTGCTGCTCTTTACACTCCCCATTAACACCTCATCACCCTTTCTGAGACCTGCCCATGAACTGATGGCTGCAGAGATCACAGCTGGTCACAGCACCCAAGGCTTCAATGCTGTACCCTCATGGAGAGCAGTCTTCTGTGCCCTAGTGCTTTCCTGTCTGTACATGTCCATCATAGAATCATAGAATCATTAGGGATTGGAAGGGACCCCGAAAGATCATCTAGTCCAATCCCCCTTTTATGACACTCTGGTTGTAAGCAGATACCTCTGTATATATCCATTATCATTTAGGATGCTGTCTGGGATGCCAACCAGATTCTGTTGGGCAATCAGGCTTGCAGATCTGTGTTGAGCATTAGCTGGAGCTTGCTTTGTCCTGCAGCTGGTCAAGGACTTCCTGTTGAAAGGCATCTGTGAGGCCAATGCCTGTTGCTGCAAACATACATTCTATGGGGTAGTGCTGGCTTTGTTAATTGTGGCCATCTGAGTTGCTTTTTGCCTGGGGATATTGTAAGAGATATTGCCTCAGCTTGGTCGAAAACCAGGGATGAAAGCTCCTTGGTACCAGCATTGCCATGAGCACTCTGTATGCTGCAAGTGAAGCAAGGCTGCAAGGTTTAAAGGTGCCCAGAACTTTGTGACAAATACTGCTCTGTGAACAATAGGGATATTTTCCCTTTTCTTGCTCTGTGCTTGAAGAACCTGACTTTCCCCTAGGAATGGAGAATTTTATTTTAGACCAACCTCCCAGATGCAACCTCTGAAGGAAACCTTTTCTTTTGTAGCTCAGTGAAAACCTGTGCAATTGCTGTATCCTCCTTTGTTCTGTAGCAGCAATGCAAGATCTTTACCTTGGCCTACCAGGTACAATGATGCCCTGAGGGGAGCTGAATGAAATCGTGGTGATGAGTTACAGTGCATGATACTTCCCAAATACAATTGCTCTGATTTATGACTGCTGACATGACAAAGATTTTGTCTGGTAGCGAGGAGTGATGGCTGATGTCCTTCTAAATGCTTATAATTTCTGGCAGCTTAATTGAATCCCGTTAAAAGATGCAACAAGACCAAGAAGTGTTTCTCTGTCTAGCAGTCCTCGCTGGACCAGCAAAGCCTGGCATCGCCCTCATTTCACTGCTTTCACCTATTTTCCTTTGAAGTTAGAGGGTGCAGAAGAGATCACCGTAAAAGAAACAGACCACAAAAGGAGGATATTAGGATGTTAGGACACCCTGGCAGGAGAGCAACCTGCTGGGATGAGTAGTAAGTAAGAGAGAACCTTCAGAGAGCTGCTGCAGTTTTCCCCTGTGGATTGTCCCTTACACAGCATGCAGAAGGTTTGGGCTGAAGTCTTGCCCTTGCAGGGATTTTTAAATTCTTTGGACCAGTTGAGCAAAATCCCAGGGAACCATGACAGCAAGAGCATCCAGCCCTGGGCTGTGAGGTGTTTTGGGAGCAGTTCTGCAGCACAAGAGCTCTGGCAGATGGGCTGAAAGAGGCCAGGCATTTCTGGCAGAGGTAGCTGGAAGCTGTGAGGAGATCCCACTCCCTTTGGGTGGCCTGAGCACTGTAGGAGGGCAGCTTTTGCTCAGTACCCAAGACAGCAGAAAACACAACGCCAGAAGAGGCAGGTGGAGGGAGAAAGCTCATTACTGCTGAACTGGTGCATGAAGAGAGAGGCTAAACGTGGGAGATTGTTTTAAAAAGGGTTCATCCATAGCAGCCATGGACATCTGTGGCCTGTAGCAATTTGTAGGCAAGATTAAGCTATGTGTTCAGCGGGTCCTCGCGCAGCAGCCAAGCTGGGCTAGTCTCTCATCCAACTTCATGCACCAGGGTGTTATCTTCTTCTTGGGAAAGCCAAGGAACTGGGTAGAATTTAAATTATACCTCAGAGAAGCTGGCTCGCTTCTCTGATGGAGGTCGTAATGAGGGAGTCGGGATTCCAGTTATAGCTCAGCACAGCAGATGTAGCTGGTTTTGCAGATGATAAAAATACAGCCTTGTCTCAGGAATGCTGCAGAAGTGAGGCACACATGTGGTTGGTTGGTTGTTGGGTTTTTTTTTCTCAGAGAAGTTCTTTAACTCTGGCTGTACTGTACAGCAGTTGTTTCCATTGAGAAATCAATATTTACAGAGTGAATGGCAGTGAGAGGTGGGCTGTTTGCCATCCAAACACATAGCAGGACCTGCTCTGTCAAATGCCCATCCCTCAGACTGTGGAAATTGTTACTCTTCTCTCTTTTAGGATATGAGTAGTTTTTCATTACCGATGATGAATACTATTTTATTTTCACTCGGCTCTGTATGCTTTTCAAGGAAGGAGGCAGCACTGAAATACAGGAAGCCACACTCCATACATACTCTTCTGTATCGTGCACAACTCCCCTCTTCTGATCAGAGTTCAAGGCCTGGAGCACAGAATTAGCCATGCTCTCAACTGAAAGCAATTTATCTTGCTGGTCTGCAAGGCTTTGCTGACAGAGGAAAGCTCCTCAGGCACAGCAGGGCTGCCTGTTCTTGCTTTACCTGGATGCTGCCATGAGTCCATGTCCCCGCATTTTGCAACAACACTCTTGGAGCTGGCTGTGTAATACTGACCAGCACTGCACTTCCTGCTGTTTGCAGAAGCGGCTTGCAGCTGTAAGAAAAACTTACTGCTCTGTCTCTAATCTCTATTTACACAGGATAGTGATAAAGAAATTCCTCAGCAATCACTTAATCTCTCTTTGGGCCAACACCACCATCCTTGCTCAGCCCAGCTGCCACAGTCACAAACACCAAATAGACCACAGTGCTCTCTGGACTGGGGAAGGACCATCTTGTGCAAACCAGCTTGGTACCAAAGTTTTTTTCTGAATGTGATGAGTGAGGAGCCCCAAGCACAGCAAATGTCTCCTGGAATAGGCAGGAGGATGCCGAGAGGAAGGGCAGCCCCATCTTCTGGAAGCTGACAGATTTGAAGCTCTTGCTCATTTTTGGGACAGGGCTTGAAGCAAGAAGACTGCTTTTGGGTGGATTTGTGCTGGTGGTCATCTGGTCTGCTGGTCATCTGCAGTGGCAAGGCACAGCTCGCAGCAGTGCTGGCCCTACCGCAAGCTGGCCAACTCGTGCAAGTAAGCTCTGAGCAAGCTCTGCATGAACTCACTGCCTAGTCCTAAAGGATTGGGAAAACAGGAAACTCTTTCAAAGGTGTCTAAGGATTTGATGCTGACGTTTGAATTTCCCTTTCATATCACTGCAGCATTTTTGCCCAGGCGCTTTATCCCTGCACTGTGAAGTTGTCATTTAGTTCCAGTCAGAGAGTTTGTGCTTTGGAAAATAAAGCCAAGAAAACAAAAGTAGTCCAAGAAACCTTAAGGCATTGGACAAGTGTTTATTATGGGAAGCTGAGCCTTTCCAGCCCTTGGAGAAAATCATATCTTGTGTGCAAATAATTTAGCAAAAAGACAAAGCTGTTCTGTCTACTGAGATTTTCAGTGCTGTCCAATTTGAGGCAAAAACGCAACGTATTCATCAGTAGATTCAGAGTTATAGCACAGTGATGATAACCAAGAAGGAGCTGAAGGGGACTGAGTACAATGCAGACTGCATGGCCGCACAGCTGAGAAAGCAGCATCCTCACTCAACCAGGCTCTGAAGCAAGCAGATGGCCTGAGGGAACATGTCAGGGTTATTGTGGGGGATTCCTCTGGTGCCAGTCTCATGTGTGAAATGGGCTCTGTTTGCCAGCAGCTTGTGATCACAGAGGCTGCTGTGGGCACAGGAGCAGGCAGAGAACATAGAATCATAGAATCATTAGGGATTGGAAGGGACCTCGAAAGATCATCTAGTCCAATCCCCCTGCCATGGGCA
>JAOXOE010000441.1:41687108-41700816 GCA_028565055.1 Phoeniculus purpureus
AAATGACCCTTGGGATCATCGAGTCCAACCATCAACCCTACTCTGCAAGTTCACCCCTAAGTCAGATCCCCTAACACTACATCTAAGCATCTTTTAAACTCATCCAGTGGTGGCGACTCAACTGCCACCGTGGGCAGCCCATTCCAGTGCCTGACCACTCTCTCTGAGAAGAATTTCTTCCTATGTCTATTCTAAACCTACCCTGTTGAAGCTTGAACCCTTCCCTCTGGTTCTGTCACTAATTACTTGTGAGAAGTCTCTACAATGTCCTTTCAGGTAATTGTAGAGAGTGATGAGGTCTCCCCTAAGCCTCCTCTTCCTCAAACTAAACAGCCCTATCTCTCGCAACCTCTCCTCATAAGATTTATTCTCCAGGCTTACTTGGCAGATGCCAAAAAGCAAAGAAGTGGAAGTGAGTTACAGAAACTTTGTCACTCCACCACCAGGGCCATCCATCACACATGGTGACAGCCTGTCCAGAAGAGGACAGGCAGAGCACTTTTCCCTATGGGATCAAAAGGAGATTGAGGGTGACCACATTAATGTTTATAAATATGGAAAGGGTGGGTGTCAGGAGGATGGAGCCAGGCTCTGCTCAGTGGCATCCGATGATACGACAAGAGGCAACAGGTGTGAACATAGGACGTTCCATATAAATACAAGAAGGGACTTTTTCACAGTGAGGGTGACACAACACTGGAAGGGGCTGCCCAGGGAGGCTGTGGAGTCTCCTTCTCTGGAGACATTTAAAACCTGCCTGGACACATTCCTGTGTGACTTGATCTAGGTGATCCTGCTGTGGCAGGGGGATTGCACTAGATGATCTTTTGAGGTCCCTTCCAATCCCTAATGTTCTGTGCTTCTGTGATTATGGACAGCAGCTCATTTTAGGGGTCAGCAGCCTGCGCTGTAGGTGAACCTCCTTGATGACAACCAGCAATGCTTCAGGTGTCCCTCAGCTTATAAAAAAAGACTGGTTTCCATCACCTGAAAGCCTAATTCAGTTTTTTGAATTAAAACTTAGACCATGGTTTGTCTTGTATCCAGACTCACTTCATTTCGTGCTGACTAATCAGTTCACGAGTAGCTGTCGCTAAAAGAGGAACCAGAGCAAACTTGGTGAATGCTACCCAAATCACCATGGCACAGCAGGACAGCCCAAAGGTACTTCCTACAAAAGGCAACCATGAAAATGAGCAAAGAGCCATGTAGCAGTAACCGCGCACACACTGCTGTAGTGTAGCCTCCAGATGTCAGCATCAACCCAAGCAAGAGAGACGAAATAGCTCAGAAAAGCCCCCACGTGCAGGCTTTGACTTCCAGAAACACTCTTCTACAGTCGCTGCCCTCCTGCTTGGGACAGACAGAAGAACAGGAGGGTTTCCAATTCAGTGCTCGGTTCACAGACAAAACCAAGGGATGTAGTTTGTAGCCAGCACACAAGTGTTTTACATCCACATCGTACCGATGCAGACCATGAGTACCTCTGTGCTTGGAGGTGCTCGTTCTCCAAATATCTCCGTCTCATCACAAATATATGTAAAACTTTTTGGTTTTAAATAAAACAGGCTCTTTGCTGACAACTTCACATGAAGGTAAATGCAAGGCACATCCTCCAGCACTTTTCCTAACCATTTATATTAATCTCTTCCAGTTCACATTCCTGGGATGTGAGAACCTAAGCACAGGTCGCATACCGCAGTGGTGTAAGGCAGTTTGCCTTCAGGTCTTTCTAGTAAGGCTGGTGACAAGTGATCAAGAAATAGGCGGTCTGCTCTGTTCCACTTGGCCTGTTGAGTTCATTTTGTGTCACTTCTTTAGCACAGGACATTAATCTGCTAGGGAAAAAGGGCTTTAAAAAATTTAATCTCTGCCTCTTCTTCCCCTTGACTTTGCCCTCTCCTTGCATCCCACAAGGTTTAAATGCATTCAGAATTTATTGGGGAGGAACGGGTCCTAAACGCTGCTCAGAGAAGGCACTTACATTGTCCCTGTCACAGTGTGGAGCTGTGATGCAGAATAAAGTCATGAGTACAGCAGCAGGACCCCTGATGCTAAACACTGAGGTGTGAAACCCAATGGAGACTGCTGATCACCCTTCCACAGGCTGCAGAGGGATGTGCAGGGTGTCAGAGAGCATCTTGCAGCCTAACCTTGCACCTGCAGATATCTGGAGGAAGCTTCAAAGGCTGTTTATTTACACACATACACCCCCTTCACACCAGATTAGAAAAACATTTAATGAAGGAGATGCCAGATTCCCCAGCTCTCATAGAGCACAGAGGTGAGATGACCTCCAAGGTCTGGCGTGTTCATCCTAAGAGCAGAGCTGCACACAGAGAAGTCTGAGCAGGGCCAGGGGTGCCTGGAGGGATCATGACATGGAAGATTAATGGATCTCTTCCAGCCATAGGTTGTCAGTTATGTCAAGCACTGCTAATGTGGGATGTTGTCCCAAGACCTCTTTTAGTACAGTGACGAAGCTTTTTTTAAGTCCTCTGTGTAAAAGGCATAAGCCTTGTATGCCAATGGATCATATCCTCGAGATCCCTAGAGTACGAGGCAAATGTGGAAAGAAAGGGAAAGGAAATCCCTTATTTCATAATGGTGCAAACAGACATGTCAGGAGAATTACATCAACATGCAGCACATGTGAAATTTAATACTCCTCCTAATGCATTTAGATGAGGCAAAATGCAAAGCCTATACTGCCTCTGGGAATAATTCTGGTAGGAAGCTTTCACCAAGAGGAACCAAGGACTTTCTACTTACTCTGGAATTTGAGCCTTTGTTTTCAAAGCCTTCCTGAGAGACTTCAAAATCAAGTTTGTTAAGTGTACATTACTCTTTGAAGATCTGTCTTTCAGAATGAAAGACCAGTGGTCTTTGAAGCAATGCTGGTGTAAATCAAGAGTAACATGCTTGAGAATCAGCAAACATTCATGGAGTCACAATTAGCAAAAGTGGACAGGCTCATCCTTTGCGCTGCGGAAAGCCAGGACATGCAAATACACACTGCCCTTATCCTTTGCCCAGTGCCAGCTGGCATTGCTTCAAGGGTGCATCAGAGCTGCATGATTTCCATCACCTTTGAGAGCCCATAAGGCCCTCAAAGGCTTAGACATGCAAGCAATACTTGCTATGGACAGCTTGCAGACAGGAGGAGCCTGGGGTCTTCTGGCTGGTTTCCCTCCAACCTCCTCCCACCCCATCAGAATCCCTATATCAGATACGGGATTGAGCAAAGGGTACAGCTCAGATGTGGCTTGAATTCAGACAAGTGACTTGAAGTGATGATTTCACCCCCCCACCAGGCTGCAGATGATCGATGTATTATGCATGGAAATAGTGCCAGGCACAGATGGGGTGGGAGTAGAAGGTGTGAGCTGATAATGACAGCAGCCAAGCTCCACTAGGAAAGACTCTACAACATGCTTGCATGTTGGGCAGGAAAAGGATGCAACACGCATGAGAGACTAGCCATGGATTAAAGGGCCAAACAGTTTAATTACCACTAAAATTGAGATTTATGCAGGGATTTCAGGGGCATGGCTGCCAGAGGGAGCAAGGGATTAGCCTTGATGATTCAAGGAAGTATCTTCCCATCCTGTGTTCTTGAATAACCACAGGGAGATGAGTGAAATACTTATTCTGGGTTTTAAAAGCTGAAGAAAGGGAATCCAAACTGGTGACATAGTGCTGCATCAGACATTGCCTCCAGCAGGATCCTGGCTCATGCTCAGCACAGTTCTGAGAACTTGGCACCAGATCCAAAGCTGAAACAAACAGGAATCTCTCCATGGACACTTCTAGGGTTTGGATCCAAGCCCTTGGAGACCAGCATGCATGGCCTGAAGAAACAGTGGCAGTTTGGATGGGCAACATGTCACTCACTGGGAGCCAGGTAGGTACATCCTCCAGCGGGAGGATGAGTCAAGACAGTTCTGGCACCCTCTGCAAAAGGATCTGGTGCTGCAAGAAGGATAAGAAGGATCTTAGCAAATGTGTGATCCATAAAGAGCCATAAGGAAGCAGGGGTGGTCCAAATAAAAGGCCATGACTTCCCTGTTCAGTCTTGGAGCACTCTGGAGATGATCACAAGATTAGATGCTTAAAATAAGCTGCTTTCCTTCCACAATCAAATCATGGGAAAGGAATACTTTGTTCCTCACACAGCTTCTTTGAAGAAGCTCCAGCCTTGGAGCACACATCTGACAGCTGGCAAGTTGTCATTGGGTTTGCCGAATCTGACCATAGCTGATCCCTGATGCAAAAAAATGTCACCAGAGGCTGCAAAGATACTGGTCTGGAGCATCACCAGGCAAAGGCAGTAAAGACTTGCTGGTGACTTGCAATGCCTTTGCCATTGCCGGGCTCTGTGGGAGTCTGACCTGACACAAAATGATCCTTCCATGCAGTAACTGACATAAAACCGAGGGCCAGTGTGTGCATTAGGGGACTGGAGTAGCCAAGCACTCATGATGGTTCTTGATGGGAGATGTCACATCATACTCTGCTAGCCACTAGCCTGGGTTGTCTCTGCTTACCCTCATCTCCACTCAGCAAGCCTTTTCCACTGGGCTAACTTCACACATGTCCCGAGACACTCCAGACAGGCTTTTCTCTCACTGCAGCACAACACACTCTCCCTAAACTATAGGAGGACCAGAAGGGCTTGAGTAGGCCAGTTTCATTACTTTTATACCCATCAGGGACTAGTAACACCCACTTCATTCCCATTCAACTTGGTTTTAAGGTCACTACCAAATTATGTTTATTTATTCTCTCTCTGGCTCTTGGATGGCCCCATTGCCAGCATAGCTTAGCGTCTCTCAGTCATCAGTATATTTGCCTTCCCTCCCTTCCCCCTACCCTAAGGCACATGCCTCCTCTCAAGTACAAAGCGCACTGACATGGCAAGTTTTGGAGCCTATTTAACATTAGCTTTATCTAAGGAGAACTAGACTCAGTGACAGAGCCTCAGAATTAATTACATGAAGGTGAATTCCCATCACAGAGCCTGGCACAGTGTCATTGCAAACGTTTTAACAGCCAGGTGAAATGTGTCAGCCCCCGCAAAGGTGCTGCAATACGGCAAACACGGCTCACCCTTGTTATGAATGAGCAGGGCAGAGAGAACAGTGTATGGAGGACCTGAGCTGTGCACACCATCTCTGGTGTTCATGTGCTCAAGCTTCTTGGGCTGTGGATGCAGTTACTCGTGTGCAATCCATGCAGTGAACCTGCAGCCTCCTGCAGATGAGACGCATCCAGGCTCAGCAGTTTGGTCAAATGAGACTCAAGGCCACGGACCTTAGCAAAGTTTTAAGCTGAAATCTCAAACTCCAGCCTGTCCTTGGTGAGCACCACTAGGAGGGAGAAAAGGGGAGACTGAACCCACTGTCTCATTTCCCTTTTGTCAAGTGTCCTCAGTCCTCTCCTCTCCCTCTTCACCTTTCCTGCACATGAAGTGGAAACTTCGTGTCCTTCACACCTGAACTCCAGCTGCTTCCCCTTCCTCTTACTGCAGCTGTTGCAGCCGACACTCTCCTACTAATCTTTATATTTTTATAGAAAGGGACCTGTTTGGGGTTTTTCTTTACAAACCTGTATCACAATTTTGCACGTTGCTGAGCTGGCACTGGATTTAGCCCATATAGAGATGATCATAGGAGAGCAGAGGGTGAAAATGAGCATAGTTGCATTTCAGCATGGAGCAAGGAAGGGAAACTATGGTTGTCTATCCTTTCTGCTAGAACATGCTGATTTCCTTCATCTTTCTCAACACCCACCAGTTCCAGAGAGAGGAAAGAAGGGTGGAGGGGTGGGGAGAGTTTGGGCACAGTGGAGAACAAAGAGAACTGACTGTATAGTTGGGTGGACAACTGCGGCACAGAGCATTGAACAAAGCAGTGGAGGAGACATCTCTTCCTTTCCTGAAGGAAAAGACATGTCTGCACATACAAAACTCTCCCTCCACTGGGACTAGCTGGGGCTTAGGGGCTCCTTTAAGAAATATTAGAGGCAGGTCAGATTTACCGAAGGGATTGGGAGTTTAGTTGAGCTCCTGGACCTCCCCAAACTGCCTGCTTACTGTGGAGGACCTTGGGATCACCTGAGGAAGAAGTGTTGAAGAGACCAGCCACTCTCGTTCAGCAAGTGCAGTAGGCTGGTGTCATCCCATCACAAGGTCATGGGATGAGCCTTCAGGCAGAGAAGCCCACATGAGTCCAAAGAGAGGAAGTTTTTTGGATGATGGGCAGGAAAACGGAGCTATTCTCAATGAACTCAGCCATGGAGCAAGAACAAAGTTCTTCCTCATTAGGGAGGAATTTGACAGGCCTCACTGGGAGCTAGTGTCACGGCACACAAAAGGTCAGATCTTGTTCTGGAAGCCTTTCATCCTCTTCTACCAGCAGGAAAAATAATGTAAAATATTCCCTGAAGAATCCTGCCCCTTCCACCCCATGATCACCTTCCAAATACAAGAAGGAGGAAATTGCCCCAGTCTGGGGACCAGGGATGGCCAATCTCCCTGCCCAGACCACTGGGACCCTAATCCCTTTGCATCTGGCAACCTCATTATCAAAAGGCCAGATCTAATTAAGAGAGGAAGGAACAATGGGTACATCCTATTCCCACAGCGTGGCATGTTGTTGCAGACATTGTCACGTCTGCAGAGACCCACACCAATGTTAACCATCTCAATGTAGCTGTATGAGACGTTCTTAGGGGAAATTCAGGCTGTTCGGTGTCCCAGTTATACCTTCGGTGCTGCTTGTGGCCGGGATCTGCCTGCATCAGCCAGAGCTCCACTAGCCTCACAGTCTTATCTTGGGGTGAAGACAAAAGGACTCAACCCAGGCAATCAGATCTGTGTCAACATGAAGGTTTCTTACTCTCATGAGAAGTGGCCATCACCTGCTTTGCTTCTTGTAGCTACAGAGATTCTGATTCACCCAAACCTTTGCTGAAATAATTTTGTGGCCATGGAGGAAAACTAACAACCATCTAAGGTCTATTGTCATCTTCCTGTACCAACTCAAGTTTATTCTCAAATTGGTTTTTAATATGAAATTCTGTGACTGAGGCTAATTAGACAACCTTTTAGGCTTTAGACAACGTTTTGTTACTCTGTGCTCGGCCTCTTGACTCGCTAGTTGCATGGATTTGCAAATGGTTTTGTAGAGAGTAGCAGTCACACTTTATCCAGAACCTAGGACCTGAACTGGAGAAGTTTTCTCTTAGCTCTCATCAGCTGCAGAGGCCATAGTGAAGTAAAATCAGCTTAAATGGGGATTGGAGAGCTGTGTCTGCTACATTAGCAAGGACCTCAGATGGCAGATTCGGTCTGGCCTCATTATCTACCCATAAAAATGTAAGGAGGGCCCGAAGTATTTGGAGAATGGGAATGCAGAGAGCAGGAAGGATTTTAGGAGGATCTCCATGCAGTATTTGCTGTCTGAGAAAAGGAGACCGAAGGACCCCTCACGCAAACTGTCTGATGTGAGCTGTTATCTCCAAGGGCAAACTGAAACCAGGAGAATGAGGCTCTTCCTTTTGCAAACAGTTGGGGGAACAGGGGCTCCTGTGTGTCTACAACATCTCACATTTATTTTTAGCTGCATCTATTTGGTTAGTGAGGTCACCCGAGCCCAGGCTTAAGCATGTTTTAAGCAAATGTTACCCTGACCTGCCAGAGCTCTGCATTGCCTGTAGCTACACATACCCTAAAGAAACAGAGCTAATGGGGCAAGGGAATGTTATGTTAGCATTTATGCTAGAGGTCAAGTGACTACATATCCTCATTTATTACAGCACTTCTTTTTTTTTAATATGAAAAGTGTAAAATACACTTTGAGCAGTTTTGATCCAAAAAACATTTGATGAAGCTATTTCCTGACTGAAGGAGCTCCTGCGCCTTTTCCAGTAATTCTGCAGTGAGAATTTCATTTACACAGTTCAAGGATTAAATCACAATTTCCAGTCCTTGGTATAACAACAAGAAGAATCCAGCTTTCCTTCCCCAAGAGCTGGGAAGCATTATGCAAACCAATGCAAAGAAACAGTCCCCAGAGCCAGCAGCTCCCACCATTCCAAAACTAATCCAAACAAAAAATGACTTGGGGGGGGGGGGGGAGGAGATTCTCATGGAGCTGCACAAATCTCAACAAAAAATGGTTTTTGTAATGATAGCTTGTTGTGTAAATGCAATGAGCTCCTGATGAAGTCCCCGATCCCACTGCTGGAAGCACTCCAGGACAGAAATGCCGGGGAGCAGGCATGTTCATCGCTTCTTCAGGTGTGAGGTGAAGGTGAGGAGCCTGCAGGAAGCTCAAAGAGGGGTAGGAAAGGTAGCACAGACCTGGATCTAGCAGGGTTAATGCTTGTCCTAACAGGCTTTTTGACTGCTCTGCTGCAAACCATGAGCACACCAGTGTAAACCTGGCCCCTGCTCAGGGAAATGGTGTCCCCCCAAGGAGAAAAATCCACCTTCACAATCATGTATATATCCTTATTTTTAGTCTTTAAGATGAGTCATCCTGGAAAAAGCCCTTTCCTAAATGTTGATATAACCATCTCTTCCCCAAGGATATATTCATGTAGCTGCAGGTGACCAAATTACAGGAGCTCAGCAAAAGTTAGTGCTAACAAAGACAGCTACAGTGACTACCCTCCTGCAACTGCAAAGCAAAATGTCCCTGCAGGGTGACTGGATCTCATACTCCTTCCTTTACATTTGCATTTGGCTTAGAGTTGCACAAGGCTTCTTGTTGAGGCTAAAGTGATAAAGAATTAAGCTTCCATAACTCAGCTGCCTGCAAGTACTTGTTATATCTCTGATGGAAAAGTGCTGCAGAAAATGCCCACCTCTTGCTCCTATAGAACCAGAAGATGCTAAAAATCTGGTAACTCTTTTGTCCTTACTCCACACTGGTCAGTGTGGCTGAAGTTCACACACAGAGACCAAATTCTCATTTTTCTATCTTCAGTATACTGAACATTTCTGCAGCAGCGTTATTCATCGAGGGCAGTAGCAGACTATATAAACCATAGAATCACAGAATGTGTTGGGTGGGAAGGGACCTCCAGAGGTCATCTAGTCCAACCCCTCTGCAACAAGCAGGGACATCACTCATCAGACCAGATTGCCCAGAGCCCCATCCAGCCTGACCTTCAATGGCAGGGATGGGGCTTCCACCACCTGTCTAGGCAGCCTGTTCCAGAGATCCCCCACCCTCAGATTCAAGAACTTTTTTCCGCATGTCCAGCTTAAATCTACCCTCTTCCATCTTAAATCCATGACCCCTCATCCTGTCGTTCCCTGCCCTTGTGCACAATCTTTTTGAGCCTTCTGACAGGCCACTATAAGGTCCCCGTGGAGTCTCCTCCTGTTCAGGATTAACAACCCTATGATACTCAAGTTGTACAAAGCCAGAATTTGTGGACTTTAATTATGACCTTCTGTTGTTCTTTCTTTATTTGTATGTCTCCTTTCCTAAGTTGATAAGAACGATCCTCTCCTTCCCAGAATGCCAAGAGAATGGCTGCTTTTCACTATATTTGGGCTGCAGGTATGGAAGTCATCAGGGCTTAGAACAGGCTGCCCAGGGACATGTTTCACAGTCATGGAGATCTGGAGCTTAGGGACAGGGTTCAATGGTGGCCTTGGGACAGCTGGGTTAAGGGTTAGACTCAATGATCTTAAAAGTCTTTTCCAACCTAAAAAATTCAACGATTGTGTGCTATCCCTATGACTCTGCTTCCTGTTTGCTAATCACCACCCAAATCTACAAATAATTTGTGATTTATTTAATTACTGAAAAATTCTAATAGTCAAATTAGCCCTGGGTGACACCATAACTGGCACATACATGACAAGCAGTCATTGAGGAAAACTCTCTGCACACTGTTTTGAGACCTGTGCTACTGAAAATGCATCATTGAAGCTACCAAGACACACAGAGCTATGTACTGGGGCTCATTCTGAGCAGTTTGAGAGTGGGCAGAAAAAAATAGATGAAAATCCCCTGGTAATTTATCTGTGGAGGGTAATTTACGGGGTCTAATCAGAGCAAACATCTCTATGGCTGGAATGTTGAAATAAATTAAATGGAAAGCCTTCGAGGTCGCAGCTTCCCAAGCTAATAATGCAGCTCTGCTGCAGTCAGGTGGATACACTCGGGGCAAACACACTGTGAAAAATCTTCATCAGTTGGATGCAGTGGGACTATTTCAAGCAGTGGTCAGGCTTGCCTGGAAAAAAAATGGATTAAACGGAGGATAGAGACAATTCAATTTTCAAACTAGGAATTCTGAGTAGGACATTCAAAGGAGATGTTTCAACTGGAAAAAAATGCATATAAAGAGGTATCTGTGTCTGGGGCATGTGGAGGGATTAGGGCTTGGAGGCTGCTGCTTTGTGAGAAGCAAATCTTGCTGTTTCTCCTCTGAAATTGGATGCAGAAAAAATTAGATATTGCAGGATTGGCCATGTTACACACAGAATCAAAAGTTTAGTTTAAGTTGGAAAGAACCTCAGAGATCACCCAGTCCCAAGCCCCTACCATGGGCAGTGACACCTCTCACCAGACTGGGTTGTCCAGAGCTCCATCCAGCCTGGCCCTGAACCCTTCAGGGATGGAGCAGCTACAGCCTCCCTGGGCAACCTGTTCCAGTGCCTCAGCACCCTCAAAGTGAGGAATTTCTTTTTAAGACCTAACCGAAATCTGTCCTCTATTAGTTTGTAACCATTAACCCTTGTTTCTTGTAAAAATTTCCTCATCCAAACTCCTGCAGGAACCATTTTTCCCAGCCAAAGGTTTATAATCCCCTCTCAGCCCCAGCTGCCCCAGCCAGGCAGAGGTGACCATTCCACCAGCTGCGCAGCACAACTTTCTCTGCCTCTCAAACTCCGGCCCTGAAGAGGTCTGGCTGCAGCAACAACAAACATCACCTTAACACTGAACAGGTCCTGGCCTTTCCTCATAAAGGAAGTGCTCCACTTCCTTCATCATCCTCGTTGCTCTACACTGGACTCCCTCCAGCAGCTCATCCTGAAACACCACACCACAGTGCGATGCCCTAATACTTCATTGCTATCATGGGTTATTTTGTTTGCTATCCTGATGGCTTTCATTGCATCAGAGGATGATTCCATGGCAGGATCAGAAGATTCCTTTTTTTATAAAGAATTTTTTTGAAGTGTTTCTAAATGGACACTTCTCAGTCACCCCTAAGTTCACACATTCCTGCAAATTCCACCATTACAAGTGCCTGCCTCACCCTAGATGTTAATTTTAGTTCCTGTACGTGTGCATGAATGCGTACACACACACACACACACAGTGATTTAGTCTCCTCTGCATATGTTACAATGCAATCTAGAAAGACCCGATCACAGATCTACTCCCCTGCCCTCCCTCAGACCCAGCTTTGCTCTGTACATAACGATCCACATCCTCAAATGAGGCCGTGTTGTGTTTTTCCCTCTGTGCTCATCACACATCTTCTCATCATCATGCACTTCTAAATCTTCCAAATGCTGGGCTGAGCTTTTCTGTGAAGTACTTTCTCTTTGAGACCTCACAAGCACTAATGGATGTGGCTTCACTGGAGCCCTGTGCCACACCATGATGCTGTTATACCCATTTTCAGAGACAGGGAATGGAACTACAGAGATAGGAAGGTCAATGCTGTTAAAAGCATCTGCTAATTTGAGACAGCACAGGGCTTGAATTTTCAGAGTACTTATTTCCATAGCACTTTACTTGGTCATGGTACAGGTCCCCTTTGACTGCATCTGCAATCATGAGAGTTTCGCCCTAGTGTCTGTCAGAAAGGGGTCACAAGCTGGGGCCGGAAGCAACCAGCAGCACATAATTAGTGGCCTTGGCTGAGGAGTCTGACCTGACCAGAGACACAGCAAAATTCCATCAGTAGTAAGCTGGGCTGCAAAAGCTCTAAAGAAGAAATAGTGTTAGGTCTTCTAGCTGTCAGCTGTGGTCTAATTGTTTTCAACCTGTGGCCTGTTTCAAGCTTCTTGGGAAGGTGCTTAGAGATTGCTGTACAGGCATTCATGCCTCTACCAGAAAAACCTGAGTGTGAAAATCAAAGCTGTGGAAAACACCCAATTTCGCACAGATGCCATGGAAATACTAAACACAGAGCTGGCAAGAGGCTCCTGTGTGAGCCAACACACTCATCAGCTGAGTTGTCAGCTGAAGAGGACATAGTGAGCTTCCCTCTTTTCCCAAACAGGAGTTTCTTCAGCTGATACCCATCTGGGTTGGGGTCCTACATGTTAGGGACTCGTTTTCTTCCTTTTTTCTGCTCTCAGACAGCAAATCCATTACTTTAAACCCAGATCTGATTATCTTCAGTGTCTAAGCGCCCTGTAATAAAAGCCTGAATTGTCTTGTGTGTTCAGAGAAAGAATTAACAAGGTGATTAAAATTCCGGGGGATGGGAGGGAGATACTTCCCTCTGCTTTCTGAGATCCCAAAAACTCAAGATTTTTTTAAAAAGGACATTATTTCCCATTTTCTGCCAAACTTCCTATTGTTTCTTTAAGCTGAGATTCCACCTTTTTCACTGTGCTTTCCCTTATTTGCTTGTAGTCAGCAATAAATTCTACTAGTAGAGGTTTCAGCTGGCGCAAGACCAACTGCCCCCTGATCAATTTTATGATGTAGATTTGTTAAAACAAAATCAATCTCATCAGACTCATTAAGAGAAAAGGGCAGCTGCTTGCACAAACTCAAAATGTTGTTGAAAAGTTTGATTCTCAGGCTTTCCTGCCTGTCACTATGCTGCCTGGATTTGGTGGGGAAGCAATATAAATCATGGAAAGCAAAGTACTCTCAATATTTCCTAAGATTCACATTTCTCACTTAGAAAGGGTGGATTTTTCCCCAAAGTCAAAACAAGAACAAATGGCAATTAAACGGTCACAATGTCTGTTTCTGGACCTCATGTTTCCTGCAGAGGTTTCCCTTTGGGGCAGGAGTGTTCCCCTGTGTGATGCTGAGCCTTTGGAGACGTGTTCCTGCACCTTGGGCATTTATGTGAGGTGGCAAGCTCATTCTCACCTTCATTGGGCTGCACAAGGAGCCTGAGATGTGAATGGCAGTTTATACAGCTGCAGTGGTGGAGAGAGGCACTAAGAGAGGTGGGGAAGAGACCCAGTCTGTCTCTCCTGGGTGGCTCTGCAGTACAAAGTAAAGTGTAGGACAACTGGTGGATCAGCTCCAAAAGTACTCACTTAGCTTCAGCCAGACAGTTGATGCAGCTGAGACCAGCAAGAGACACTCCATTGCTGCAGACCTTGAAAAGGTGAGTTCTGAGAGCTCCCCAGGGCAGAAAATTAAGCTGGTTTAAAGGAGAAACCTCTCCATAAGGGGGATGTGGTCCCTGCCTGTGTTTCATCAGCCTCTCCCAACAAAGTCTAGCAAAATGCAGAAGAATGAGCAGGTTTAGCCCAATCTGCTTATTCCAGCCACCAGCACTAGCCTGGTCCCAAAGCTCGTGATTTGGTGAGGCAGTGAGCCTGAACCGACAATGAAAAACCTGCACTAAGTGACTAATGAGAAAACCACCCTTTTGACTTTGGCACAGGTATGGCTCAACCACAAGAAAAGAGTAAGGACTTTGTTCCACCCTCCTCGTCATTTCTATCTAGTAAATTGGCAAGGAGTTAGGACATTGC
>JAOXOE010000441.1:41700916-41712173 GCA_028565055.1 Phoeniculus purpureus
CAAACTTGCTGACAGTGCACCCTAATCCCTCATCCAAGTCATTAATGACTAGATTGAATAGGACTGGTCCCAGCACCAACCCTTGGGGCACTCCACTAGATACAGGCCTCCAACTGGACCCTGTCCCATTGACCACTACTCTCTGGCTTCTATCCTACAGCCAGTTCACTATCCACCTCACTACCCAATCATCCAGTCCACACTACCTCAGTTTGTCTGCTAGGATGCTGTGGGAGACATTGTCAAATGCTTTACTGAAGTCAAGATAGACCACATCCACTGCTCCATCATCATCTGTCCACCTGGTTATGCCCTCATAAAAGGCTATCAGGTTGGTCAAGCATGACTTCCCTTTGGAAGCTGACTGTTCCTAATAAACCTCTTGTTCTTGATGTGCCTGGAGACAGCGTCAAGGCAGCGTCTATAATTCTATGATTTATTGATTCTGCAGCAGGCAGAGACAAATATGAATGTGGAGAAATGTGGGATGCTGAAGCAGGTGACACTACAGAGCTATCAGGCATTTTCCTAAAAAGGAACTCAGGCAGATCCCTAAAAAGTTGTCACCTGGGGTTTTGGTATGGTTTCACTTTCCGAATAAGCTAAATCTGTCCCTACACAATTCAGGTGAAAACAAATCCTTTCTTAACTTGGCTTGACTTTTCCCAGTGGAGTGGGGATGCTGCTGCTTTTAGAGGATGAAAGACATCCCGCAGCAGTTACAGGAGCAGGAGCTGTACATACTGACTGGCAAGAGCAGAGCGGTTTGGGGCTCAGCTGCACCAAACATTGTCACTAAAACTGCCCTTGTCACAGCCTTCTTTAGGATCGGAAATTAATTAGCATTTTGTACTTGACAGGAAGTTATTAAGAAATCTCCTCAGCTACAATGAAACTGATGCTTAAATTGCAATCTTTCAGAAGGAATTTGAATCTCAATATGAAGCATCGATAAGGTAAGCAGCAGCTGTGTAGTTGGCACATCCTTGGAAGTGTCTGTTCCTGAAAGCTTCCCTTCAGGTGAGACTCAGGTCTGGGGAATAAACAGGTTTTGTGGCCAGGCATGTGCGGGACAGCACCCAACAGCAATCTGCCTCACCAAACCCTGTGCAGAGATACTTAGTGGGGGATTGTAATCCACCTCCCACAGAGGTCAATTATGTTTCCCATCACATTCAGGATGAAGTTTCTTCATCCTCTTGGCAAATTAAGTTTTTCACAGCTCCTCGGGAGGTATCCTGTAGGATGGGGAACAGCTGGGGCTTTCTACTTGTCCAGAAGTAGAAATGCAGATGCTGACTTCTAATTTAGTTCCAAGGAGTTTGTCAGCTCCTTGATCCAGAAAGCCAGTGAAATAAAATGTACTGAAGAGTGGTGATGACGTGGGTGTAGACAGCCTGAATCTAACACAGGATGTTTTGAGGCAATTAGTCAAAATATGTGGAAGAGGGTGGGCTTTGCTCTTCTGCTGTGGCTTTTCTAAGCAGCAGGCATCCAAAATAAAATCTATACATGAAAAAGTCTTCAGTGCAACTCAGACACAAAGAAAAGGCATCCACTTTGGGGGCTGCATGTAAGTCTACACCCTGGTGTAAACATGGAGTTGTAGCCCGTACATCTGCACTGCACAGGCCTGGAACCAACTGCCCTTTTCTGCTGCTACCAGGGCAATTTTCAAGAGTAAATGAGAGAATCCCTAGTGATTTGAAAGGATCACTAGATAAACTGTTTGCTTATTGATACAGAGGCAGGAAATCCAATCAAAAGGAACAAAAATACTTGGGTCTACATGCAGTGGGAGGAAAATAACAGTTTTTTCATCTTAAGAGGCACCTTGTAAAGCTTTCCATGGGACATAAACAGAGGGAATATGCAGATCTAAGCAGAAGAGATATTTAGTGTTACCAGCCAGGTGATGGCTCTGAGGGTGTCTTTGCAGGTGATGCTTTTAAGCCTCTCTGTCAGTCAGGAGAAAACCAACCATGGTCCAGTTTCTCAGTAGGTGCTGGTGCCTAAATATTAGTGAAACATGGACTCCTAGCTGGGTTCTTGTGCTTTAGTGTTACTGAAATTGAGGGTAGAAATTGAACATAAGCACCAAATAACCCCTTTTCTTGGGTGATGCCCTCACAAACCCCTGGAAAACATTTTCAGCAAGACTGTTCTTAGTCCAGACCACAGGATGGCAGAAAGAGGGACACAAGACACTGGCCACTGGTATCTCCCAATGTCTTACTCTGAGACCAACACAGATGTGGAGGACCTGCCACGGTGGTACCCCAAATTCATCTTCTTGCATGTTCCAAACCTTAGGAAACACAATTTGCTTCAGAAAAGTATAGTGGGACATCTGGGGAAAAGCAGAGAACAAAGCAAAGTAGCAGTGAAGAGAACGCTGAAGGTGGTAGGAGAACGCTGAAGAGGTGGTGTTTAACTTGAGCAAGTAAAATCCTGAAGAAATCCCTGTCACCAGACCTGCCATGGGCTGGAAGATGTTTCATTTGATCTCCAGGCTCAACACTAAATTTTAGTTAGGAAATAAACTGCTAAGGCTGAAGATGACAGAAATGTCGCATCTGACACGGAAAACATCAGCTGCAGCTTCCTCAGCACGGATTTCTGCACCCAGTGAGTACAGGACTGATGGAGTGCAGGATGCTGTAAGTGGAGCTCCTTAGTTTGCTGCATGTAAAAAGCGACCCCATGCCTCCAGGATAAATATTTGTGTTTTTATTCTCTTTGCTCCTCCTCAGCCTACTTCCTGCTTCCTTTACCAGTCCCCTAAACACTTGTTGAAAGACTCACGGGGATCACGGCAGTAACTGAAACTTTAACATTTTTCTTTTCAAAAATATTTCCCAAACATCTCTTATTCCTCTACAGGAAATCCCTTTAAAAACATTCTCCTGCGAGCAGTTAAGTAGTTGAACCAACACACATCCCATCTCGGGTTTCTGCTGATAATTAATAAGCCAACTGAGTATCTGACAGGATGGGAAGTTTTATCATTTCTAGATAAACACTAATGTGTCTGGTTATTTCCAGACCTTCCCCAATGCAAATGGAGAAGCAAACTAGACAGTGTCGTAGCAGTCTGCTTAACATTCCTTCTGGCATGCTGTTATGGTTAATTTATTCCTTTACGCCAATTTTTGCACTGTCACTACTGTGAAGGTTTTTCCAGCAATTTAATTACAAAATAAATAAATAAATAAATAAAAAGAACCATCCAACATAAGACTGCTACAGGATAAAAAAATCACTGTTCAAGGTGTCAGATTAAAAGTAGCTTGTATCTTCCCTGTGTGTGTGGAGGGGGAACATACACACTCCCATCAAGGAGATTCAAATGTGTAAATTTATAAACTCCCCTTTGTTTTGTGAGGAAAACGTTTGCCTTGATGTACTGTTGTCCTTAGAACAAATTGAATTGGTTAATTGAATAAACATTTTTGCATTTCATTAAATAAAGGCAAGTCATTATCCCTTAAAAATCCTGCACATCTGAGGAGGTCCAAGACTTTGTGAGAACCCAGTATTTTATAAAGATTTTTTGAGCATGCATAATTTTTTTGCCCATAAATGCCACCCACTCAGAAACAAAGGAACTAAAGTAGGCTGTAATTACTTCCCTACACAATAGATTCCAAGTGCTTCTATCAAGAAATATTACATAATTATTATAACTCAGGGCTGTGATTATATATTTGCTCAAAGGAGAATTGTACATAACAGAAAGCAGTGGAACTTACGGCGCTCCGTCTTTTGTGTCAATTCATGCATTTGAATTATTTGATTAGAAAAGTGAATAAAGACCTTGAGTCCTAAAAGACACTTTCTCTTCAGCTGTCAGGATTGAAGGACATGACAAGTGACAGGGCACACATACTTGTATAGAAAAATTGGAGAGGAGGGAGAATAAAAAGGATATGCTGTGTGTCTTCTTGTGTCTGTCCATCCATCCATCCATCCATCCATCCATCCATCCATCCAAGTCTTGAGCATTCTCTGTATACATCTCACAAGGAATTTGCAGGGAGCTGATAAGTAAGGTCATCTCTCCACAGAAGGTACAGAGAGCGTATGTTGTGTGTCTGTTTGTGTCCATCCATCCACCCATCCATCCATCCATTCATCTGAGTCTTGGGCATCCTCTCTGTATCCACATCACAAGGAATTTGTGAGGACATTATAAGTAAGGTCATCTCTCCACAGAATATGAGGACAAAGGCCAGCTTGTAGAAGGCAACTCCTCCTCATTTTGTTCATATTCCTGCAGTCTCACTCTCTCCCTTCCCTCACACCGGCTGGCTTCCTGTCTATTTGTACAATTTCCCAGCACAGGCAGGGCCCCCACACTCAGGGATGTGGGAGGATGAGGAGGAGGCAAGGCTTCACAAGGGCTTACGATGTTTCTTAACAGTTTTGGGTGTCTGATTTAGATCAAACGTTTCTCATGCTCACAACTCATGCTGCAGATAACCCACGCGTCTTTGATGCTACCAGCACTTAGGGTAAGTCCTCCGACTTCATATCCTTGGATAACCTGCATGAAACAAGAGGCAGATGGTTGTCAAATCCAGGACAAATTATTAGCTAGAGGGAGCAAACACAAGGATGAGATGTAGCACTGCTGTTTTAGAATCATGGAATCATGCAGGTTGGAAAAGACCCTTGGCATCATTGACCCCAACTACCAACCCTACTCTACAAAGTTAATCTCTAAACCGTGTCCTCCAACACCACATATAAATGACCTTTAAACACATCCAGGGATGGTGACTCAATCCCCTCCCTAGGTTGCCTGTTCCAAGGTCTGACAACTTTTTCTGTCAAAATTTTTTTCTGATGTCTAGTCTAAAATACCCTGCTGCAGTTTGAAGCCATGAAGATCTCAGGTGACTTTCCCCTCCCAGGCACACAATATCCCTTGGTGCTCTCTCAGTGCAGTCTCCTGTTGCATAGAAGACAGTAATAATTTGCATTTTCTGAAAAGCAAGAAATAAAAATAATTACATAAAAAAAGAAGAAATCCCCTTTTAGGGCTGCACAGTTCCATGCTGATCCAAGCTGAGAGAGAGGAGGACACCAATTCAAATCTTGGCATCGAGTCCAGTCATCCCTATTAGCAGATGGAGTCCAGCAACGCGGCGAGCATGCACAACGGCTGCAGATCGGTCTGTGACCGCTCGCTGGCATAAAGCCAGAGCAACTTCAAAGAGCAATGCCATAAGAAGCTGATTTTTCATGTGTCTGTGTGTTCTTTTATTAGGATTTTTTATATTTCTGCCTAGTAATAGCAGAAGTAATATCATGATTTCCCAAAGTGTAACAAATCTAATGCGTCGTACGGACTGCATGGAAGTAATTTAACATGAGCACTCTTTAATTTCATAGATCTCTATTGCAAACAGTTCCTGCCTAATGATCAGGGCTGGGGGGAGGAAGGGGTCTGCTTTGCCTTTTTCAAGTCAAATCTTTTAAAGTCCAGATGGGGAGGGTTTTTTACAGCTGCACGGGAACAGTGACACTGATACATGCCGAACTCCGCGGGCGGTATTAATATTCTGCCGTCTACTTTAAAAGGGGTTTTGAAAGTCATTTTAAAGGGATATCATCAATTTGAAGATCACTTTGGATCTTACACTATTACAAGTAATATTTCAGGCTATGAAACATTCAGGCTATTCCCCCACATGAAGCCAGCTGTGGGGGAAGAAAATCGATGCTCCACGCCAAATAAGCCTCTTTGCTTTGTATTCTGAGAATATTTTACACTGGATTTTTAGAAGCAGGTGGTTGCAACCCTGTGAACAGCCATCGCTGCTACTGGATGGCCAGGTAAACCCCAGCACTGATCAAAAGCCCAACATGTACAGCAGCAACTAAGGGCTTGGACTGGTCTTACTCCTGTGCTCATGGTGACGTTCATGACAGTAACCAGAAGTAGAGAAATGCCCTTGTTGACTTCAAACAAAAAGTGTTGTCTTTTGCAGCACTCCTCAGCATGAAGAGAACATGTAGAGAAGCAAGCAAGCAAGCTTTGTGGTTCCAGCTGCTTTTGCTTCCACTGTGACCTCTTTGAGTTTTTATTGTTAAATCTTGGTGAGGAGTGTTCATTGCTCAACACACAGACCTCTAATTTACAAGGGTCTGGGACTGTGTTTAATTAGCAGAATGCAAAAAAATGCTTCAGAAAGGGAAAGTTCTCCCCATCAGAGCAACTTCTGGAGTGGAAATAATGACAAATGCCTTGGAAAGGAAAAACTCAGCATAGGGAAACACGAACCAGGTTGTGGCCTAGAAGGGGGTTGAGGAAACTAAACGCTTTGCAACTGGAATTGTATTTTAGAGCAGGCAGCACATTTTAAAGTCCTTTCCACAATCACCTGCTGGGCTTCATTTCAGATCCCAGTGGTTTTACGAGGTGCATCTATCTCACCCCTCCCCATTTAATTCACACGTCAGCTTGCAGAGGGAATGAAGCTCATCTGGGCATGGTGGTGTGAGATAAGACCAAGATGGTCCAGTATAGAGCTGGATCTGTTCTCCCTTGGCATCCTCCTTGCAACCCAGCCCTTGGAGGTTCAAACCTTGTAACATTTTCTCTTTGCATATCACAGAATCACAGAATATTAGGGATTGGAAGGGACCTTGAAAGTTCATCTAATCCAATCCCCCTGCACAGCAGGACCACCTAAATCCAGTTGCACAGGAACATGGCCAGGCAGGTTTTAAACCTCTCCAGTGAAGGAGACTCCACAATGCCCCTGGGAAGCCCATTCCAGCGCTGTGTCACCCTCACCATGAAGACATTTCTTCTCATATTTATGTGGAACCTCCTATGTTCCAGCTCACACCCATTGCCCCTTGTCCTATCATTGGATACTACTGAGCAGACCTGGCTCCATCCTCCTGACACCTACCCTTTCCATATTTATCAACATTCATGAAGTCATATGTGGATATCCTTCAGGGGGAGGTACTCAAAATAATCACAACACATTTCCCTTTAATAGTCAGGTATTTGTACAGCTCCTGGACAGGTCCTAGAGGAGCTCATTTGGAGAAGGTGTCAGTGTTTCATGTTGGGGTAAATTCTGATGTTTTCACTATCAAGACAGTGCCAGACAGCCTGGCCCTGAACACAACCAGCGCCAGCAGAAGAAATGAAGCAGAGTTGCCCACATTTGTTGGGCTGTTGAGGGTTCTCAAATCTCCTGCTGCAAATGACTGTCAACAAACCCCCCCAAGTGCCTCATTTTTCTCTAACACAGATGCAGACAGAGACAAACAATGTCTCAGGGCTACAGTGTCCTCCTCAAACACCAGGAGTCAGATTTAGCAGGATTGAAGCCAAGGAAGCAGCTTTAAAGCCTAAGGGCAAAGTGGTATGTGAGCCTGAGTCTTTGGTTCCCTTCGGAGCGCCTGCCACCTCAAGGATAAATTAATTAGGAGACTGGGAAGCTGTCAGACACTGTAGGAATTAGTATGATACTGAAAAACCTGTTCATCATTTTCTGCCCTGCTCTGGTCTGTCACGAGGATTGATACCTATTGATCAGCTCGATCCCAGCTGCTGACAGCCAGTCTTCAGTGTCTGCTTTGTCTGCAAAGTTCCTGTATGACATGCATTTAAAAAATACTCCTACATGTACCACAGCCTTCTTACATTAATTTAAATAACGGGGTTTAATTAAGTCAAAAGCATCTTGCTCAGCATTCCAGATGCAAGTACGTTTAAAACGTCCATCAAGGACAACCATAAGTATGAAGCTTTCCTACTTCATAAACACAGAGAGGGGCTCAGGAACTGATGGTTTGTGCTGTGACAGGGAGAGGAACCCTCTTGTACCTGGCAACAGACCCACCTCTGCGTTGTTTTCTTGGGAACCCCAAAAAATGCCATAGTGGGGGATCTCATTTCTCTGACCAGACAGTAGTGATGTAGGGATACAGAGCGGGGTGAGATGGGGGTGAATGCTAATGCACAAGACAGTTCAGACTGAGAGGACTGGAAGATGTGGGCAGAAGTATAGGAGCAAGCTGAGAAGTCTTGCAGCTGGATTGTGTAGTCAGAGCTCCCTCTCCTGATAGCTCAGCACCAGCCCTTTGGGATGTGACCTCTGCTTTTACCCTCTCTGCAGGGGTGGAAGCAGCAGCAGGATTTTTGCTGGTGTCTCACAGCTCTCAAGGAAACACCTGAGTTAACATCCAAACCCCTCTACAGTCAAAGAGCTTGAAAAAAATCCAAAGAAATTACCTGTATCTTTAATTAAATTCAAAATAGCTCTGGTGATGCTTAGTCTTCATAAAATAGCCCAACATTGCTATTTCCCTGGTTAGCTAGAATTTCCTTCCAGACTGACAAGGCAGCACACTACAACCCTTTATTTGGGGAATAGTAGGTTTTCTTTTTCTTTTCTTTAACTGGAAAAGAAAATGATGATCCCTGTGTAATTTCATTTAGCAACAACTGCGCTGGGCTGCCTGGAAGGGAAAAACCCTGGCTCTTAAAAACCGGTCTGGAGAACCAGTTCCTGAGGAACAGCCAAGCATCTCCCGCACTGTCTTGGCAGATTAAAACTTTTCTAGGTTTGTTTTACATTTCCTAGAAGTTTCTGAACAAAACCTGTGTGTTGTTGGGGCCGTGGACCCAGAGGGAGCATCCAGCTTGTGACTACTTAATTCATCCTCTGATTTAACTGGGATTTCAGTGAGACTCATCATGGGGATAGAGAAACAACCCCCAAGTCCCTCAATACATAACAAAAGCCATAGATATGTTCTATGGCCACAGCATTTTGCAGACTAATTACTTTAACATGTAGGGATGGAGTTACTACTCCTAGTACCGGAAAGCTTTCATGGAGTAACACTGAACTATTAAAGTTCTCAGAGTGAGCCCAACTTGCAGCTCCCACTCGGCATTTACCTGGGCGATTTTCCCTTTTCCTGTGGCCGAGAATCACTTTGTGTTACACTTTCCCGCCTATAAAAGAAGCCCTTGTTCACAGCTGCCCTGAGGTGCTCATAATGTTATTGGTTCTGTGCTAAGAAGTCGGGGTTGCAGTGAATTCTTGCCTTGTGGCTCTCCGGTTCACAAAAGTAAACACATTTGCCGAGCTAGCCGGGCTCCACGGAGCCCCAAATCCCGCGGGGAACCAAACGTCCTATCGCAGGAAGCTTTGAAACTCTAGTTGCTCTGCAGCACGTTTCCCAGGCAGGGGAGTGCACAAAGCGTGCTTCTGTGCTGTATTTACTGCTGGTTTTTTTCTGAGGACCCAGTGCATAAGAGCTGCATTGAACCTTGGCGGAGGGGAGAGGCCTCCCCTTGGAAATGTGCAGGATGCAATGGAAAAAAGGAAAAACCAGTGCTTCTCACTCCTTACTGAGTCCCTTGTGCCCTGCATGCAGGTGGCTGCCTGGACGTGAAGAAACCACTCATGGGTGAAGGGAGAACCAGCCAAAACAGTAACTTTCCTGGCTCAGATGCACTTACTGAGAAATAAATAGGTAAAACCAGGGCTGGTCAGTGCACAGGATGCCTGCGACGCTCCTGTCCCTGCTGCCACCACAACTCAGCCACTGGAACCACTCACCACGATGCTCAGACTGTAGCACTCACGGACAGGTAAAAGAGCCTTTGAAAATGGTCTGACACAGGTTCACAAAGGTGTTTTCTTCCAGCACTAATCGGATCCAGGTGGGGTTTGGCATGAGGGGATCTTTCAGACAGGATGAACCAGCCAAGCACGAGTTAATTTAGCTGAGAGGCTGCTGCCTAATTAAAAAGCATTAGCGGTAGTTTGAGACTGTTTTGGAAGGAGGGTCTCTTTTCTTGAGCCCAGCTCTCTCCAGCACAGCTCTGGCAACGAAATGGTTCCTGGAGTAAGTCCCTCTTAGAAGGACATGCAACTGCCCTGAAGCCCTCCTTCTCCTGAAGTAAAACATATCGAACAACCTCCTGGGCTGGAGGAAAGGAGACTGGCTGCCAGAGACATGGACAAAGGTGATACCATCCCAAAGCACAAGCTGGCACCACAGAAGCTAGACTGTCCTTTCGTCTTTGCACAGCAAGCCGTGGCAGAAGCTGCAGGGGTAGTGTGAACAGCTGACACGTGATCATCCTGGGAAGAACGGCATCATGAATGCTTTTTCCATACCATCCTTGCTGTGAGACAGCAGTAATACATCCGATAGCTCACCCTCACTCTGGGAGCCATGCATGTGCTCTGGACAGGTCCCAGCTGCTCACCAGTTCTAATGGTGGTGGATCACTGGTTATGCTGGTGTGCTCTCACGCACAAAGCACACACAAGCAGGCAGCACAACTGGCATGCCATTCCTTCACTTACAATGCAAAGTCCTTGCTGCCTTCAGCTCCTTAATGTGAAATTAAATTCTGCATGGGCTGATCTCAGAAGGGCACCGAAGTGGCTGTGGAGCAAATCATAGCTCAGCACTCCAGACGTTCGTACTCACTGCTAACGCCCATGTCGTGTTGCCACCAGACACATTCCAGAAGTCCTCATTTTCTAGTCATGAAAACATTTTAACAATAAACAGAAATTCTTCCGATTACATGGTTATATTGGGCTGCTGAAAGCAGACTCTTATTAAGCCATGCAGAACGGAATTAATGTCATGTAGTGAGCAGTCTTCCACATGGCAAAAAGCTGGGCTAATATATCTTTCCCACTTCCAGCAGCTGGGACCACGAGTTAAGGCTCCAAGTTTGCAAAACCTTAAGATATTTGCTCTAAGCATGTGAGCAACTCAACTATAACTGAGGCTGGGTGTAAACATGGCTGAAATGAGATCCGTGAAGGTTTTAGCATTGAATTTACTTGGGATAGTGCTTTATCTCTAAGTTTCAAAAAGTTTCACCTTTGTTTCACTCCTTTACACTACTAGCAACCCACATGGATGTGTTTTAGTTGGTGTGCTGGATGTTGAGATGGTACAGAACTCAGGTTACAAACTTTAGGTCTCTGTTACAGGGCAATAAACAGGTAGAATTAAGATGGGCATCTTGAAGTGCCATCCTGAAATTCAAGCTGCATCGTTTGGTCTGCTGGAAGCTGCACATGGGGGAGTGTAGGTTAGACGTGTAACGGGTTGAAACTAAGAAAACTGCTTTGCTCCCAGGTTTTAAGGGGAAAGGAAACCAAAGCAGCCAGGTCTCAGTGAGATCTCAGATAAATTTGCCAGACAATGGATTGCTTAGGAAACTGAAAGAGGAAAAGTTTATTAA
>JAOXOE010000441.1:41715030-41738599 GCA_028565055.1 Phoeniculus purpureus
GGTCCCTCTGGATGGCATCCCTGCCCTCCAGTGTGTCTGCTGCGCCACACAGCTTGGTGTCGTCAGCAAACTTGCTGAGGGTGCACTCAATGCCTCTGTCTATGTCACCGACTAGTTTCGCACCACCATGCTCCTCTCAGCCCTGAGGTCATGGCAGACTGCTGCAATTCACCACCCCATGGGAAAGAGCCAGTGGGATGCTGGGCAAATGATAGCAACCCTCATCACAGCCGGCGGGTCCTCTTCCAGAGCCGGTGGCTCCAGCCCATGGGATGGAGATGGAATATCAGATTAACATTATGAGCAACTCAGCTTCCCTGTTTAGTTTTGTGCTGACAAATGCCTGGGGTGAAGGGAAAGGCAGTTTTGGAGGGGGTGTTAAAAGGACTTAGGGGAGTAAAAACAATGGTGCAGGGAAGTGCACTCCAAATAGGCAGCTTCAAAGGGTTGAAGATAACCATGGCTGGATGCATCCCAGGTGGAGCAAGTTGCTCTTCACAGAGAGTAGCCTTGGATCAAAGGAGACCTGAAACTGCCAAGATCCTGGAAGGCAAAACAGGTTTGGGTGGGCAGCGGTGAACATGGTGGCTGGTAGCAAAAAGACGGAGAGCAAAGGAGGATTCCCTTCAACACAGTCAGGGCAGGCCATGAACAGAGGAGTTTGTTACTTGCTGCAAGCAATTAGGTGCCTAATACAGAGCAAGAGAAGGTTAAGTTTGTGCAGGAGGTGTAGGACTCGCTTTTACCTCAGGAAATAAGGTTTATATGAGGTTACAGCCTGTGGGTTCCTCTCCACCCTCAAACTTTTGAACCAGCTTGCCAATTTTAACCACATGCGAAAGAGGGGTAGATGCCTCCAAGATAACGTTCCTTCTGATTTGTTTCTCTCTGAACAAACAAAGAAAAAATCATCACCTGCACAAAAAGGAAAGAAACCCAACCAAGCACCACTGAAGAGGGAAAGAAAGGAGGGATGACTCTATCTGTTTTCATCAGATCCTGGCTGCTCACCCTTGTCTCCCACCTATCCAGGACACTGAGGGTAAAAGAATTATGAGCCGTAACAGTTTCTGAGTCAGTTTTCATCAGCTGATGTCTGAGGGTTCAATGCAAAAACTTTTGCAATCTCAGAACTGATCAAAATCTCAGTGGAGGTAACATTGGGAGATTAGCACCCTGGATTTGTGGCTAGGTGAGAAATGATGCCTGCGAGGGGAAAGGACACCACTCCTTGAGATCTCAAGGGTGAGATAGCATTCCATTTAAAATAAGTAAATAACATATACTGAGGAATCACATGGGCGAAGCTGAACAGTTTGGCTTCCACAGCAGCCCTAGCACAGAAGGAAGAAGGACTTGAGACCTCTAGGTAGACCAGCATTTCTGCCACAGATGTCCTAGGTGGTCCTATGCACATTGCCTGCCCTCTGCCAGCTACCCATCTGTCAAGCCTCCCTACCTCAAACTCATGAATAAATCACTACAGCCCTTTCCAATCTGCTCATTTTTGGGGTTAAGTTTGTTAACACAAGAACTGGCAATGCAGGTGGGTACAATCGTACTTCTACCAAAAGCACACAGCTCTAATTCCAGGATTCACTCACACACCTCTTTGCCTTTCCCAGTCATCTTGCAGCCCACAGGCTGCATAAACTTACATAAGCTGAACTTCTTCCCTGCTGATGCGCTTTTTTCTGGTGATAGCATTTCCTGGAGGGTGCACGCTTGTCTCTTTAGTTTACACTGCTTTCTGCTGGTGGGGAAAAGCAGGCATGTCTGTGTTGGTTGTCTCCTACGAAAAACAGCTAGTTTAGCCCCTGTGGAGGTGTTTTCTCCTCAGAGTAGATTGTTTGGTCTTGCCTTTACTGCAAAATTTTTTTAATCTTTTTTTTTTTAACCCCGGGGGAACCAGTGCTCATCCAATATCCTGACATAAAAATACAAACAAGACAGTAAAACTAAAGAACTCTGCAAGGTAAATTTGCAGGGGTCAACTTCAAGCGGGAATACGGGACTGACCTTGGTAAGTTTACCCACAGTAACACTCAAATCCTCTGTCTTGGCTGTGTTGTTTACCTCAAGAGAGCTGCTGGCCATTAGTTACCTTCCAGTAAAAGGAAATAGAACTGTTTTTCAACAGTGAAGACAAGTCTTTGGAGATCTGACAAGACTTCAGTGTTTGGGTGGATTGTCAGATTTAAAAATAAGTGGAGTTTATGCTGCCTTTAACTCCTGAGAGCACTGGCTGGCGGAGCAAGTCCTCCCTGGCCAAAGCTGCTGCTTCTCTTCCACACTACCTTTGGCAAGTTCACGGGTGAACCTGGAGGGCTTTTAGTCCCCAGCAAAACTACTGAATCCTCACACATCCAGAAAGACATACCTGATAATCACACTGAAAGGAGTCACTCTGGAAGGTGCTGGTGTGGAAGTAGGATGAGGGTTATAAAGGAACTAGGATACAACATTTAGAGACACAAATGTGATGGTCCTTTGGCTTTGGGAAAAGAGCTACTAAATTTAGCCAGGCTTCACTCGGCACTCGGGTCAAACTTGAAATGGTTCTTCAGCAAATGAAGTGGAGAACAGACCCGTTCATGTTCTTTCACAGCCTTGGGACTGGTAGAAGTGGCACTGGCAGTGGTTTTGCACTATTCCAAGCAGCTCCATTTTACAGCATGTCTGCATGATGTTTCGCTGCTTTCCTTTGAATTCAGCAGGACAGGACAGGGTTGGTGGGACTCATGCTGAGCCGCTGACGGGACCATTAGCACGTCTACAAGTGCTGGCTGCAGCGCTCAGGGAGAGGATGGAAAGCAAGTGCGGATGGAGATTACTTTAAACAAAAAGCGGAGTGGAGACAGGCCAGAAACCACACTGCAATGGTCCTTGGGGAGCCGTAACAACTCCTCTCACTGGCCAAAGGCTACTTCCTGCTGGTCTGTGCAAACAACCATGTTGCATTAAGGGGTCCTCAGGCATCTGAGGAGAAGAGGGATTTAGAATTGGTCATGCTGTGCTCAGGAGTGGGTCTAGAAAGGAGACTTGTCCCTTGCAAGCAGGGCTTTACACAAGTGCTGGGTGGTTTTTTTCTGCAAACCCCTGGTGGGATTGCAGCTGTTGGCATGAGGAATTACGCACTGGGCTGAACCCCAAGGTGTTTGCCTCTGACATTAAGCAAGATAGGGAGACAGGCTCTTGGCCTTGAAAGAGCTCTCTCCTTCCTGGATGGTTGCCCCATCAGTGCAAAAATCAAGAAGTGCTCAGCTGCCGTGGTCTGCAGCGCTCCTGTTTCAAGCCAAAAGGGTTTGTTTCTGAAAAAAAATAAAAAAGCAACAACAAAGGAAAAGAACTTTTTAAAAGCAAACTATTTAAAAAACTGACCTTTTAAAATGATAGCAATCCTTTCCTATAAACCTGGCCTGGAAAGTGTTCCACAAGGAAGCTGAGTATTTGAGACAGTCATGACCTCTCCCCAAGGCTCACGTGTGTGTAACAAGGGCTTTCACCAGGTGCTGTGTATTGAAATAGGTTTCTGGTGACGGCACAGTTACGTGTGACCTCTGGGTTGATAAGGAAGGATCAATTAAAACAAACCCCTGAAAGTAGCTATGGAGACCCATCAGGAAGCCAGCGATGCAGAGGAAAGAGCATTGGCCCCACAAGTCTGAAAAACTACTGGAGGAGGAAGCGCTTTTAATGCCAGTGAATTAACAATATTTTATAGGAGATATTCTCCTCTTAAAAACAGGGGAATTGGACTAGATGATCTTCACAGGTCACTTCCAACCCCCACCATTCTGTGATTCTGTAACAGCTCAAATACAACATCTCAGCCTTGGATTTGGGACCCATAAAATGAATATGAAAGTGCAAAAAGCCAAGTGCTAGCTGTTTGCAGAATGACACTCTGCTTTGTTACGAGTAATTACACAAGGACGGGGCGGGGGGGTTGTGTCTCCAGCAGAAAGGCTGCTTAAAATCATTTAAGCATTATATCTTAAAAGCTTAGACGAGGTTGAAAGGTGAACTAAATCACATCCTGCCCTGTACCGCGCACGCGTAAATACCAAACGATACAGCTCAAAGCAGGGAGTCATCGATTGCTTCCCAAAGCAGTTGTGGAGCCTTTGGCCCACTGGTATTGTAAGACTGACCCAGAAAGCGATGTGGATGTCCAGTCTGTACCCTGGGTTTTTGCAACACAAGGGGTGAAGTCTGGAGGAGGTTGTAGGGATTTTCTCCAGCACCATCAATTACATCGCTCCTTCCAACACAAAAGCCTAACAAGAAGTTTAAAAAAGAAAGTCTTTAACCTGCTGGCTCTTGAACTTTCTTCGAGAGATTTCTGACTTTAAATAACGTTTTAGTTTGACCCGAGCAGAAGAACTAAGAGTTAAGATGTCCCAGCAAAGTTTTCCCTTTCCTTACCCTTTCTTGTATGATAAAACTTACTTCACAGAGGTTTTCAAGTAAACCCAACATCAGTCTCTGATGTAGGTGGGGCAGAAAGTTTTGTTATCCTCAGCTAATATAAATGAGCATAAAATAACAGCAACCTTTGCGGATTTACATAGCTGCACATCTACCCTCTGACCATCCCCATCCTCTCCTCTGTCTGGAAAATCCCCTTGGGCTCAGAATGTACAGAAACAAAGACGGCGCAAGCCCATTAGTTTGGCTTGCGTGTCATTTAAGGAATGAGGATACTGTTGTGAATAGGGTGTTTGCTGGCTGTTTACTGAAGAAACAGTGTCTTGCTGGAGGTCATTTCCAACTGCACTGTGAGAACTGCTTTAAAGAGGCTGCTTAGTGCAACAGAGCAGTGGCAGGAAGGTCTAAAGAATCAGACTTTCTGAAAGGTGGTTTTTTTTTAACAGAGGAAGTTGCTTTAACCTAGATATCTACTCAGAAAATATATTTTCTGTTCCTCAGTTGTTTGACTTCAGGAGAACAATAAATTCCCGAGAGTTCTTAGAAAGATCAGTCATGCCTCCTTGTTTTAATGGCATATTTTGAAGTTTTGCCTCCAGAATATTGATAAGAATCAAAGTAACTTTTGATATATGGCCTTAGATTCGCTCCAGGAATAAGATCCCTCTCAAGTTAGACTGTCTGCAGACAACTCAGACCACCCACTTTCAGCTTAAACACAGCCTGTTCAAAGTCTGCAGCGATTCAGATCAGAGCAGTAGCTGTCTGCTCAAACTGTGAGATCTTGGCATCCATCAGACGTGTCCAGCGCACATCTGATAGCACAGCTCAGACTGCCCAAGGCCATTGGAAGGCAGGTGAGGGAGAGCTAGGAAATATCAAAGTTGGAAACAGCCTAATATTCAACTCAGCACACTACACATTTTGAATTTCACATGCATTCCACAATATTCCCCAAGTCCCAAAAGCTTTAATCCAGTCACTTTGCAACATATGTGTGTTTTATTTAAAAATAAATTATTCGGTATTACTTTTCCTTTCTTGTATCCAGCTGGCAACATGTTCTGTTAGTTCTACAGCAGCCACCACAACCTCCTATTAGTTACAGTGCTGTCCATTTGTCTGCATCTTCAACGAATTTTCTGCAAAGCCCTTGGACAACGCAGGGAGTTGACTCTTCAAGCAGTTAACCCAGTGCTCCAGGGACTGCACATTGACACTGCTGAGACTTGGGCCATGCCTCTCCCAGACTCTTTGCCGATGACACTTGGAGATGGGTTCATCATCTGAACTGATCCAGTTAGCCTACCTTGGCTAAGAGCTACTACTCATCAGCTGATTTCAGGGAACTGGCCATAGGAAAGCTCTGCAGCTAAGACAAAGCATTAAATTAATGTGTAAGAGACACCTCAAAGGGATGCAGGCAGCAACAGCAAACACTATGATGGAAACATCAGCACCAAGGTTGATAGCTGTTAGAAATCCCTGGCAAGGAGAACCGAGCAATGTTTGACCTGGAGCAGACACTAAAACAGAAATCCTCACCAGACAGCTGTGTAAGACAGGCCTCCACCTTGAATATTGCATTTGTTCACCTCTCACCACCTCAGCAAGGTGACAGTGAACCAGAAGGGTGACCAACAGGTTTGGAGGTAGACAAGCTGCTCAGTAGCAGGATCCAGACACACAGCCCTGCTGTCACAGAAGTAGAAGCTCATTAATGACCGAAAGGAGGTGAATGGGCAGGTTTTACTCACCACCCCACATACTGCAAAGGCTGAGGGTCAGCCCCTTACGTTACCAGTGGCAGACAAAAGCAGCTAGAACATATAGCCCCAATGAAAATAGATGAATGAATAGAAATAAACTCATCACACGTGATGAGTTTAACTGTGATGCTCCTCACCCCAGGCCACAGCAATGGCTGGAAGTTTCCTTTTGTTAAGCAGTATTTGACCCATATTTATAGGAGAAAAGCCCCCCAAGGTCTGTTATAAAACAAAGATACCAGCTTTGACCTGTGAACCGCCTGCACTGCAGAGCAGTGGATGGGTCTACCAGAGTTATCACCATATGCAAGTTTTGTCCTGCTCCTTTTCTCCAGGCATCTGCTGCTTGCTATGGCTGGAGGTAAACCAAGCTGTACTTCCTTAGACTTCTATGGGCTCTCACCCAGCCCAGCACAACTGCTTCACCTCGCTGCAATGGGAGTCTGTACTCCTCAGATAAGAGATCATCTCTGTTCCCACTGCACACGAGAGCTTTTACTTCCTCATCTAATCAAGAAGTATTTCTTCTCCCATAGAAGATCTCCAGTGAGCTGGAAGGAGCTTTACCACACAAACTTGTCTTCTTGCCTGAGCAGGGACTTTCTGCAGCGAAGCAGCAGGGGAAGCGGGAGGTGGTTTTGCCACTTGCATGTTTGGCACATTCAAGAAAGGCCAGGAGAGATCTCAGAGGATTTAGGCATGACTGGCATGATATGGGCATTTGAACTGATGCAGATACATGTAGACAAGGCTGGTGGTGTGTCACTGAGAGGAAAAAGGGACTCCTGGGGTGTGCTGGGGGAATGAACAGAGGCAGTGATGTGTGTGACAGAGTACGACAGCAGGCACAGGTGATGAGCTTTGTATTGCCATTTCAGGAGATGCCAAAAATCCTCATGAAGTCATGAGGAGTTATGTGTGGGCATAAGGAAAATAGCTCCTCCACCAAGGAAAGGGTGTTGAGGTGCCTCCAGACCAGGACTTTGTGTTCTGAACCAGACAGAGCTAGAAAAGCCATACTTCTGCTTCTGCCCATCGTTCAGGAATTTCAAATCTCGCTTTGGAATCAGGAGAAGAATGGAGTCAAATGTCTCTTCCTCAGTTCCCTACTCCTGCCCCACTATATGGCCTCCTCCAGTTTTCAAGGCAACGACTCTCCAACTCTGTTGCCTCCTTCTTGATTGCCTTTACTCTGTAGGATCAATACCTAGCACGGGCCAATCTCTTGGGGTGGACCCAGGACAACACATAACAGTCAGACAAGATTATTCAGCAGCAGATGACATTATCCTGGGAGAAGTGGTGCCTTTCCACAGCCAGAATTGTGATCCATCACAGTGTCTGCCTTGCAATGCTTAACATGGCCAAGTGCAGGCTGGCTGGAGGCCCAGAACCTGTTCAGCATCTGTCCCCTCCAGAGCCTCCCAAGCAGGTTAGAGGATTCATCACATCTTAGTTTGAAGGTCACCGTGCATATCTGCAACTCACATGATGGGAAGCTCTTGTGCCTATGGGCCAAACTGAGCTGAGGTCCTGGAAATGAACACATGGAAATCCTGCAGACTGCAAAAGGGAGGTGAGGAAGGAAACAGACTGGGAAAAACTGAATTTCCTCACTCCTAATGGGCAAGACAAAAGGTCTGAGATGCTGTTGTAGGACCAAGTAGAGAAAATTTGCCGAGGCTCATACTACACAGAGTTGGAAGGAGACCATGTTTCAAAGTCAGAATAGACAGAAAGGAACAAGCGAGCAGACCTTTCACTTGTTAAAAGCTTCTGTTAAAAAGCTTCTTCACTGAGAGCATGGTCTACCACTGGAACAGGTCCTGCAGGCAAGTGGTCACAGAGTTCCATGAGCATCTGAACAGCATTCTTGGTCATATGGTTTAGCTTTAGGTAGTCCTGCAGGGAGTTGGACTTGGTGATCCTTATGGGTCCCTTCCAACCTGAGGTATTCTATGATTCTAGGAAGTGGGCTACTAGTGACAGGAGAAAAAACGCATCCCAAACCCAGGAAAAGCCTGGAAGAGAAAAAGCAGAAGTGTATTAAGGGGTGCATTTGTGCATCACACAAATGTGTGGATGGGGATACCACAGAACTCCACATGAGAGAGTTTGGAGCTGTGGTGGACACAGAACCAGCTGTCCCTGCTGACATAACCCACCAAAGACGCCCTGCCCATGGTTGCAAGGTGGGGTTTGCTTGAGAAATTATTCCCCTTCCCCATTTCACATACTTCACCTTCATCAGGATTTCACATACTTCACCTTCATCAGGATTTCACATCCTGGCTGCCCAGAGCTCCTTTTTCACCCCCACCCCTCCCTGCACTCCATGAAAAGCTGCATACTGGGTATGTAAATGCAAAGGAGCCGCACGGCCGTGTGTGGTGATGAAATGGCTGTTTCAAGAAGCCAACAGAAGCATGGAGAGTTATTGCAGCTCTTGCTCATTTATTTTCTACAGCTTTACATATTTTCAATAGCTGCTCAGCCACATCCTTACCCATAACACAGGGCTGCTTTGAGCAGCACTCAGGGGAGGGAGGGGGTTGCAAATCAAATGTTGTTTCTGAGGGAGCTCCTCAGAAGCCTGGAGTGAAAGCTCCAGGCTTTCACTTACCTTTAACAAGCTTTCTGAGAGGGTTTCCAGCTGTGCGTGGTGTGAGCTGCACAGTGTGGCTGCAAGGGGGTAATGTCTGTGATGGCTGGTACACACAACCAGAGCTGAAAACATCCATCCATCTATCATCCACCCATGCATCCATCCCAGTACAGCATGACAAGTCGCAACTGCACGACGCTGGGGACTGATTGGGGCTCAAGGGCTCCACGCTGCCATGAGGAGCTGAGAACATCACCCAGCACAGTACAAGCTGCGGGACCGTGGCAGCACAAGGAGATCTGGAGGAGGAAAGGTCTTCACAGGGTCATGCCTCTGAATTTCCTCAGTCTGCCCCATAAGGCCATCCAAGATACTGCCTACCTGTTTTATCTCAGATTTTATGGACGTTTGTGAGCATGGGCAGGAATTCAGCCATTGGAGAACAGTGAATGTTGGTTTTTTCCAAGGGAGAAATACTTCTGTGCTCTGCAGAAAAAAGCATAAAACCACTAAAAACTAAATCCATAGAAACAGGGTCTGGCTGCACCCAGGAGTGTAGAGGAGGCCAGAAATGAAACACACTCCCCCCCCTCCCCGTAATTTATTGCACTAAGCTTCTTACCACTTGGCCCTAGCAAAACAAGCTTGGGGGGTTATTATTCATACAGAGCAACTTGAATTAAAAGGTGACCTGTAACAGGGTGGAGAGACTTGGGCTTTGCCAGCTTCAGCAGTGACCCCAGGGCTGTGGATGTTGCTCAAGAGGGGTTTGCTGATGGCATGTGGAGAGAAATCCTCTGCCTGGCACAGAGGTGTCATTTTGCAGAAGTGCTAAGTCTACACATGACTCAGACCCCATCACATCCCCCATCCTCCGTCATGCCAGTATTTCCTCTGCTCTTCATCCTTTTGTTCTCCTTTTACAGAGTAACAGGGATATAACTGCTGGAAAACACAGATTTGCAGAAAATACTCCTGCACTGGGTCTTGGGGTCAAGCTGGAACTGCAGAAAGATCTAGCACCAACATTAAGCAAAAGATTAAACATGAAAATGGGATTTTAAAACTGCTATTATTGATTTTACATAATGGAAAGCCATTTCCACAGTCTAGTTAAAAGGAAAGAAATCTAAATTAGCCTCGTATTAAAAAACCCACTACTCTATTTCTTGGTCTAGTGAAATTCCCAAGTGTGATTTTTATTCCACTGTCTTAAATGATTGTCTCCTTTTAATCATCGAGAAAATTAACCTGCTGAACAAAGACACTTCCAGCATTTTCATATTCAGCCGCATAATAAGAGACAAACTTATGCTAAAACACCAAAATTGTTGCAAAACCAAAGGAGAGACAAAGACATTCTGGGGAGGGGGGAAGTATATTCTCTGAATAAGGACTAAACTTGTCTGAATCCCTACCTGCACTTGTCATGTCCCATCTTCACCTTAAACAGAAGAGTAATTTATCACGGCATCACTTCATTACTTTATTAGCCATAAACACAGAAAAGGTCCATCCTGTAAAAACGACGTTTAAGGGGTTAATTAAAGCAGAATAATTGACCAGCTCAATGCGGCGGGACGGAATGGCGTGCCAGTAGGGTACTTTTATTAATAGGAGAGCTCACCCAGCGCACTGTGACAATGGAAGCAACATCAGTGATCGAAGGGGGTTGCAGGAAAAGGGAGGGCTTGGTGCAAAATTACTGCGGAGCGTGAGCTGAATTCAGGCGCTTGCTGCAAGCTCCAGCTCTTTAATCCTGGTGATGGAGGTCCCCGGAGAGGTGAGGTGGCTGTAGTTTAATCAGAGTCATCTGCTTGTTCTCAAGCGCAAAAATTCCCTTCCCTCGTACGTTTGCACAAGGTCGTTGTGGGGTGCCGGTAGCACTTGAGCGCGCGGCAGCTCCCTCAGATTGCTCATTAGTATTCGCAGCGTTGTGCGGGCTAAATTTACCATTTCATTTAGAAGGCTCCCGGTTGCATTTTTCTTCTATATCGTAGACCTCATCAAAAGAAACAGGTGTTACTGGGAAAGATCCAATAAGCATTTATACATATTTACAGCAAATACTGGACATGGCTTTTTATTTAAAATTCAGAATATTCAATGAGCAGCTCGTTCTGTGGATTACAAACGACAGGCGGGCTACTTAGGAATTAATGCTGTAAATGTTTGCACAAAATGAGGGGCAAAAAAAAAAATCACAGCAGAAAAAATATCTTGCTTTGTGCTCAGGTTGGAGAAAATGGCTTGGAGACAGACCAGACCACAGCCAGCCTGGACCTGGGGCAGGGTCCAGTTCAGCAGGATGCTGGGCTGCACTTTGAGATGCAAAGCAGTGCCATCCCACAGCGACAGGGCTGCACTACTGCTCTGGTAAATTTGCTGTCCAGTTCTTACCATCATTTCATAGAATCATGAAATCACAGACTGAGAGGGGCTGGAAGGGAGCTCTGAAGGTCACCTAGTCAAACCTCCCTGCTAACTTTTTGCTAGGACAATCGGCCGCCAGGCAGGAGGACCCACAATGGAGCTCACTGAAACCCCTTTGCTCCACAAACCCAAGTGCCACAGTTGGCTGAAACCCAGGCTGCTTTCTGTAATGCACCGTCTAGCCACAAGCTCTTTTAATTTTTAAAGTAAGGTTCTTTTTTCCCATATCTATTTCTAGGTCTAATTAATTACAAACCCTGCCCTGTGCCATTGAAAGCATCAAACATTTTGGCTTTTAATTGCGTATTCCCAGCACTAACGCGTGCTGGTGTTCTTATGGGTGCTGTGAAAAGGCAGACTCGTACATTTCCCAAGTTCTTGCAATAACACAGAAAACACCACTCTTCACTTTGGCAAGACTGGAGCCACAATTACGCATTGACTGGCTTGGCTTTAACGTTATATCGCTTCCTGGTATTTGAAATATTCTGCTGGGGAAAAAAAAGTAAATAAATAAAAAATCTGGTCCCACCAGGAAACAGAGAGAGAAAAAAAAAATCCCAGAGCTTTGGAGCACTCCTTACAAAGAACTCCCTGAAAACCCTTCCATGAAAGAAATAAAAGAAAATAAAGGAAACTCAGCTAATAACACTTTTCCACATAAATAATGTAGATTGTAACTGGCCTTTGGAGAAGCCTGAGCACAACAGAGGTCTCTTTGTAAGGCCAGGCACTGATTACATGCTGCTGAGCGCTTTCATGATGATAGCTTTTCATACTACAGCATCTCAAGTGCTCTTAAAATTAATAAGCCAGGCTGCCTCCTCCTGGGCTGCGCCATCCCCACAGACGTGCCCTGAGATGGATATAACCCCAGCACATGGCAAGGAAAAGGACTGCGGGCCTTTTCCCAGTGATATTTCCAGGTCTAACAGGCTGCACGAGCTCAGGTCCCTGCTGATGTTCGCCTCTGCCCTTATACAATAATAAAGGGATTAGGCAGCACATCTACCTGCAATGGCTGGAGATGGGATTTGCTGACCCCCGAGGTTGCCCCTGGTCCTATCCCTTAATGAAGCAGTGAGATAAGCCCTAATGCATACATATATTCGGGAGAGGAGATTGCTATTAAAGCCTCTTGTGGGTGCTTTAATCCCAGAGGTGGCTATGAGCAGCCCTGCTGTGCAGAGCTGCTGTAGGGTCAGCCTGGGCAGGCGGCTTTGCTGGGCAGCAGAGGTCTTTTGACAGGATCTCCCTTGCAAAAATATCAGTATCCCCCTGTTCTCCTTCTCTCCCATATTACAAATGGCAAAATAAGCATTTTTTCCCTGTTGCTAATGGGAAGATGTCAATGCTAAGTGCCAATTGTCAGCCCTGGTGGGAGCTGGAGCTGGGAGCAAAGCTGATATGCGCAAAGCTCTTCGGCTGCATCATTCAGTTTCATCACCCACCTTTTGGGGTGCTGGGGACTGCCTAGGCTCTTGTGTGAGTTAAACACAGCCAGTATAGCTTAGTGGTACAAGGAGGTCTGTACCCACATCCTCTCCAGGAGGTATTTTACTGGTCTTTGATGTTGAACTTTAGATTTCACCCTATGAGGGATCCCAGTCCTTTTGGCCGATGGCACAACAAGGTGACAAAGAGGGATCCCAAGAAGACTGAGCTCTATATCCTAAATAGGAAGCAAATTGCCTAAATCAGAGGTTGGGGGCTGAAAGGTACCCAAGGGTTTCGGCTCCAGCACTTGGCTCACAGCTGCATTTTGGAAGGGGAAGAAAGGAAAATGCTTGTGTTCTTTCTTAGTGAAAAATCCTTGTCAGAAATCGTCACGGTTTGCAAAGAGAGACAGATCAGCCCCTCAGAAGCGGGGGGCTGATTGGTGGGTTATTGCTATGAAGAAGTGCAAGAACAACTCACTTTAAAATGTGAGCATGGACCTTGAAATTAAGCACAATATTGCTTTGCCGCCACAAAAGGGCTCTATTTTCTGTCAGCCAACATCCTAAATTAAACAGCTTCCACATGTGTCAATAAAAGGCATTGGCTTCATTATTTGCAGTCCCTCAGTGACAATTTCTAGTCTCCTTTGGCAAATGTCATTACAGTTCCAGACAGACATCTGCACCATGGGCAAATTGACTGATAAATGCTTCTTGCCGGGAAAGCCAAGCAGGAGAACAGGAGATTCTTGATGCTGTCAGCAGCTTTGAAGGGGCAGGATGTCTGAGCAGCCTTTCCCAGAGCCACATTGTCTGTGCAGGTGGAGAGATCTGCACAGGGTGGAGGGGAAACAGCCTGATGTGTAAACATGGTCTGGTCCAAAGTCCACTGCACCAGTGGGGAGAGGAGCCAGGATTCCTGGTTCCAGTTTTCCCTGCTGTTTACTGCAGGTTTTCTTCCCCAAGTGGTTTTCAGGCCCTTTCATCACACTGCCTTAGCTCTAGACGCCACTCCTCCTTTATTTGTTCTCCACCAAAGTGAAGGTTATCAATGGAAACCATGAGTGAGCTGTACTTGGGATGGTGCATCTGTAAGCACAGATGGAGAACCCTGTGTTTATTCCAAATGGATCTTCTTGAGGAAACTGAGGTCTCCCCTACACCTTGAGGCTCTTCTAGAGGGACCCAGGACAGGATCCACAGCTCAGGTGAGCACCAGGAATAAGACCCAGACCATGCACAGATGGACATACAGGATTCATCTGTCTCAGAAATGGCATGTCCCTTTTTCCTGCCCATCCCCTGGCAGAGGACCTTGCTGTTGCACAGCACTGTGCAGTATGTCCCAAAGAAAAGGGTCAGGATAGGAGAGAAGCAGCTGATTATTCTGGTGCAGGACAGGTGGCAACTTAAGTTTTTATTTGAGAATAAACCATATGAGAAGTGGCTCAGAGAGATGGGGCTGGTTTGTCTGAAGAAAAGGAGGCTGAGGAGGTATCTTACTGATATCTACAACTACCTGAAAGGAGGGAGTAGAGAGGTGGGGGGTTGGTCTCACAAATAATGAGGACAAGAGGAAATGGACTCAGGTTCTGCAGGGGAAGGTTTAGGTTGGACCTGAGGAAAAACTTCATGAAAAGGATCATCAGGCCTTGGAACAGGTTGAATCACCATCCCTGGATGTGTTTAAAGGTTGTGTAAATCTGGAGCTTAGGGACAGGGTCTAGCGGTGGCCTTGGGACTGTTGGGTTAATGGTTGCACTTGATGATCCTGAAGGTCTTTGCCAACCTGAATGATTCAAAGATTTTGTATTTTGAACTCATGTTGTGTTAAGTGAACCCTTGCTTGGGCCTCTCTCCCCTTCAAACCACACCACACTCAGTAAATCTGCCTGAACTGTAAGCAAGAAAGAGAATTGAGTTCATTCCCCAAAAGAAAAAGAATCTCTATTTTAAAAAAACCTAATTGCTGAGAAGTTGATTGGGGTTGCTAATGGATCAGCAGAGCTGTCGCTGACCCATGTGTTTGGTGGTGCCTGACCTTCACTGTCACTGTGACTTAGGATGGACACAAAGAAAGCAGCAGGACTGACTCTGACCCGCCTTCTCAGCTGGCCCAGGACTGCTTCCAAATTCCAGGGGCATAACTAACAGCAAAAGCAGGCCCAGCAGTTTCTGCAGCAAAACTGTCGTTGTGTTGAAGAATTACCCGCTAACCTCTGCTTTCCAGTAAGCGCCAGACAGCTTTTCGCTCACCCCGCTGCTACAGCTTTTCTTAGTTTATTATTTATGTCTCCTTTCAGAGCTTCCCACCTGCACCATCTCTATCAGTGGCCATGAAATAAAAATCAATAGCAGCTGTCCTGCTGGTCAAACAGCACAGCAGCAGCTCTGGTGTTAGATCCCAGCCAGGAACTGCTGAGCAAACAGGGCTGTTTTGTGCATGCTTGGTGGTTGACACCAGCTCTTTCTTCTGCTTCCTGGAGATTTGTGGAGCTGGATGTATGGGGAGTGAGGAGCAACTGATGTTTAGGGACGTGGTGAGCTGGTCACACACCTAGGAGGCTACAAGGAGTGTCACAGCCGCTTTGATCCTGACTGTGCCTCACCCCAATGAATGTCTGGTTTATCCTTCCCAGCAAAGAATCTGTTTTTCCAAACTGCCAGCAACAGGGATTTCTACAGGCAAAATACAGATGTTCCACTCTCCACCTTGTAAGTTCTGCCTCAGCTCCAGAAAGCAATGATATCTTTTCTTTAAATCTTTAAAAGTTGTGACAATGACAGGAGCATGTCTTGCAAGGAAAAGAAAGAGCAGAAGATGCATTAAGTACCTCTAGTGCCTCTGATGCAGCATCCAAGTCATCATCTCCAGGAAAAAGGCAAGGTTTTCACTCTCCGAGCATTTAAATTTTAGGTCATTCCACTCCTCAGCAGATTCACCTCTTCTCCCTTGGTAGTGTGTTTATAGAAAAATTGAGTTCAGACCTCAGCGTCTGCAGGATAGTCCATGGATATTGATTGCCCGATGTGTTTAGATAGTTTGTACTGGTAAGGTGTTTGCATGGGATTATGCAGCAATGTTCACCTCTTCATGCTTCTGCATGGTAGCTTTGAGATGTCTACCCTGTTCTCCAGTCCACCCATGCATGAGATACTGGAAGATACTGAAAGAGCTGCAAGAGTCTGTGCCCAAAGGCTGAGCAAGTTGCAGCATGCCCAGCAGACTGTTGGACTTACACAGACTGCAGGACTTGTCTTCCTGCAGTAGTCCACATTCTTTCCCTGCTAGGGCATCTAGGGGAGACTGTGTAAGAGCACATGGAAGGACCCCCTGCTTAGCTGCAGGCGGGAACCTTTATACCAGCCCAGTGGCACTGAGAATCCTCTGGACCGTGCACAGGCTCTGCTCCAAACCCAGCATGGAGATGTGCAGGGGAAATGGGGAACAGAAGGCACAGAACACCTGAGATTGTATTGTGTTGGAACTGAAACCAAATAATTCCTATAACAGAGAGGACTATTGATAGCTTTGCCCCTGGCTCCTTTTCTCTGAAGGAGGTTGCATGCATCCCCTCTCTTCTGCATATGGAAATCTTTATGTGTTCCACTATGAGTTACAGGGCTGGAAGGAAACAGGGCAGCTCCAGGACCCTCTGCCAGGTCCTACCCTCTGGGCAGGAACCAAAGCTGCAAGTGTTGGGCCCGGGAGGGTTCATATGTGCAAATTCAAGAGCTATACACACAGCCAAAGGGAAAAACTCCCCTTGTTCCCAAAGAGAAACACTGGCATACAGCTGGGCTCAAGCAGCAGAGACGTAACCGGCAGACACCTGATGCTGAAGGCACATCCTTCCCACAGCAATTATTTATAGCACTAGTAATTGGTATACCAGGCGCTATCCTCCTCCTCCTCACACTCACTAGCAGTGAAACAGAGGAGAGCCTGGACAAAGCCTCAAATTCAAGCAGGATATCTTGGCCTGAAAGCTATCCCCCAGCTTTGCAGCCTGACAGGTTGTATTGATGGCAGGGGAAGGAATTTGTCTGTGGGAGGAAATCGAGCGAACACCTCTGAAAAGGGTGAGGAAAGTATACAGAAAAAGCCACGAGACAGCAGCAGAGGTTTTCAGGAGACACATCCATCTGCGGGGCTTTTCACCCCCACGTGCCCCAGGTGCTGAAGGTGGGTGCAGTAAGGCTCCTGTGAAAGCTCCACCCTCAATCTGTCTCCAAGAGTTAATCTACCAACAGCAGGATTTCATAGCTCGTAAGGCGTAAGCATCCCCCCAAGCGTTTTAAACCATAATGTCAAAAGCCTCGTGTCCTATAAGGGAAATGAATGGTTCATTTGGGATCTGTTTCCATTCTTTGTACAACATACTCCTGCACTTTGCTGCTCCAGCATTTAAAATAAACCTGTACTAGATCTGCAAGAATCTGCCATCACCAAGCAGGGAAAGAGGGAAGGCTTACAACAAAAACTCTGGAAAGAGAAACAGCACCTTCCTAAACACGAGAAGAGCTCAGTGTGAGGGGTCACAGCTCTGCGGTTTGCAGGAGCAGAGACAAAGCAGAAAGGCACTGAAAATCTGATGTGTCGCCTGCTCTGCTGGCCCCCAGCAAAGCTCAGCCCAGGCCCAGTTATGATTGTGCTGGTACCTTTAAGAAAATAAATCCTTCTTACCCCCCTTCACCATGCAAACTGAGACTTTGCAAGCAAACAGTATCAGCTCTTCTTGGGATTCTTGGTCAGCTTCTGTTTGTGTCCCAGTATTTCTTACCAGTGTTCCCACCAGAGACCCAAAATCCAGGACCAAGCTGGCTTGGCAGGATCTGAACATTAGCTCAGTCTTTAAAGTTGCTTATAGAGATACAGGATAAACCCACTAGAGGACGAGGAAGCTGCAAGGATCTGCTTCTTCAGCTGTCTCTCTCCTGGAGCTGTGTCAAGGTGAGAGCAGAGTGCAGCACCACTTCATCTGGGGACGTATCTGTGTCAGTGCTTCCTTGTCCTTCTGCCGACTACTCGCTCCTGTGGTTTCTATAAAAATGACTTGAGCTGCAAAGAAGCATCTGTGTCCTCAGCAGCTTTAACCATTTCCACACCAGCTGCCCTGAGTGTGAGCTGGACCACCTGCCCTTCCTCAACACACAGTGCAAAACAAGCAGCAAAAACCCACACACCGTATCCAACACTTCTTGGGCAGGAAAGGGTAAAAGAGGTAGCAAATCACTACATGATGGCTGTTGGCTCCATCAGTAAACTCTCAGCTCCCCTGATGACAAAAGGAGGAGAAAAACATAGACTGAGAAGAACATCTATCTTGTCAGGACAATTTTGTTAAGCCTTGAGCTGGGGATTTACTGGCTGGGCTGTACAAGTTGGACTGCACCTTGAAACAGCTTTCCTTTAATGGCTTTGCATTTCTGGCTACAGCCCCTATTCCTGAGCTTCCAGTCTGTTTCCAGCTCCTCCAGACCTGAGGTAAGGTATACAGGGGAAGTTCTTACTTCACTACGTCATCCCAAGTGTTTACGGCTGGAGCATACTCAAGAGCACCTCCCTGACCCTTGGGCAGTGGAAGACAATGTCAAGGGCAGGTCATCAGCCAAGCTTTCTGGAGAGCCTTGGGAAGGCAGCAGGGTGGACAGCAGTGAGGTGGGAAAGAAATGATAAATCAGGAATAAAATATGAAGCGCGCATGAATGCAGACCCTACTGCCAATAATTTCCACTCTTGGCTCACTTATCCTTGCTCCTTTTGCAGCTGCACACATGCAGCTCTGTCATTACAGAGCTGTTTGGCTAAACACATCTTGTCTTCTTTTCATGTCTGCCAGCTGGATCAAAGGTCGTCTCTGCCTGAGTAGTGTGCACCATGACACAGCCCATGACACTTTCCTGGGGAGCTCTGTAGAGAATCAGAGAATGGCAGAGGTTAGACAGGACCTCTGGAGATCATCTGGTCCAAGCCCCCCAAGTTGCTGTAAGTTACTGCTGTATCCCATGGCACAATAACTTAACTACAGCATAGAAAAACATGCAAAATCCTCATCTTTCTTTGATGGAACAGGCACAAAAGAGTTATCTTGATGAGAGGTATCATCTCTTTTTCAAAGGAAAAGCCCTGCCCCTGAGAAGTATTAAACTGAGTTATGGCTAATGTGATGAACTGAGGTCATCAATAAAAACTAACTTCCCTTTTTCTCCGGCATTTCTGTGACCGCACACCTTGCACGTTCTTTCCGATGAGAGATGTGCTATGCACAAGGTCATGCAACAGGGCTGCATGGTCCTGATCCCATACATGGCAGGGCAGGGGTTGGAGGATGAAGGGAGGGCACAATGAGGGGCTGTTTTCTGCCCTCAAAGTCTAAAATGGGAGGGAGTTTATAGTGCAACAAATCATCCAAGAGCCATAGCCATCAGAATGCAGGCCAGCTTAACCCAATAGGGGATGACTAGGAATGATCCTAAATTCAGAAAAGCAGTTACTGATATTTCTCCAGATTCCAGTCATTTTCAGCACAAGAGTTTCCCAATTCAGATGTGGTTCCTGTATGGTCAGCAACCCTGGGTGGATCTCTCTTGTATGAACTTGTTTAGTGTTCCCTGGAGCTCCCATAAGTGTTCTAGCATCTATATCTGCAGCTGGTCAGAGGGCTGTGGCTGTTCCACTGGCAACAGCTTGTTGTGGGAAGATGAACCTCTTTTGTCTTCTCTGAATGTCTCCTGGCTTCCTCAGATACCTCCTAGTCCTTGTAAGGGAAAAGAGAGTGAAAAGCCCATTTCAGCCCATCATGGCAGTGCCAGTGTGTTACCAGCACTTACAGGGCAGCCTGCATGGCCCACACAGCCCTCATGAGGTTTATGGTACAAGCCAAGATTCTTTCTTCTCCCAGTATGTCTTCCAAAGTAGGTGTCATAAGATGCCCATGTACCAGAACTAGAAGCCATAATTGTCCTGACATTGATAATCTCCATGACTGCTGTGATACTTCATCATGGAAAGGCTTCCTGGTTTAGAGTTCCCTCAGGGAAAACCATGCCAAAGTTCCAGTGAGTTACTGTCAGCTCATGTAAAAGCCTTCCCAAAGGAGCTTGTCCATTGCCAGCAATAGATCTCAAATGATGGAAGAATTCTGTCAAAGTCTTGGTGCCTGGCAAACCTGCTGTTTGCAATCATCTCAGACAGAATCCTGTAGAATGGCCCAGACTGTTTTGAAGCAAACGATGGCCTTGACACTCAGGTATCAGGAATGGCTGGTTTCATTAGACACATGAACCCCCTCAAGATTGCAAACCATTAAATCCAGAGCACAGTGAGTCCCAGCAGAGACCTACAGCATTCAGTGAGTGATAAATGACCCTCTATCTCTTTTCCACATGAGCTGGTGTGAGCTGCAGGACACCCCACAAGCAATACTCTGACCTCACATGTGCTTGGCTCTGTGGGTGTAGAAAACAAGAGATGATGCGGGAAAAAGTCAGTCCTGAAGTCTTTCTAAACACATGAGAAATCAAATATTAATAGACAGTAATTTTTTCCAAGCAAGGCAAGAAATCTTCCAAGAGTCGGCTGCTGGAAACTACAGGAGCGTGCCAGAGACAGAGCCCCTTTCTTGTTCAGACCTAGTCTTGAGCAAAAGCTTTGGACTCTCTAAGTGATCACCAGTCCACTGTCCTTACGTTGCTATGACAAGTCCTGCTTAGGGGAACTATCTTGATTCCCAGAGATGAATAAAGTCTTGGCTTGTTCTTTTCTGACAACATTCAAGCTATAAGAACAAAGTGTCCAGGTGCAGGCTTGGAGATGGTTTTGAAAGCTTGGCTGCGAAAGCGTTCTGGAAGTGACTTACTAGGGGAGAAAAAGGATGGCCCTACAAAATCGCTGAGATTTAAATATTAGAGGATCATTACACAATGCTGTAAGCTCCCAGTGAATTAAGCCATGTTACGTCTTAGGACTGATCTGAGCCCACAGTTTTACACTGTCTATTCACAGCCACAGGAATTGTCCCAGCCACAATGGCAAAGATTTAAAATGTAAATTAATGTGTCTATCAGGCTTATCCAGCATTATCCTGATTAGTGATAAGTATTTTCAAGGAGACTTTCACAGCCAGGAGTTTAAACCAAATCCTGCTGGAGAGCAGGAGGGAATCAAACACCAGGAGACCACATCTGTAAAGAACACTGAGATGGTCCTGCGAGGATGCCCATGCTAAATGCTCATGGGCATGCAGGTCCAGCCTTGTCCAGTGTGTCTGCTGCATTCATTTTGTCTTGCATTGATGAATTTGTTTCTTCTTTGTTTTCTGCCTCCTTCTAAAATCGCACATTTCATCTCTGGGTCTTTCCTAGGAAATACCATGCTGTTCCCAGGGTCTTCCATGGGCCAATATCCAAGTTACCTGTTATCTCCCTTTATTCCCTGCCTGCTCATTGGTTTTCCAAGTGTACAGACAGCCTGTTGAAAGGAAAGCCTATTCCTGCTGATTGTTTGGAGAGCAGCTAGTCTCAAGGTCACATAAATCACTGATCCCATCATATTAGCACCACCATTCAGGCACTGAAAAACAAATCTAAACAGGAGAGCTCATCAATTTAAGCTGTCTCATGGCTGAACCTCACCATTATGCATGGCTTCCTTTCCTTACTGATTACGGTACAGTAGATTCATTATTGTTGTTTTTAATTTGGTTATATACAACTGCATGGTGTCTTCTAATTGCCCTTTCTTTCCCCCAATTGAGCCGCCAAGGGATGTAAAGAAATTATAAGGCTTAACAATTCCTCCCGCTGTAGACAGCCTTGTGTGGCCAGCGTACCAAAGACACTGTGAAAACAGTACCTTTTACTGGAAGTGTAAACTCAGTAAACCCCCCAGGAGAGCAATAAAAATGCAGTAGCCAGCAGATTTAACAAGGACATGCTCAGTGCACAGTGTAATCTTATTATGTGCTTAATGCCCGGTGGAATTACAGGAATTTGATTTAGCAACATCAGATTTCAGTTTCTCAAATTATACTGACTGCTTATAAATTAAGACTGCGATTTGGGATAATTGCTTTTCATTTGCATTGGCAAAGCCCATACATTACATTTATTCTCACTGCACTGTTTATATCTTTGAAGTGTCACGGAGCATTGCCTTTGGGACTTAAACCGAGGTGATAGAGAGCTCTCCTCTGCGTCAGCGATGCTCATGTTACTTCCCCATTAAGTCCAGGTAAACGTTCTACCCTGGTGATCTTTATATGCTTGAAAGGTCTGTTTTATGGCTTGCCAAACATGATTGAGCAGAGTGAAAGATGACTGAGTTTCTGGTGGAGGACTCTGTCCTCCTCTCCGTTTAACGGAACTGGGCCAAAGTCATTGGAATGCCAGTGATGAGCAGATGTGCAGTGACGAAACAAGTGGCCTCACAACCATACCAGCATTACACCTGGGAGAGCTTTCTCTTCACATGACCTTTTCTGGGGCTCTGACACTGCAGTGTGTAAATGAACTGGACAGAATAAGGCAGTGATTAATTACCTCTGGGGAAGGGAGTCATGATGTCAGCAGGGCCACCACTGAGCTAGCAGGCAATGGTAATTCCTGCAGATCAATGAACTGCTATTGGACTGCGTGAGGACATTACGAGCATTTGAGCTTTGGGACAAATAATTTCATCTCAAGAGTATAAAATGAAATAATTAAATCTAGTGGAATGAGCAAAGGGCACAGGAGCACCTCTGGAAGAACACAGGAAATAGCTCTGATGCTGACTTTGGTCTCCATGTCTAAGTCATGTACAATCTTAACTAACCCTCTCTGTGCAAACTACAGTGTACAGCAGCACTGCTTGATGTCCTGAGAGTGATTCAGGCCAGCTCATACAGCAGGAATTCCCCAGGGTACTGGCACATCCTGGGCTGGAAAACCTTTACTGCTCCAAAGTCATTAATAGATCATGAGTTGATTAAAAAATTAATGAGGTTACAATTCAGTTAAGTATTGTACCATTGGGCAATAAACGTAGCTGGGTTTGGCAAGCACATTAACAGACTGCTGAGCAAGAAGCACTTCTGCTCTATTCCTGCACAACACGTGAATCCAATGGCTCTCACCCAAGCCTTGGGGGAGGAAAGTGTCTTTTAAGCATTTTCTGATGCTCACTGATATTTGCTGTGAAACAAATATACCATCCTTGTTTTGATGAAGTAGAAGTGAACCAGCAACCCTTTCGCCTGTGATCAAAGCGTTAGGTAGTAGGTCAGCTGTAGATAACTCAGAGACAGCTACAGCATTTCGCTGACTCCAGACTCATTTGGAAATTTAACTTGTTACTCGACAACATCGTGGAAAATGACAGTGAAGTCCTCTGACATTTTCACAGGCTTCAATTCATATTTGCCCAGGGAACAAAACATATTAAACACTATCCCAGCAGATCCTCTGTCAAGGCTGCTGCCCAGGGCTTCCCTGAAGTGCTGGGAGCCTTTTCCTGAGACGAATAAACTGTTTGGACACCCATTTCTGCAGCCCTGAGCTCTTTCACTGCAGAGTATCTTTCTGGTGGTCAGCAGTAGTCCCAGCGCCATCACATAGTCCATGAGGAGATCACAGAATCACTCTGGGATAATCAAGTCCAACTATCTACCCTACCTTACAAGTTCCCCCCTAAACCAGATCCCTCAACACCTCATCCACACAATCTTTAAACACATGCAGGGATGGCAACTCAGTCACCTCCCTGGGAAGCCCATTCCAGTGCCTGACCACCCTTTCTGTGAAATTTTTTTTCCTAATGTCTAGTCTAAACCCACCCTGTTGTAACTTGAACCCATTCCCTCTTGTTCTGTCACTAATTGCTTGTGAGAAGAGACCAGCACCAACCTCTC
>JAOXOE010000441.1:41738699-41785449 GCA_028565055.1 Phoeniculus purpureus
AGGTTGCCCAGGTGGGTTGTGTAGTCTCCTTCACTGGAGACATTTAAGGCCAGCCTCGATGTGTTGCTGTGCAACTTGGTTTAGGTGATCCTGCAGTGGCCGGGGGATTGGACCAGATGATCTTTTGAGGTCCCTTCCAATCCCTAACAATTCTATGATTCTGTGTTTCACATTACACTCCTTCAGCAAAGTTAAACCTCTGTGCCTAGATTTCTAACCGTCAGTCTCCTTATATCACTGCACAGACATTACTGCATCCCATAGCGGTTGGTTAGCAGTTTACTGCTCCAGGAACAACTTGCATGTTTTAACTTGCTTCCTTTTTAAAGCACACATTACAGAATCATAAAATTGTTTTAGTTAGAAAAGAGTTTTAAGATCATCTTATCAATCTATAAACTAATCATTACATAAACATCGCTTGTGTTAATTTACTCAATCCTTATGAAGCACTCCCTGACTGAGAATTTTTAAAGACTATAATCTTACTAAAGCCTTGCTGCAGATTGCCTGTGGCTTACTTAAGCTGTGACAGTTTGTTTGTTGGTTGTGTATTTTTGGTTTGGTGGCAGAAAATTAAATGCAGCATTAATTCAGAAGAAAGAAATGCAATTGCATTGCTCATAGAAGTTTGACAAGGTCCTAGGCTGCTGTTCTTTGGTTTTGTTTCTGTTAGTAACTGTGAAACATTGCCAACGTAAAAAATATATTAACAGTTTTGTCAAATACTTCTCAATCCTAAGACCACTCAGAATTTTTCCTACATACTTTTAATTCCTTTACTCTGTGGGTGTGAACAGATTTCTCTCTGAGCAGAAGCATACACGTATATTATGGAAAGCTTTCTATAAAGAAAGATGTTGTAGCCACTTTAAGTCCACTGGAAAATGGAGCTGGTATCTATCAGCTCCTTCCTAAGCCATGAATCAACCCAGGGTAAGGCAGGCACAGATTGCAAAAGACAGCACCAAAACAGAGCACTAAGGCACCTTTTTGGTGAGCTATGTTCACTCCTCCAGCCTTGTTCACTCTCTCCTTATCAACTTAATCTGGTGTGTTTACCGGGGACACAGTCACCTACAACATCTGTATCTGAGTTTACTCCAAAAGTGAAGAGAGAAAAAACCATCACAGATCAGCAGGTTCTGGGCTTGTGCAACTTGCAGAAAATAGTAGAATGTTTGGACATCCAAAGTGAGATAGAGTGGGACGGTACCTGATGGAAGTCGATCATCTTGGACCCTATAAATAGCAATTCTAAAGTGAGACCCTTTCAGCAATCCTGAGTCTCCACAACTCTGCACAAGTGTGAATGGCTACATAGTTCACTAGATTCAAATAACTCTGGGTATTTTCTGGTTTTGCCTATGTACGTGCAAATACACACATGCACGCATACATATATGTAAAGGATATTCTACATTAAGTTAGTGTGAATCTTGTCATCATTAAATCTGTAATAAAGTCACTAATTTACAATGCATTCTATTGAATTACCTTGTTAACTGGTGAGTGATCAGGAGGGCCCCACTCAGGTCAAAGAGGTTAAATTCTTATAATGTTCTGTCATACTAAATATAATGTATTAAAGTTACAAGAACTGACAGAGATGATTTGTACTTAAATAAGCCTGGAACTGAACTATGGAACCTTAAAACATCTTGATCTACAGCTTAGAATAAGCTCGAAGAAATTCACCTAGCATTTTCCATGTAATCTACATATCTTTAAAGCCCATCATTGAAAGCTTGTAAAAGAATCAGTCTCTGAAACTAGATTGTCCAAGGATTTAACTTCTACTTAGACTACGGAATAAATCACAAGATTTTTTTTAAGTGGGAGATGTTATCTGATATTCAGCCCGTACATTAGGCCATATATGGTAATTGGGTAAGATACAGACTTCAGGAAGCTTGCTGTAAGTGCCAGGCAAAGTTTTTAATTGCAATAAACGAGAGAGAGAGGTTTTGTCTTTGTAGCTGCCAATGGCAGCATAGTACTACGTGCACGCTTCCAGAGCAAGTGGAAGGCACATGGGATGATGATTAGCCATTATTTTTGCCAGCTCTAGGCAGCCCCTGATATACATGCCACAGCTAAGACAAAAATACGCTTTTACACGGTATAAATAAGAACAGAATAGACAAATACCGTATTACTTTCATCAGCAACTGAATCACAAGTAAACAATAACCTCTTTGAAAACTGTCTAACGCCTTAAGAGAAGAGGAATGCGAGAACAAGAACTCCATTCACAGTCTCAGCAAGCTGATAATTAAAATCATATTTGTTTACCATTCTAAACTCATTAAATTTTTATGTTGCTTACCTCTATAGACTCCCACATACTCTATTGTAAAAACTGCTCAGATGACATCTTAATTTAGACAGACTTGGTCCTACTTCCTTCAAAGTCAATACAAAAATTTGCATTGCATTCAGTGAGGCCAGGATTTGCCCCTGAATCATAGAATCACAGACTCACTCTGGTTGGAAAAGACCCCGGGGATGGTAACTCAGCCACCAACCTGGGAAGCCCATTTCAGTGCCTGACCACCCTTTCTGTGAAAATATTTTTCCTAAGATCAAGTCTAAACCTACCCTGTTGTAACTTGAACCCACTCTCTCTTGTTCTGTCACTAATTGCTTGTGAGAAGAGACCAGCACCAACCTCTCCACAATGTCCTTTCAGGTAGCTGTAGAGAGTGATGTGGTCTCCTCTCAGCCTCCTCTTCTTCAAACTAAAGAGCCCCAGCTCTTGCAGTCTTTCCTCATAAGATTTATTCTCCAGGCCCTTCACTGTCTTAGTTGCCCTCCTTTGCACCTGCTCCAGCATCTCCACATCTCTCTTGTATTGAGGTGCCCAAAACTGGACACAATACTCAAGATGTGGCCTGTGCTACTCTCACCATCTCCAAGACCCCACAGCAGTAGGGCTTCTCTGTCTGCATGGCCACAAAAAGGGTTCCCATAGTTATGCAGAGCCACAGTGCTCCCACAAAGCACTGTGGAGAGCTTAACCATCCATGTTCAGAGAAGTGTTTGCTCTGGAACTGGTCTTTCAAATCACAGAAGGGTTTGCTCATGATCAGCAAGAGAGAAACCAAGGTGCAGTGGTACTGCTTCGTGCTTCCTGGTAGCTGAAACACGGGAGATCCATTATAGCCTTTTTTCCATCTCTCCAGCTCTGGTTCGCAGAAGAGTTGTGCTCAGAGCCGTGTTTCTGGCAGTATTTTCCACACACTTTTAATCTGCCCCATCTGCACTTCGGGAGAAGCAGTTCCATCCCCTTTCCCAACAAAACAGCTGACAGATTTATGTGTGTTGGCTCTGCACAACTGTGCTGTTAACCTTCATTAAGACGTTTTAATAATTGAATATATGATGTGCCAGACATGCAGTTTAATCTCCAAGTGTAACGAAACAGAGGACAATGCCACTAACTGAAGCTTCAGAATAAGTATCACTCTAAATACCACTGAGCAGGTATCAGAAAAAAACACCTGCCCTTGACATTAAAAACCATGCTCAGCCACACCGAGAGGGTAGTACAATACAGAATACACTGCATCTTATCTGCATCTCAATGCCACTAAATGAGCATGGTTAATGCTTTTATAATTCGCCAGGGAACACTGTGGGTTCTGCCTCTGAGCTAACCCATGAAAGAGGAAACTCTCTCATCTGCAGCCGAGCAGGATGAAATACCATGGGCTGCTCTTGGCAAAGAGAGATTTTTTTTTTGTGCAGTGACATAAAGAGGATTCAGGAGGAGCCAGTTCTGTCACTGGCGATACTTCAAAGGGTGACATCAAATTAGGGAAGGAGATGTTGTATTTGCCCCCATGGAGGGAGGATAAGGGATCGCAGGGGAAATGAGGATGTGCTGGGGAAGCACATAGCAAAGTGGGGATGGACAAAGGGTCTTTCCCCAGGAAAATTCAGAGCATCTCATGGACCTGTCTGCTGCTGAGCAGGTGGCCATCCCCCAAATTCCTCTTTGCACCTGGACCCAATGATGGCCACAGGGTGGTTCTGTCTCTCCTGTACATGTCTATCCAATTTAAACCCATGTATACTCTTTGGCCTCTGCAGTTTAGGGTATGGCAGGTGCCCCTCCTGATGCACCCTGTAAAGCAATACTTCCTTGTGGTTTTGCAGCTTGCTGACATCCTCCTGGAGACCTGTTGGGTTATCCATTGAGAGGAAGAAAGCATAAGTGATAGTTCTCCAAAACTCGCACGGCTTCACACATCTCCATTAAATCCCTTTCTCGAGCTTTCACTCCATGGCAGTTTGTAACAGATCTTACACATTTAATTAGCCTGACTGAATCCACCAAGAGCCTTCAGACCCTCCTTGCTTACCCAGGTCCAAACATAGGGAAGGTTGTATAAAGCAGCAGCACCCTTTGAACCTGGGTGGCTTTATTTGGATGCTCACAGTGACCAGCAGGATGAGAACATTCAGCTTGCCAGAACTCACAGGGCAGGTTGGAGATTAATTTTCCAGCTTTTAATTTGTCCCGCTCACTGAGGAGTTCAGTGTTTTCTCTTCTTTAAATAAATATTTTTTTCTTGTGCTTATAATTTTTGTGCTGTAATAAAACAGCTTCAAAGATCAAAAGCTCTTGGGGGGTCTTTCGGCACCTTCAAGGAGCTAAAGCAAAGAGCTGGGTTGAAGCAGGGCACCCCTGAGTCCAAGTAGACTTACACACACACACACACGTTTCCAACTGGTGCTTTCATTTCCAAGTCAAGCAAGGAAAACACCTTGAATAGTCAGTCATTCTCTGATGTTCTTCTATGAGACAAAAAAACCCTAATGAGGAATTTTTGTTGGAGGGTTTGGGAAAATAAATCCAGAGCTAAGGTCCAGGTACAATGCTCTCCTCATCTGCATTTACACCTGCTAGCAATCAAACTGGAATTTGCTGGTATCTGATGCTTCCTGATCCCAGCCAATTTACTGTAAAAGACATTCCAGACATGGGCACCAAACTGATCCTTTAAGCGTCCCTGCTACCAGCAAGGTTTGGGGACTATTTCTGTTTATTTACCCATTGTTAGGGCTACTGGTCCTGTGAGGGGAGTCAGCAAAAGCCTTCAGCAGAAACCTGTTGTAAGATTGAGCTGCAGAGGAAAAAAAATAAAACGAATTAGGTTCCTTTGGGAAAATTTGCTGGTGCCACTGAAATCCACATGAAAACTGGCAGTGAGTTTAATTAGGGCATGTTCAGGTCCTGTGCCTAGTTCTGCTGGCAAAGGAAAATGATCGGTAAAATGGTAAAGATTGTCAGCAGGGCCTTATTTCAGCAAGAAATGAATATGCAAGGCTCCCTATTTGAGCTCTAATTTTGAGTACTGCAACATGTGATCCCAATCCAAACTGGGAAAGAGAAATCTGAAAGTGCAAAAGCCATTTTGGTCCCTGTTTAGAAAGAAGCTGGCATGTCTAAAGAAGAGATTTAGATTGAGCTGAGCTTACCCAAAGGAGTTGTCTTCACTTGTAACCTCCAGCAGATTTTCGGCTGGGACAAAATCACTTCCTGCTTAGTTTTGGGACAACATGGAAAGCCACAGCCTCACTGTTTTTAGTGTCACCAGCACAGAGAATGGTCAATCCCAGTTCAGCTTTGGCTGCCAAGGGCTGCATTTCAGTGTGCCTAGACTGGATTTTATGCCCTCCTGTATTACTCCTTCATCTCCTTATTTATTATTTAGGAACCTGGACCCTCACCCTCCTGGCTTTCCCCTGCATCCAGGCAAGGGACAGCCAAGGTGGGCACACCTGGCATTACCAGTAGTGGCTGAGGGCTGATGCAGGACATGAAGCATGTGCTGCAGGATGGTAGAGGATGGAAGCGAGGACTGCCATCCCCAGCCATGTCTCCTGGACCCCTCTGGTGGGAAGAGCAGATCCTCTGTTATCTCTGAGAGAGGCTCCGGTGTCATGGTGGGGTGAAAGAGAGAAAACAGTCCCTGTCTCCATAGGGGTTAAATGTGAAGTTTAGATTAAACAAACCGTATAATGCAATGTCTTACATTCCCATTAATGGAAGTCATAGATGCTATCAGGAAGGATGAGGGAGAGAGTCACATTTCCCCCTCTGGCTCCATCCCGCTCTCTCACACCCACTCTCATGCACCCCACACACACTCACACAAACACGTAAGCTCTCTCCTCCTGGCACGTGCTCAGCGTTTATAGGTAGGATGTTCTCCCAAAGTGCCAACACACCCCATCATAACAGTACCAGGGCCAGTGAAGCAAAATGGTCCAGTTGACTTTGGATTGCCAAAGTTTCTAAAAATAATTCAGGGATGGAACATTTAATAGCAAATTTAAAGGTAAAATCCATGTGAAAACAGGTCCCTCCCACAGACAGCCATTTCTGCAAGCTACTGTCCCATGGCCTTCTGTGAGCCCACAAGACCTTCACCTTCTTCTGCTGTTGGACCAGCCTTCACCTTCCAAAAGCCTCTCCCAAAAAGCTTTGCATTTGTAAATCTAATGTTTTTTACTAGAACAACACTGAAACACAGAGAAAAGCAGAGAAGACCAGGCAGAAGAAAGGTTAAAACACGGAGGGGGATCTGCAGACCTCCTTCCTTACGATGCCCCACAGTCGTAACCTTGCATGGTGTCCAGGTTCCTGCTGTGCCTTGCTCCACCTGAGCAGCAATGAGACACCCACACGCATGCTGGGAACGAGCAGAATTAAGCAGAAACCATCTGCCACTACTGCTGTCACAGCAGAGCACAAGAAAATGTTTGCCACAAACACCGATAGAGCCGGTGAAATGTCAGAGGGTGAAATGTCAGAGGCAGGAGGATGCCGTGTTGACGAGCTCTAGTCTCATTACAGCTATGCCAGATTGTTGAAGAGCTTTTATTGGGGTAGAAGAGCTGTGGTTTCCCATAAATAAATCTTTCCAAACTTGCAGGTTTTCTGTGTTTTATCTAAATCCTGGTGAAGGACACTGGCTTTAGGCAGTGGTGGGTTTAGGGAGAAATTCTGAATGCAGCTGATGTAGCCAAAACTGTGAATGAGCTGGGGACCAAACCAGCTTATTTATCCCATGACAGAAACCAGTAAAATTGTACCCTTCCACCGAGGAGTGGGGAGGTTAAAATGGCAACCTCAGCTGTCATTCCCTAAGTCACGCAGAGAAACTGCAACCTCTGACAAACACAACAGGCTTGGATGGGTGAGATGCGACCTCGAACTCAGCTCAGTAACCAGTCAGCCCTATTTTCCCTAAGAAGAAAAGGAAGGACCAGATCCACCAAAAGTAAAGGATCCCAGACCATTTATAGATGAGCAGCAGCTTTATTTAATCTGGGGCACAAATTCCCAACCAGATTCCCAAGCCAGACCCAGAAAACTCAAATCTGTTGTAAAGCAAAAATTCCTTAAAAATCCAGAAGAATCCCTTTGTTTTAGAAGAGGACAAACCCACAAAGACATATCAGGAATGTCAAAGTGCAAACATTACTGAAATTATCAACAACCTGGGAAGGGTGACCCAGAGACCCATGGTAGTGAGACCATCACAGCTATTCCTAGTCATACTTGTGCACAAAGACCCTGCATGGCCACAGGTCTCCTTGCAAGAGCTAGGAAGCACAGAGTGTTCATTCCTCTCTCGCTGAGGCCACAGACAGTGACAAATATCATCCCCTTTTCCCCCCAGCAGATGCTCCCATGAAGCACATTAAGTAGAGCACTTTATCCAGCTTTCAGACCCCTGTTATGGTTGCTGTCCTTATCACTTTAATGGACTTTTATGCCCATCTGAGAAGAGAAGATGTGGTGCTTGGCTTGCCAGACACTAGCTTCTACTGATTTTGAATCAAATCATTTAGCAGGACTATCCCACATCTCAGCTGGACTCCACAGGTTTATGTTTTCACCACAAACACAAACACACCCGAGTACAAAAACACCATTCCCCATGCCTGCCTCTTTCTAGCTGCTGGAGTCTGAGGGGAGGGCAAGATCCGGTATGGCAGACCGTCCCTTTTAATCATCTGGTAGAGCGTTTCCTAAGGCTTCAGTGGTGCTGTCACGCATCAGTAGCAGATCTGTTCATCTGGGGTTACAGGAAGGTGGTTGTTTTCAGGGTACAAGGGCCCTTCTGCTTTCCAGCCAAATCGCTACGACTAACAAAAACATTGCTGGTAAACCATGTGTTAGCTGCATATTCCTAAAAGAATCCAACTGCATTTACTGTTGGCAGTATGAAGATTTCAGCAAGGCACCATAAGGTTTGTTCAAAAGACCACACCTGATTAGCTGCAATTGAGGTAACATTCATTAGCTGTTTTCCCCAGCAGAAATTAAACAAACACATGTGCAGAGCAAGCACAATTGAGAGGTTTTCCCCTTGACTGCCTTTTGCATCCCAAAGGTTGAGTTTTGCCTTTTGTTGTGAATGAGTTGACTTTTCATAGTCTGCAGCAATCCTTTTTGACTTCACATCTTCTCCAAAGGCTCTTCACACAGAAGTTCTCCACCATTTGCTCAGGGAGCTCATTCTGGTATCGACATGCAAATATTGACATCACAAACCTCTAATTTAATCTACATACTCCAAGAAATAAAATATCACAGAACCATGGAATGGTTTAGGTTGGAAGGGACTTTAGAGATCAGTAGGGAAGAAAAGCATCCCCTGTGTCCTATGTGTTGGTACCTGTCCTGCCACAGCAGGGTTATCCCTCTGTAGAGAAGGACTACATTGTTAATTGATCTGCTTGTAATCTGTAGGGATAATCCTTTTCTTCCAAGGGAGCTGCATTTTACCTGAGCGCACATTTGTAGGAAATACTGCATCTTAGTGATTTTGTCACTTCACAAGAATCATCAGCCTGCAGCGATGATTTATTTAGTTCCAGATAAAAACCAGACATCTCTAACATCTCTAACAAGATGTTCATGTCGAGTAAGGTACCAAGAATACACTTGCAGATCATTGCTTCTGCCTAAAGCTTTTAATAGGATCACAGAAATATTCAGGTTGGAAAAGACCCTTGGGATCATCTAGTCCAACCATCACTTCTACTCTACAAGTTCAGCCCTAAACCAGATCCCCCAACACTACATCTAAAAAACTTTTAAACACATCCAGGGATGGAGACTCAACCACCACCCTGGGCAGCCTATTCCAGTGCCTGACCATGAAGAATTTTTTTCCTGATGTCCTGATGTCCAGTTTAAACCTGCTCTGTTGGATCTTGAAACCATTCCCTCTGGTTCTATCACTAATTATCTGTGAGAAGAGACCACACCAATACCTGTACAATGTCCTTTCAGATAGCTGTAGATAGTGATAAGGTCTACCCTAAGCCTCCTCTTCTTCCAGCTAAACAGCCCCAACTCTTCCAACCTGTCCTCATAAGATTTATTCTTCAGGCCCTTCACCAGCTTCATTGCCCTCCTCTGCACTTGCTCCAATACCTTCATTTGGTAGCTCCATCAACCTCTTTTCTAAAAAGCCCCTGTGGCTCTTCAAAATGCTAATTAAACTGTAAATGGCTTTTTTTTTTCTCCTTTTACATCAAACCACCACTTAATCTCTTTCTTCTTATTCTCCTACGAGAATTTATCCCAATAGGAAATGGAAAAGACTTGTGATTCTGACTTCCTAAGTGTAGCACCTGACATGCCTACATGTGACTCTCCCATCCCTCCTCCAGGCTGTATTTTGTACAGAGTTGCTGCCTCATGGGATGCTCAACAACTGGACAGTCCCAGGGCCAGGTAAACCCTGCCGCTGGCTGCACAGAGGACAGCAAGAGTCCTTGTGGTACTGATCTTAGTGGAGCTCCCATGGGATGCAACCACAGCAACGTCATTTCTGTTATTCTGATGTGTTGCAGATGTCTGTAACCATTTGGGATGCTGATTGCCGAGACTCAGTGCAAGGTCCTCAGCTAACTGATAGCATCATAGAACAACGAGAATAATCATTTCTGATTGCTACAGCGTACTGCAACAAAAGCTGTCTCAGAGCTTCTGTTCCACTTTGGCATCTGCTCTGTGCAGCATTACTCATCATCTACAGAGACCTCTGAGCCCATTAAGTGAGGAAGTTGAAGATTTAGGTTTTTCTGATCCCTGTACCACTGGTGCAGCTTGAGGGATGAATCCTCAGCCCAGTTCCTCTGTCTCCATCCAGCCTGTCCTCTGTTCCTCAAGCTGAATACATTAACTCTGCCAGAAAATAGCTGTATGCATCAAATTTGATGGGGACTGGAATCCTCAAAGAGAAAAAGCCAAACATACATTAAACAACAGAGACAACTGAGCGCTCTGCAGCTTGGAGGCATGTAGCATTCCCTCATTAAAGCTTACACATTGAGTAAATTGATTATGTATGGCAACAATAGGAACTAAACGTGGTCTGTGTTTCTAGGGCATCCTAATCAAAACCAGATCTGGGTTTGCACTTCCTTTGTGGTCCAGGTGGACGCTCGTTGTCCTATGAGTATAACAAGGTGCCACAAAGGCTTTCCCCTAGCTCTGCCACCCCTGTTCAAGATCAGAGCGGCTTGCTCAGTTTGAGAGCTTTCTTCTTCTTGTTATACAATGCAGGGAGAGGAAGTAGGAGTTGTTATTGCTGCAGCGAGCTTGGGCTTTTGATAATATTAAACTGTTTAGGTTGGATGTGAAACTTGACTTTGTCGAGAACCATATGGTGCTTAAATGATGTTGCTGCCTTGCAAGCCTGGAGGGTGGAAAACGGGGCCAGATTCCGCAATATCTGCAAATTACCAAAGCTGTGAATTTAATGAAAAAGGAAGAAAGATTAAGGAAGTTCTGTCTTTGGTGGCAAAGGTATCACTGAGTAGGAGAATACTCAAGGGGGAGATAAGAGTCCACTGCAATAAATTAGAGAACGTGCTTAGGTGTGAGTTTAACTATGAGCATTAAGAAAGGGGGATACTTCAAAGACCTCAGAGCCCACAAGTCTTAATTTAAGACACCGCTTACAGGCAAGGACACCATCACTGTAAATCTTCTTTGATAATTATATGATCATCATAATTTTTAAAATTTTTTTTGATAATAATCAGCAGTGATCACCTGTGACACTTTAAAGCTTCACTTTTACTGTAGTGCAGGATTTGCTGCATCAGGTTTCAGGTCTTAGTAGGTGACACTCTAACTGGAGATCACAAGGCACCAGCAGGATCTCAGCTGGGATCTGTGGAACCAGCACACAAACACGATGATGTCTCAAGAGTACCTACTATTTTCTGCCTCTTCAGCAGTGCTGCATGTAGTTGATGAAGTGCTCCAGCATCCTTCAGGATGAAAAGTATCGTGTAAGTATAACATGATACTGTTAAATCTGAGAGGAAAATATGCACTCATATCCTAGAAGAATTCTTCACAACGGCAGGAATCATCAATCCAGGCTTCCTGAAAGGCAACGGGAACCATGGGATTGGTTTTCCCCAATGTGCCTGAGATCTTATATTGCTTTTCTGCTACATCAAAGACTTTTATTTAAAACAAAATCAAAAAGCATCAAAATAACAAACTAAAAAAAACCACAAAGGTTTTTTTTTAAAGGCTCTTTGAAAATCATCTTTTAATTTATTCTACTCATCTCAGGAAATACAGAACTACTGGAAGAATCACATTTGATGTAAGAAACACTCTACAACAGAACTGGAGCTGGCAGCTGAGTTCTTTGCCTTTCGTCCTCAGGGGACTGTCACCAAGGACAGTCCTATGGCCTTTGGAGAGGTGGCACAACAAACAAGACTGTTTGGATAGTCCTATTAGCATCCACAAGCAGCCAATAGTACGGCTAAAGAAGAGGGCACCAACTCCTATCAGGGCACTTCATTCACTCTCTGATGCAGTAGCAAGTCACACACCATAATCCCATGGAAAATGTCCAGCTAAAACCAGCCCAGTTTTAGTTCTTGAAAGGTCATCTTCTGATGGTCAAGCTAAATTACTGGTGGTCTGTTTCTGCCTGCTTGTTCTTTATGTCCAATAGTTTTAATATCTGCCCCCCCGCCCCATGCTGGTGTTCAAGCCTAAATACACTTGCAGAGTGGGTGCATGTCTTTGGCAACATCAAACTACCTTAAGGTCTTCTCTGACATGGTGTAAACAGCTCCCAAGACCCCCAAGTGATGGACATCCCACATCCATCAACTCCACCATTTAGTGATCCTTAAATTAAAAGTTGTGGCTAACTTGTGGCTAACTTGTATTCTATATCTCCAGTGCCGCAGGTTAGGCTTAGCTTGTTTCCTTCCCTTTTTTGCCACAGCTTTTGATATTTGAAGATTGTCTGTACATTTCAGTCTTCTCTGGACCCCAAGTTCCCTGTCTGGTTTGCTGCATGACCCCAGAAGCAATTTCCCATTTGAACTAGCAGTAGATAAGTAACTGTGGACCAGGCAGACATCCTTGCCCTTCATAAATCCTTTCCTGCCCCTGGTTTTCTTTCCCACTGTACACTCAGTCTAAACTCCAAGCCAGGAAAACCCAGCTCTTCTTATTGTTCTCTACCCTTATGATTCTTAGAGTTCCAGATGCCTGTTTTTCACACCAAACTTCCTCATATCTCAGGACTGTGTTAGTTACTGATACCCACAGGCATCTCTTTCCCTTTTGTCTGTCCTAAATAGTGAGTTGGTCCCTTAGAGTGGGAACTTGCATGACTCTGTACCCACAGTGTCCCATCCCAGCACTCTCCAAAGACACCCACTTCTTTCTGGGACTCTGTGCCAGGGACATTTCCCCAGCTCATGCTGTCCAAGGTGTCACAAACTCACTGACAACTTACTAGAGCACATTTCAAGGCCAACTCTTGAACAGCTTCCTCAGCAATTTCTTCCCACTCCTCAAAATTCACCTTTTAGCAAAATCCATCAGTTTTCTCATTTAGACATTTTTATATCTCCTCAACTCCAATTCTTGTATTATTCTTCCCTGACAGCTCACCTAGTCATTTTTCACAAGGCACTATATCAATTCCCTCACTGAATCGAGCTAGGAAATGCCACAGATCTAATCTGTGTCTAAAAAAATCCATTATTTTATCAAAGATATCCGATTCATACAACAAAATCTGCTTTTGCTAGCCCGCATCTCATTGTCTCCAATTTCCTATTTACCTTCAAGCTTTCTTTTTCTCCCTGACTGTTGATTTGTATCCGTTTAGTTTGGGTCAGACTGAAGGTCCAATCCTTCCCATTCCCCATCCTACATACAGACCTACCTTAGCTTCAGCCATCACTGCTTCCCCCAGTTTGACACACTCAAGAGCCACTGTTGCTACTGGGTGCTCTGATCTGGAGACTGTGTAGTTTCTGTCCCCTGACCCTCAGCCTGAGTGCACTCAAGTCTGAAATTGCCTGCTCTCATGAACGCAGTAATTTCTGCACCCACAGCCTCATTATCTCTCTGCCACCTTGTTTTGCCTTAATGTTCACTTCCAACTGGGGCAAGTGATCTGATTTGCTCTCAGGCCACATTTAACATTATCTTTGATATCAGCTGCAATCTCGTTACACAGAGAACTTTGCTCCTTTCCATTTAATCTGTGGCTTGTTGGACAGAACCGTGCTTGTTTGAATTTTCCTGATGAAAACGCGCTATCCCCTTTCTAGCAACGCCTGCTTATTTTCTCCAGACCACAAGCACATGTGCTGCTTTGCTGAGCAGCCTTTCCTCCAGGAAGGGGGCCAGGTAGTCTTTTTCTTGTTGACATATCCTGTAAAGAGACATCAGTGGAGAATGGTTTTAATTTCCAACTCTGTATCAAAGGCTTGAGTCAAATCACATCCACCTAGCCTTTGGGACACATTCTTGTTGTAATCGCAGAACCACTGATTTCTACTTCCAATTTCTACTTCCAAATCAAATTTATAACAAGAAAGCCCCGAGGAGCCCCAGGGTGAACAGCAGGTAATGAGGAGGGGTGAGAAAGGCGCAGAAAAGAGACACGGCTCAAAATGACACCGTAGGGAAAGACCAGGGAGATCCCTCAAGCATCCAAAGGTAAGGTGGGCAAAAGCCCTCTGTCTGCACCCCAGGCGCTGCCCTCATAAACGAGAGAGCTCCTGAAATAAGTGAGATCATTGCAGCCAGCAGCTCAGCCCTTCTGCAGTGCCTGTGCGTGCCGTAAAGGGAAAAAGTGCTTCTGCTAGCACTGGAGAGGTTTGCCAAGGCCAGAAACAACTGCTGGCAGCCTCAGCTCCTGAACTTGTCAAAATGTGCGTTCAAATCTTGTCAGAAGGACAAATTAATGTCCAGATGGGCTAAGTCTGGCCCATCCGAATGAATGGAGCTGCTACGGATTGATACCAGTTAGGAGCATGGCCCCCTGCCTCGTGCTCAAGGAACTGAGGCCATTTCTTCTTGTCCTGTCACTTGTTAGTTGTGAGAAGAGACCGAACCCATTCACTCTACAGTCTCTATTCAGGTAGTTATAGACAGCAAGAAACCCCAACTCTCTCAGCCACTTATCTTAAAGCTTGTTCTCCAGACCCTTCGTCAACCTTTTTTAAGCTTCTTTGGACCCACTAAGGTGCCTCAATGTCTTTCTTGTACTGTGGTGCCCCAAACTGAACCCAGTAGTCGAAGTGTGACCTTACCAGTGCCAAGTACAGGGGGACAATCACTTCCCTACTCTCGCTGGCCCCTTTATTTCTGTTACAAGCCAGCACGCCATTGGCCTGCTTGACCACCTGAGCACCTCCGTGCCGTGAAAAGTGGACTAATTTCACACTGAAACCACAAAAGCCAAGTCTCCATGCTTCATGCAGAAAAGAAACTCCCTCCTGTCCAGCTTCTCCAGACCACCCTGCTCCCCTGCCAGCAGAAACAGTGCTGATAGCAGAGTTTTTATCAGCCTCTTTCCCTGTTCCCTCATTGTTCCTAAAGACTTGCAAATGCTGCAGAAATTCCAGGCATTTCATTCTGACCGAAAACCCTCCCTAAAAAGACTCTCTCACAGTTTATTGTGAGTCCATTTTATGAAATGCCTGTGATGGTAGTCTACTAATTAATATCTGGCAGGAATTAAATGGGAACGACTTCTAATGATGATGCCTCCCTGACTGGTCAGTTCTTTCATCCCTCTGCGCATCAGCCAAAGCTGAAATTGTGACCAGAGTTTGATCAAAAGATGCACCAAGCCAAGACCTCGATGTGGATATCAGCGGAAAAGCTGCTTCTCGGGGCAGGACATGTTGAGAGAATAAAAGAGTGACTCTCTGAAATTCTCTACTGCAAGTTTTACTCAGCTGAACATCTGGAAAATGGGGACATTTTACTGGCTAATTTCACATAAGTCAGTTTCTAAGCTAGCAGGAAAAAACCTAGATGTAAGTGAAGAGAATTAAATAGCAGCTATTAGAAGAAAAATAATCTTGCTTTTCATACCTCTTTCCCATTTCTTCCTACCTCTTTTTAAAATTCCCCTCATTGTTTTGGCAGGTGAATTTGATGTGCTAAACCCACCCCTGGTGGGTTCCTAAACCAAACCAGCATTTACGTGTCAGGAGAAGAGCAAGTGTTGACAGTAAAACCCTAGTTATGGGCCACAATGGTGTTAGGTATTTTTCTGTGTTGTTGTAATGTGCTGCAACGTGCTACATGAAGTGGCTTTAATCAGTGAAATGACAGACCCTAAATAAGTGTTTACCCTGTGGAAATCAGAGTGACTTCTCTAGATAACACTTCTTGCATGTGGTGGATAAAGGATCACTTCTTGCATGTGGTGGATAAAGGATCTTTTGTCTTCAGGTACAGCATCACCAAACCAGTGCATTCAGTACCAATTTTATGCAAAACACTCACTGGAGCTGATTAGACGGGTGCACTATTTTGATTTCACCTCTGTTCAGATTTTACTCCAGGGCCCTGACCTTTTTAATGCATGAAAATATTCATATAAGCATAGTTCTGCTTCTAATAGGTACCTGTGAGACTGATTAGCCAAATGCGTTAGGACTCAGCTAGGTTCACTCCACATGGAAATAGCCCACAAAGCATTAGAGTGCCTGGCCAGGGAGTATAAACAACAGCATGTGGAGGAGGAAGAAGTCAGAGCACTAAGAATAAATTAAAAATATGCCACTGGCAGCACAGTTGTGATGGCTTTTCCACACCTCAGAAGGCTTTTCCAGACCTCCTCTCAGAATTTCAAATAGCAAACAGATCCATGAAACATCTGATTGAGTTAGAGCTGGTTAAAAGAGAGCTGCACTTGCTGGGAAGTCTAAGGTCAAATATACACCGGGAGGAAAGTACTGGACTAGGAAACATTGCAAATTACTGTAAAAAATCAAACACTATTTCAGGTACAACCCTTCTCTTTCATTAACCCTGGTTCAAGTGTCACTGGACTGGTCTTCATAAAGCAATGATTATTGTTCCAGCAGAGCATCCAAATAGCCAAAATTCTGTTAAGTTTTGGATTAAAAACTCAGAAGAATCCAAATGAAGGGCTGGCTCCCGCTCAGTGCTTCCTCCCCTCCCACCGCACTGTTGGGTGGGTTGTTTTCTTTACACTCCCTCTATGCTCCCTCTCTTTGGGCCTCTACCACCATAAGGGCAACATCACGTCGCTTGGCTTGTGGGATGCTATTTCTGGAAACACCATCTTGCGGAAAGCTGTGGCGTGGAAGTTCTGATTCATACGTTCATAGGCGCAGAAGTGTGAGTGAATTTGGGCAGGTGGCGGGGTGGCATCGTGAGCGCGATGTGGCATGACAGATGTCAGCAGCTAGGGAAGCATGCTCCAGAGGTGCAAGACGGGGAAAGCTACAAGCCACGAGGGAGTTGTAGCCACTTACGTCATACCTGGGAAACTGGGCATCACGAGAACACTTGCAGTTAATGTTTTGCCTGCCATTCTTGCAGCTTGAGTCACAAGAAACCCTTGGGTCCCTGCTGTCTTCTGCGTCTGGAATCTCTCCCTTTTTGGCTTCTGTTTGCCTCTTGACTTTGTCTTCACCAGTTCTCTCACTCCTTCCCACACCACTGCTCAGGCAGGACCAAGACCTTGCACCATTTCCCCCACAGCTTTCCATTTCTCCAGCCTTGGCCAGCCTTTGTGTTGCCCCTCATCCCTGGCACTTCCCTTCTCCCTCTTGCCAGCACAATCACCTTCTTGAATTCAGCTCCTCCTTCATCTCTCTCCTTCCAGCCCCAGTCATTTTTGACCAAAGATCCTTAGGTAGATAGTCACCACACAATGGCAGCAAGAAATCCTTTTCATGGTCCAAGGCATTTCAAATCCAAAATACTGTCTTCAGAGACAAACTCCTCAGCAGCCCTTGCCCGGCCCTTGTATTGCAAATTGTTGAGGTTGGTAATAAATCACAGCTTCCACTAGAGCCAGAGCGTGGCCCAGCCTCAGAAAGGTGTTGGACCAACTCCACAGCTGCTTTCCAAGGCATCCATCTTCACCTCACACTTTGTGCTGCAAATAGGGTTTTCAACCCTCTTTTTCAAATTGGTCTAAAAGGACTTTCTTATTGTGAGAAACAGTCTTTAGAGGAAACTTTTCTTATATGGTGGGAAGGATGGATGCTCCTCTGTGGGCTAGGGGAGAGAAAATAGCTCCTCTGGCAGCAACAACTCACCATCCAAGGCTTGTGACTGCTCGAGGAGAGGGAGCCCAGATGAATAGGAGGTGGAACGTAACAGAAATTCAGTGGCATAGAGAAGATTAATAAACCTACAAGGAAAACCTGGTACAGCAGGGAGAGCAGCACCAGTCACAAAATTTTGTGAGCACCTCTTTTAAAAAGAGGGGCTACATTTTGCCCCACCCCACACAAAATGAGGCAGTTGATGCTGAGCACCACACCGTGTCACAAGTCATCTGGACCCCTTTTTCTGATGACAATCCACAAATCCTTCCCCATCACACATACAAGCCCATTCATCTCACCGTTCCTCACCGCGCTGGCCATCTCCCATATAAACACTGTGTAGTGTGTGTGGCGCTGCAGTGCTTCAAGGACATTGGAATGCACTTTATCAGCACTTTTAAACACTGCAGCTTTATGAGGGGAGTCTGAAAATGTATTTACCATTCCAGGCTGTGCACAGATGTGCTTTTAATATAACATCCTGATGTTTTTCTTCTCTTCTCATGACCCTTTGCTGTCCAGGCAAGGGCGCTCACCTTTCCTTGAGCTACTGGAGACTCCAAGCATTCTCCCCAGGGCACCAACCAAGAGATTTCCGTGGCATGAAGCAGCTCCTTCACATCTTCTCCTGATGCTCATTTATGGATACTGTGAGGTTTGCTTTATGAGGAACCTCCTTACCACCCTGTGCTTGTCACATAGCTGTTTCCTAACCGATGTCATCAACTTTTACATCTCTCCAAAGACCTTCCTCCTGTTCATCAACCATGTGTGCAGAGCTGTTGACTGCTCAGTGCATGGCACAGCAGGTTATACAGATTGCCATGGACAGACTGACAACCAGAAGCTCTTCTGGGCTCCTTCCAGGAGGCTGGAAACTAAAGTGGACTAAGGGGAAATGCCTCCTGTGGTGCTGAAGTCATCATGTGCTTCAAGGCAGTCTTCAGGAAAGGTCTCCTGATCTCAGGAGCACGTTTGTCCTGCAGATTCAGCACTGCAGCAGTGAAAGAACAATGAAAAATTAATTGTGGCTCTGCTGGTTGTAATGGGTTGAGGGAAAGAATTCTTTTGCAACTGAAGGAAAAAAGGAGAAGATGCTAAAGGGCAAGAAAACATGGAGAAGCAGGAAGAAGAACCTGCAGAAAGGACTTCCCTTAGAAAAGCAAGAAGCACTTAATCCTATTTTCTGCAATCTGAGCTGCTGCTTTTACAGCTCCTACAGAGGCTGTTTCCCAGCTACACGCTCTTATGTCTGTGACATCTCTCTTTGATACTTACTGTACAGGTAGACCCTTCCAGGGGTTACACCAGGAGAGCTGCCAGCCCTAGCCAGGGCAAAAATGCAAAGGGAAGCACCCAAACCCTCTCTGGGGTCAGCTCAGTGTTTCATAGGAAACTGCTCACAGAGAAGCACTTCTTACCAACCGGGATCTTCTGTAGCATAAAGAAGAGCATCACCACATCCAAAGCAGGACTTACACACCTCCTTCCCTATGGGTGTTGAGCTGGTGCCCCAAGAGCTCAGCACCATCTTGGGAGTGCAGCCATAACTCAGTGGCTAAAGGCTGAATGCAGTCCCCTGTGACTGCTTTAGCTGGTCACAAGCCACACACCACAACGTGTAAAACTCACAAAGTCAACAAATCGAGGGAATGTAAAATAAACTCCACAGGGACTGGTTCAACAGGATCATAATTTGTTTCTACATGAAGATCCACCTGAGACCCTGCACACTGTTTAATCCCTGGAGCTGGGGGCCAGCTCCATTCGTGTCAAGTGAAGATTTTCCATCTACAGTAATGGATCTGGAACAGGCCCAAGCAGAGCTGTATAATCAGCAGTGGTTTAATTCCATAAGAGAAACAACCTTCCGCCTGATTCCCTCCTACTCCTCTGCACCAGCTGTAAGTCAGAATCTGTCACTCCTGCTTTTCAAGCTGTCTTCTCCAGAGAAGTTGGCTGTTTGAAACAAACCAACCAAGGTGGTATTTTTACTAGAGAAAGAGGTTTCTCTCATTGCCAAGGGCAACAGCTTCAGCATGTGAGCTGGACTATGCTTTACCTAAACATCCGCTCATCTTCTGAAGAATGCCATGTTGATTTTGTATTCCTCTTAGTTTCTAAACTGGGAGCATCATATCCCTTAGTTATACTTCCCTTTAAAAATACTTCCTATCTTCGAGCAGGAGCATGAGCTCAGACAAACACATGAGTTGAAAAGACAACAGCAACATTTTGTGCCAAGGAAGGATGGATGTAAGCGAACCTGGCTCTAATAACCATGGAAACAAAACACACATCATATGAAAATGATTCACACTGTTTTGAGGACTGTTCTGGAAGGCAGTAACTTACTGCCTTGGAGGCAGCACAGAAAACCACCTCAACCAGAAAGCCAGGAGACATGGATCACAGATGGAGTACAACTTACTCTAATTCCTTGTAAGACCCAACTCAGGCTCCAGCTGCCTGTGGCAGTGAAAGCTCAGGGCATCTCAATGAAGCCACCATCATCTCTGCAGAAAACCTGAGTGCACATAGGTGTGCTGTCAGTACTGGGGCTAAGCTCCTTCCTATAAAGCTGCAATTCTTTTCCCCAGATCATTAGAAACCAGAGTATGGGTTAAAACCCATCACAGAACTCCACATCACTCTCCTCATGGTGGGGAAGGGAGGAGAACAGTGGAAGGGAGAAGGATGTGGATCCAGCTACCAACCAGCACCTCTCCAGGTCTCAGCTGCAAGTTTCCCCTAGCTCACCACACCACTTTGTCCCATGGGTGGACACAACACCAAACTTCACCTGACACAACACCAAAGATCTCCACCCTGCAAGCTTTGGCCAAAAGATAATATAAAAATTAAACACATCCAAGTCACTTTCTGCAAGGTTGCCCCGTAGTATTTGTCATCCTCGACCCCCAGAAGCTGCTTTCCTGATGCTGTGCAGGTGTAGGACCTCCTCTGCTCCCCCTGCTTCTCACACAAACTCCTCACCAAACAGACAAACATGAAGCACACACAACCCCCCCAGCACGCTCTAAAATGCCTGAAACACAGTGATAGCACTTAATCCTCCTGGCAGCACACTGCAGCAGCTTTCAAACTCCAAACACGCTCTACATCCATTCACAGCTTTACTTGTGAAAGTATTTATCATGGGTTGGTTTATAGAGTCTTTTATAAGCTTCACGTTGGCTAATAATGGCCTGGAGGTCTTACGTCCTATGGCTTGACAGATTCCATGTTTACGAGGGTGGGAGCTGGACTGCTGGAGGAGATTTGCAGGCTGGAGCCATGCTGTCTGCCTGACTGTAGGCAAGGAGGATCATTTGTACTGTAAGAACTGCACTGGGACAGTTTTGCGCCTTGAGCATAGGGCTAAGCGATGGATGCCTGTGTCCCACAAAAAATGGGATCGCTCATGGCACATCCTTTCACATCCTGTTAGGACCCAAGTATTTTTCACCAGGCATAAATCAGAGGTGTGCTTGCATCCAAGAGCATCCCAAAATGAAGCAGACCCTGGCAAAGCTGTTTGGAGCAGCATTTTCTTAGCTGTAGTGTGTCAGCTCTGGGCAACAGCCATCCCTCTGGAAATTGTACGAGAATCTAGGAGCTTTCCAGTTGCTATCCACCTCAGGAATGCCAGCCCAAGGACCACTTCTCTCCATCGCCCATGAGTGCCTATAGTACACAATCCTCTCAGATCCCCTGGGAGGTGCAGATAAAGCGAGGCTTAAGAAAATGCAGAGTTTGTTTACTAAAGCAGCTGGTCCACAACAGACGTTAGCAGATGGGAAGCCCTGCCGAATAACAATGTTGTCCCTGGGTAACAAGCTGGTAGCTTGTCACTCAGTGACCTAAAATATAGGTATGGTTATGACATTAGAGTCAATACACTGGGATTTGGGGATTATAAAATAATACCCAGCTACAAATTACAGGGTCGTTGTAAGATTAGAATTCCAGAGATGCAGGTAACAGCTTCATTAGGGGCTTTCTGAGTGCCTGTGTTTGTATAAGCTTATAAATAAATGTAAAACAAACATAGTGTGGAAGATGAGAAAGCTTTCCTATGATTTCATGTGTATTGACTGTAACACGGAAGAGCTGTAAGGGGAAAGCTTTGGTTTGCTGGCTTTGGAAAGATGTAAGTGGAGTGCACCAGGTTGGTTCTGAGTGTATGAAAAAGAAAATTGTATTTCCTGCTGAATTTTCAAAATACAAAACAATTAGGGAGGCAAAGAGGACCCACGTGGGTGCCAGGTTTGTTTCTCTCACTCATTTTTCCTTTCTGTTTTATTTATGGTGACTTTTGTGCAGGCAACAATGAAAAGAGATTGAATCCTTCCTCTCAATTCAGCTTCCAGAAAAGTCTGCAATGGGGCATGGGCAGCCACAGTCACCCACTGCAGTTACTACCTGAACATGGGGATTTCTCTTCGTGCTCCAGGGGAGGGAAGGATGCAGCATCCAGGGCTCCTGGATGTGCTGGACAGGGAGTAGCAGGCCCACAGCCAGCAGTGCAAGAGGCAAGCAGATGCAAACATAGGCATGCCATGGCACAAACATGGGCAACTGAGCTTAGACATGGCTTAAGAACCAGCAGAGTTTGCTGATCATAGAATCATAGAATTACTCAAGTTGGAAAAGACAAAGTCCAACCAGTAACCCTCCTCAACCAAGTTCACCTCTAGACTGTATCTGTAAGCACCACATCTATGGTGACTCAACTACCTCCTGGGCAGCCTGTTCCAAGGCCTGACTACTCTTGTAGCGAAAAAAATTGTTCCTAATGTCCAGCCTAACCCTCCCCTGGTGCAGTTTGAGGCTGTTCCTTCTTGTTCTACCACTAATTAATTACCTGTGAGAAGAGACCAGCACCCTGTGCAAAGTTTGTAGTGCAAGCTCTGGTAAACCAGCACATCTGTTTTTGTGTATGGTCCATCCCAGACCATACACAAAAGAGAGGGAGTTTCTGGTGTCTGCTCTGCACAAGCTCCACAGCACAGGGGAAAAAAGCCCACAACACAGACGTGTCGTGGTCACGTCCATGAGTTTTATGGCTCTTTCATACAGACAGACCAACCGAAGGAGGAGGGTGTGCAAGTGCACTTTACTCAGCTGTCTGGGGTGAGCCCAAGCAGAGAAAAATGACATTTTAGGGGTTACCTGCCTATGTGAGACACCACTCTCATTTTCACTACCTGCCTAACAACAGCTGCCCAACAAACTGACTGACACAAGGCAGGGGCTCATGAGGTTTTGCAGTCCCACCCCCTCGCTCCGTGCTCTTGTTACCAGCTATAGCAGTTCGTATTAGCTGCAGAAACCAGATGGCCCCAACGTGAAGCCAGTGCACAGCCACCTCTGTTCTTTGCATTCTCAGACCTTCCCCTTGAATCCATTATTCATACAGGTCATTCTCTCACGAGGTTAAATGAAAGCCACTGTGTGCTCTGCACCTAACATGTGGAATTAGAGCTTTCACTGCACACTCTCTCCTCTCTCCATAGGAAGTCACAAAATTATCAACAAGCTGCTTAAGCGTGACAGCAGAGAGGATTTGCAAGAGGCATTTAGGAGCAGGAGAGAAATATTATGTTTACTGGAAGCTCATTCCAGTGAGAAAAAGTGAGATGGTTTAAGCTGCTGAGTAAAAGTGCTGGTTTAACAGTACAGCCAGCAGGAAAGGTGATGAAGTTTTCTAGGCGACTGGAAAATGCTTGGGGCTGGTATCATGCAGCACAAGAGAGAGGATTTAGTCCAGGAGACTCAGGCATTTTTGAAATACTGCTTGGCTCAAATCTTTGATAGCCAGGGGGCATTGAAGACCAAACTTTTATAAAACTGGGAGATCTGGTGGGTACCAAAGGCACCCAACTAGGTGAATAACACCTCAGCTCAACTAGGTGAATTTTATACACCTGAGCGCACAGAAGCTTCTCCAACTGCAGGGCTCTGCCACTGATCTCCTTCAAACTCGGTATCTAACATTGTGTCTTTCTTCTAACACAAAGTAGTGCTCAGACCACTTGCCATTACCACAGACAGGCTTTCTCCAGGTTGCAAGCTCTACAAATACCAGTCCCGCGTTTGCATTTTGGAACTGCTGGCCAAGTGCTTAAGGGCAGTGTTCTGGCATCCTCCAGCATGGTCCGTGAGCAGAGGAAGTAACTCAAGTGTCCTTATTGTACATATTTACATGAAAGTTAGTCCTGAAATAAAGTCTCATTAATGTACTAGTCCTTGAGTCTCTCCTTTGACAGCAGGCCCCGAGAGAAAATGCTCTTGGCTATCTTCCCTTTACCCACCAGTTCAGTGTGATTTTGAAGTGCTGAAGCTATTTTCCAAAGCTCACAATTTCAGGAGGGATCACAGGGGATTTGAGAAGCTGAAGTAGGTCGTTTACTACTTATCAGCAGAAATAAGAAGGGAAACTGGAGGTGATACTCACAGACTGGAGGCACTGCCAGCGCTGAGGTCTGTACATTGGTGGTGCTCTGGCAACACAGCACAAACTGCTGCTTGCAAATGGGGTGTGTAATAAGGAGTTTAATGAAGAATCCTTAAACTAATGGCTGGAAAAAGCTAAGTGTGAGATGATCAAGATAAAGTGACATGTTATTTGTATTTCTGCAGGACCACAGAGACTGTTCTGTTCCTTCCCTTGACAGACAGCATTAGTTGGCTGGAATTAGGTATAAAACAGGCATTAGCTTGGGAAGGAGAGGGAGAAGAGCAGGGGGAAATCACCAGCCACCACGCACAGACCAAGATCACCAAAGCAGGGTATCATCAGTGCTCCAAGCAGACTGAATTTGCAGAGAGGAATCCAAAAGCTGAAGCTTAATCCAATATAGAAAAAAGACTCCTGTTGAAATATTTAGGTCATGAGCACAATATGTTGGGGGTTTTGTGTTGTATTTGCTGTCTGAAGCCTGAAAACATATCTGGAAGCCAGCAATAACTAAACCTTAGGGTCAGTCTTCTTTGCCAGCTTTCCAGGAAGCACTCTGATGTCACAGTCCCAAGCTCAAGCTCTTGTCAGCATACAGCTCACGTGAAATGAGGAGAAGAGAGAGTCTTACACTATTATCAAAATCTTATGGGAAATGAGAGGAAGGGAAGAGGGGGTTGTGGAGTCTCCTTCTCTGGAGACATTTAAAACCCACCTGGATGTGTTCCTGTGCGACTTGGTCTAAGGGATCCTTCTGTAGCAGGGGGATTGGACTAGATGATCTTTTGAGGTCCTTCCAATCCCTGATGTTCTGTGATTCTGTGTGTCTCCTAGTAGAAACAAGTACTTTAGTAGCGGAATAATCATCTTAAAGAGCCTGACTGTGTCCCAGTCTTGTGTTTTCCCACTTGTGGTGAGAGAAAAATTTGTTCCTGAACTCTGCTGGAGTCCAAGGGCTTCATAGCGGGGAGGGAAAAGCAGTGCTGGGGTCAGTGGCTGCAGACCGATCCTGGAGAAGGATCACCAGCACCATGAATGCTGTGGTGACCATTTCCTTCAACTGCGAGGCAACTGGACAGGAAATACAACCGTGGGAACAAATTCCAGCTGTGTCACGGCATGTACCAAATACTTTACATGTAAGTGAAAGTCAGAGGCTCAATATTCCCTTTCCTCTCAGAAGGAGGGAGGATTGCTTCCCCTGCAAGCTCCACCTCCTTCACCCACCACTTTCATCTTCATGTATCAGCTGAGATGCATTTAAAGGCAAATCTGCCCTCCCAGAGCACACAGGGATGCATGGCAGGGAGACCTGCCCTGACACCAGAGGATGCATAGAGAGGGCTTCTGTCTGCATTTAACCATCACAGACAGAACCTGTTCCATGTCAGGAGCACTGATGAGCACCAGGTCTAAGGAACACTGGAACAACTGTGAATGAACAGCTATGATCTTGCATCCTTAGCAAGCCAGGCTTCCATCCCAGACTATACACAAGGCACGGAAATAGAACAAAAAAATCTGCATAGACCACTGCTTGATGCTGTCAGTTGTAGGTTAGACAACTGGGTTTCTCCAGATGGTGATGGTGATGCCTCTTTGTGCATTTCAGTCATGCTGCTCTTTCACTTCCATCAGTACTTTGGAAAAACTTGTGTGGCAGGACAGCTCATTTCTTGCTGCACTCCCTGCTGTAAGTTAGGTTTTATCCATAGAGCACTTGAACTGCCAGTAGAGCCCAGGGACATGTTAAACCTTGACCCTGAAGTGAGATGAGCCCTGCTGTGGCCAAAATGCTCACCTCCAGTCCAGCTATGGAGAAGCTGAATTAGACAAGCAGAACTTGACCCCAGGACACACCACAGTGAGAGATAACTCAGATACAGAGATACCAGAGAGATCACTGGTTTTGTTTTCAAGAGCAAAAACTTCTTTAAAGCATCTCTTTCTTTTCTATCGCAGCCCTACACGTGTTGGTACCTGAAGCACAGGCACAGGTAACCCTGGCACTGTGATCTTGAGCTGCTTCAGCACAGAGGAGGAAGCCAACACCAGATAAACACACAAATGGATTTCAGACACCATTTCATTGTGGAGATAAAGAGCTAAGAACAAACCAAGGGATTGCTGGGTGAGACGTTACTATGCAACAGCAGTTCACATGCTCCTGGTCCCCCACCAACAACAAAGAGGTGAGGTGAATTACTCTTCTGTCACAAGCTTAAGATACCACACTGACAGCTACCCGAGTTCACCTTCCTGAGGAGAAGTGGGAGTCTAGCAGCCTATCCTGTAACAAACTGTCAGGTAAAGCTACAACCCTGAAGCAGCAGCTAGCATTCAGATGCAATTCTCATTGGAAAGCAAAGAGAGGTAGGTGTTCCAAAGGATGAAGGCAATGAGCCACTTGACTCAGACACCAAGGAAAGATGTGAAAGGTGAACAGAAGATTGTTTCTAGAGATGTGCAATGGCCAAACACTGGTTCCAAGCTTGAGCTCAGTGAGCAGTAGGGAAGTTATACGGTCCTCATCAGGACAGTATGTAGAGGATCCCTCTATTTCTTATTCAAAATAAAGAATTCACATTTGGCCAGACCTTTACTGGAAGTGTCTGTGGCCATTTGTGCCCCAGCCAGCTGGTAGAACCACAGGAGTGACAGAATAATTCGTGTAGGAGTAGACATCTGATGGTGTTTGTTCCAAATCCCTGTTCAAATCCAGCTTAGAACATTTTTCTGGTTGAATTTTTAATATCTACAGGGACTTAAATCCATGCCTGTTCTTATGTTTAGTCACCCTCATGGTGAAAAAAGTTCCCTAATGAGAAATCGGAATTTTCCTCATTTAAACTTGGGTCCAGAGGAAGCAACTTGAAACCTGAGTTACGCATTGCTCTTAGTGGAGATACCTCAGCAGTGAGGAGCACCGGCACAACCCTACTTGGGATTGAGCTCCAGCACAGGGTGAGAGAAGGGTCTTGCAGGACCAAGCCAGCGTCCCTCCTGCTTCCCCTCCAGGGCTCCTCAGCCCTTTCTGCTGATTGTAGCAAGCTGTTGTGTGGTCTGTGCAGGGAGGTTGTAGTCTGCCAACACATTTCAGCTGGTTTAATTATTCTCTCATCATAACTCTTCTCCTTCTTCTATGAAGAACAGATGATCAACATGGACTGCGTGGCGTTTCAAAAGCTGCTGTGTACAGCGAAGGAGCATTTTCCAGCCACCTTCCCCCACCTCCCTGCACATCCGTGGTGGCTGAGCTTGCTCAAGTAACTCTGGAGTCCTAACTTCAACAACGACAGTGTTGCCAATACCGATATTGAACTAGATGCTTTCCATGTTGGGGTACGAGTAACAATAGTCGATGTTTTGGTGAGGCTGAGTTACAGGCAGCAGTTGCAACAGCTGCCTTCAGTTCTGGCTCTCACACCCTACTCCCCAGTGAGGTACAGCACACCATTTGATGAATTCCACACTCTGTTCTTCAGTTACAGTTTATTAAAAGATGGATTAAAACATTGGCACAACAGTGGCCACAGGAATACTTTTCCAGCAACATCATCCCAGAAGGCTTTGGAGATGCAGAATTGTGTCTAAATTGGGACACCATTCATACAGAGCTTGAACTGGTGGTCCGAAAGCCAGTGCTTGCTGTTCGAGAAGTATTTTGTTACCAAAAAAGTAAAGCTGTGTGGGCTCAGTATTGACATATGTCATTACAGATACGGACAAGTCTGATGAGCACCTTTTGAGCTTTGAAATCTAATTATAGAGACCAGCAAGACTCGGGAAAAGAGTGATTGCAAGCAGCTGGAAGACATCACATGTGAGCAGCAAGGTCTGCACTGAGTTCAACAAGTTGTTCTTCCCACTGCACTACCTGGATGCAGAATTTAATGCAGGTTGTGCAGGAGCTGAGTGACCCTTCAGAAGACACTTTATCAGTCCCATATATATGAATGCTATATCCCATTTTATGACCCCTTGAGTCATGGCTCTTACAGAAAAAAATGAGACTCTCTGAAATCCAGGCTTTAACATCATGGAAAAACCATCATGGGTAAGTGAGTTAGTTCCAAGCAATGCCATGACAGCTTATAATTCAGGAGGAGACAGGGAAATGGTGGGAGATGACAAGACCACAAGCTAAGAGGCAGCAGCAAATGCCAGTTTGAGCTAAAAATCTCCTTGCTTGCCCCCTCACTTTTCCTGCTGAGCATGCAAAATTATTCAGGAGATCTTAGCCAAACCATGTAATATGAAGGAACTTGGAACTGTGGACTTGATCCCCGTTGCACTAGAGAAGCCTAAGTTCAGCTGTTTACTTGCATGCCAAGCCAATGATGGGGCCATTATCAAAGAGGTGATGACACTCACCATCCCACTCAACCCAACAGTTCCCTGCAGCTAAGATGCTCAATCCTTTGGAACACTCCAGCAGAGGGATGGGAGAAGCGTTCCTGCACACAGGACTAGCTGTCAAGGACATAAACTCTTTCCTAAGGCGATTGTAAATTCTGAAAACCATTCAGCCAGGATCAGAGACCAAAGAGTTTAGCATTAACCCAAGTATATGTCAGATTTTCAAATTAACTAGCCAATGTGAAAAGGGTCTTGAGCTCCTACGTGCATTTGAAATATTCCCCATGCAGCTTATTCATCAGCACTAGAGGACTGCACGGAGCTGCTGCAATGTGCTGACTGTTGTGCTGTGGACAGACCTCCTGGACAAAATTTGCTCTTTCTTTTTCCCTTGGTACAACTGCCAGCTTCACTCCGAGAAAAGGCACCTAAAAAGAACATTTCATGGAATTACAGGCAGATGTGTCAAAGCTGTGGGGCTGGCAGACAGCAGGCATGTGCTGTGGTCAGCCACAGAAGCCGTGGGCACTAATGAGGAGACAACAGCAATGAGAGGGTTTGCAAAGCACCACAGGGATGGGCAGGGGACGGGTACTCCTGGCAGACTTGTTTCAGATGTTCATTATGGGACTCACTGCTTCATCCACAAATCCCCTTAGGGAAGCCGTCGCCAACCCACCCTCTCTGCTATGAAGTAAGAAGTTAAGGCATCACCCTGGCACCTCTTCTTGTCCCCACTCATACTTTCCTTTTTCATCACTAACAAATACAGACATGTGCTAACACGCTGTCCTTTGGGGAGCTTTTTTACCAAAGCCTGTCCTCAGACCAGAGCATGTCACAAACCACTGGCAGATGTGTGCAGGAGTCGAAGGGAAGGGGAATTTATTTAGCATTTCATCCGCCTTTGTGCTTTTGCATGCGCTGTAAGGGCATGCAAGCTGGGCTCAATCCCATTGAGATACTCCTTAAAGTGTGATTTTAATATTTTATTCATTTTTAACTGTACTTGGTTCCACAAAGGCTCCCAGCCAGCCGTAACAGCCTTGCTGCTGCATTTCTTTCAAAATTATCTAGCAGACAAGGGATCTTTATTCTGAAGCTGTGCGTGTTATGTCCCTGGATTGACAAAAGGATGCTATTTTCAGAAGTGAGTAAATATTTTTTCCAAATGAGTACCACGGGAGCCCTTTGCACATTCCCTCCCCACACTAGACAGATGTGCACACAGCTGGCTCCACAGCTCAGTACCAACCTTCACAAAAGGCAGATTTCTGAGACCTGCTGTTGCTGACAATCCAGCTTGCATGCAGCCAAGAGATGAATGAAGGTAACAGCACTAACAACATCCACAACACTGATCCCCTCATCATATCTATCTCCCCTCTGCTAACCCTGCTCCTGCCAATGGGCCCGTCCACTAGTGGGGTCAGTTGGCTGAAAGTCTGTGGGAACCCACACCCTTCACCGGGAGCAGTGTGAGGACACAGATATCCCTCACATCTAACCAAACTCCTCTTTCCTACAGATGCACCCAGCCCAGACTTCCAGATGTGTCAAGCAGAGCTCCATCACATAAGCTTCCTGCGATGGGAACAAGGGCTTTTCATTACTGTACGAGGAGACAAGTAATTTGCTTTGCTAGCAGCTTCAGCCAAATCGGGCCACACATGCAGAAGCTTGGGGTTTACATTAGCATAAATCCATTGGCTTTTGCCAGACCATAACAGATGTCCCCCATGTCTGTGGCAGGTTGAGTTCAAGTCGAGCCCCAGAATAGCACAGGTCTCTAAGCATCCAGAAGACAGAAGTTAATTCTTCCAGTCCATGTACCATATGTTTATTTCTGTGTGTAATATCTTGCAGTAAAGGGGGAAGAAGAAAATCCTATTCACTGACACTCATTAGGCATTCATTATGAACATTTTGAGCCTGTCAGTCAACCCCCTTTCATCTCACCACTTCAGGGAGCCTTCATCCACGCAGAGGATCTCACTCAAAGCCTGACGTGAGTGTGCAACCATGAAAAAGCACCTGCAAGTGTCCACAGCTTAGCGCACGCTCTTACTGGAAATGGGAGTATTTGCTGCTTAAATGTGCAACTGCTGATAATTCCCAGGGGACTTCCAAAGAGGGGGAAGGTCTGCAAAAAGAACAGTTTTGACTCACGATACAAAAGGTGGCAAAACCTATGATTCTATCCATGGAGCAGGCTGCAGATCCTGTTGCACTATCAGCATGTCCCTCACTTTACAGCTGCATGTAGTACTGGGACCCAGCTGCTGTTTTCCAGAGGAAGATGTCTTGCCACAGTGTTATATTGCCCCACACCCCCTCTAGTTTGAAAGTTTCAGAGGGAGGGTTTTTTTGAAGTTTTGAGGTTTTTTTCTATGCAGTTCCCCCTAATTCATCCATACAGGAGACCTGACCTCTACGGGAATTTGCTTTAGTATCAGAAACACACTGAGGCATCCCAGCCCTTCAAAAACCAGCTCTGTTCCTTTCTCTCTGTAGCTTACGGCACTGACTGCTCTGCAAAGTGACACAACTGCCAAATGAAGCGGTGACACTTCCATCAAGGAAAGGTGAAATCCCCAGGAACACAGGCACCCAAAATCAATAGAAGCTCCATTTTATGTTCAGAAGATTTCCTCCAGGCAGGCAACAAGAAAATGATGAACATTTTCTTTTCTCATCCAGACCAAATCTTAAGCCTCAGCTTCACAAATCACTGCGCTGCAGTGGAGTAGAGCCCCAAACATCCCTTTGGCTGGCAGTGATACCAGAAAGACACATCCCTTTGCATTGGCATAAATCACAGATCATCACAGCTCGTGCTCACCACACACTAGGGGGATTTCATGGGCAACCACCTCAGCTTGGCTATGGCTTAGCAAACTATGTTTTTTCTTTGTTTTCACCAACCACAACTGAGAAGGGCTGTGCAGAGCCAGGGGAAGGAGCCTTGATCCAGCAAAACTTGTCACCAGTGTCCTGCCTCCAACTAAAACCTTAGACATTGAAGATTAGCTGGGTAAAAAGTAACTAACAAGTAGCTCACCTAGTAAAGGTGTTTCTTACCTCCAAAAACTTGTTCATTTACAGCCTGTGAATCATTACGTTGGGTAAGTCCTTTCTCTCCCATTTTACTGTTTCTTTCTTAGCATTGGCCTCCATCATAGCACCTGGTATGATGGACAGATTTTCCCTCTCTGAGGCAAGGAAACAATCACGCTGTGAGGCCAGGAGATGTGAACACCACACAGCAGATACATATCTTCATGAGCAATTGATGGTTCTTTTCCACCAGCCCCTCTCTCCCACTATTCTGTTCACCACCATGGCTCTCCCATATTCTAGCAGCCAGACAAGCCAGGATCCCCCACATCAGTCATTTCCCAGGTGTTACCAAAGATTACTCTCTCCATTAGCATTTCTGGCCACTCATGGTCCCACATCTGCAAATCTTCCACTAACAAAATCTTCTTTCCAAGTGCAAGACACAGAATCAGAGAATCATCAAGGTTGGAAAAGATCTTCAAGATCATCAAGTCCAGTCATCTACCCTACAACCCCCAACCACTAAACCGTCTCCTGAAACACCATGTCTACCCATTTTTGAACACCTCCAGGGATAGCGTCTCCACCACCTCCCTGGGCAGCCTATATCACATGGCCTCTTTACTGCAGACTGCAGCCTCCAACTGCAGTCCTCATGACAGGAGCCCTGCACATCACCAAGGACCAGGACCAACACAGCGTCTGCTGAACGCATCCCAAATGTACTACATGAGGTCTGAAACACCTCACTTCTCCAAGTTAACGGCCTCTTATGGGAACAGCAATCATCATCCATAGAGAAGAAAAGCTTCTCCTCATCAGGAGATGTCATACCTTTCCCAAAAACCGTCATTTTCACCAAACAGGATGTGGAACAAGAAGTGGGAGAAGGTGACTTGTTTTCTCTGGCCACAGGGGAGGCATGAGTGTAAGAAGAGTTCCTCTGCCATGCTTGTGCCAGCACACAGGGCTGCAGTAGCTGCAGTCATGGCACTGGGGAACAGGCTGTAATGGGTATCCTCCAGTGAGAGAAGGTAAATACATGTCACAGTCTTCCTGTTGAATAGCTGTAAATACAACCAGGGCTGGATTTCAGCCAGGGCCATGTTCAGCTGACAATGATTTGCAATTGGAAATGAAGCTTGGTTTTGTTTTAAATGGTGGGACTGCATCCCTTGGGCTGCAGGGGATTTTCCATCGGTGGCATTATTTAAACTGAGATTGGATGTCACCCAAGACAGTAGAAACAATGCTGGATTAGTCAATCACTTTTTGGCCATATAACCCACTCCCTCAGATACCAAAGGCTTATGCAAAGGGCTCTCATGTGATAAGAGGCGTGTTTTATTAAGAGTTATCATTCCAGTCCACATGACTAAATGCCAGGAGAGCCTATACAGCAAGTTGGATGTGATTGCGAATCTTCGGGCCCACAGTGCAGTTCTAATGCTGCTCCTATGGCTTGGGGCTCACCTGCGTGTTTGGCACCGCTCTGTGAGCCTTAGTGGAGAAAGCAGAGGTTTGCACACCCACGTCAGTGTGGGTCAACAGCAGCATCAGTAGCTACTCCCCTATCCTATTTGCGAGGGATCTTGTGGCACCTGCAAGAGGAGAAAGAAGCCCCCATCACTCATGGTAAACGATGGGGCAGCACTAAGAGCTCTTGGGGATCACTGTATCCCAAAGCTCCAGATTAGTGTTTTTTATGAAGGGGAGAAGAGGTTTGCAATCACAAATGGTCTAAGCAAAAAAACCAAACAAATAATTACTGATTGCTTCTGCAAATCCTCTGGAAACACGCACACAAGTAGTCACACCCCAATCACCAACATCTTCTGGAGTCCCTAACATAAGGACATAGAGCTTCTGGAATGTGTCCAGAGGAGAGCAACTCAAATGATCAGAGTGCTGGAGCACCTCCCCTATGAGGACAGGCTGAGCAAGTTGGGGTTGTTCAGCCTGGAGGAGGCTCCCAGGTGACCTTAAAGCAGCTTTCCAATATCTGAACGGGGCTACAAGAAAGCTGGGGGAGGGCTTTTGACAAGGGGAAAGAGTTACAGACTTGAAATTTTGGTTGTACTTTAGGAAACAATTCTTTCCTGTGAGGGTGGTGAGATGCTGGAACAGGTTGCCCAAGGCAGTTGTGACTGTCCCATCCCTCGCAGTGTTGAAGGCCAGGTTGGATGGGACCCTGAGTAACCTGATCTGATGAAGGTGTCCCTGCCTCTGCAGGGGCATCAGAACTAGGTGATCTTTAAGGTCCCTTCTGACCCTGGCTGTTCTATGGGTCTATGATCTGCTGCTGTAGCCACCAGTTCCCCAGCCATGCAAAGCTCCACATATTTCAGGGCCAACAGCCCGCCAGCACCACTGCCGGCATTTCAGGTGGGGTCTTGGCCACGCCAGAGAAGGTCCTGTGGGTGTTCTGGAGGCAAAGTACTTCCTCACCTCTCCTTCCTTGGGGATCAGGAAGGACCAAAGCCAGCAACGCTGGAGGAGGCTGAGGCCCCAGCTTGGCCCAGGTCCCATCTGAAGTCATGATGTAGCAAGCACATATCTATCTAGAAGAGGTCAGTCAAGTGCCTTCCACTTAATATTTAAAATCTGTTTCTCTTTTCAGCAGCAGGTCTCTGGGGTGCTCGTGGCTCACAGTGCAACACACCACATTCACATTTTTCAGACATGTATAAATGTTAAAAATAACCCTCTAGGTTTCTCTTCAAACAGGATGAGATCAGATCTCTGAATAGCAGCTCCATGTCGATTTGCAGTGATCCTTGGGGCAGAAGGGCAAGAGGAAGAGGGAAAGGTATTTTAGAATGGAAAAAGTGATGAAACCACCTGTCCCACTCCTCATTGCTGCAAGATCTTGTCACTGGCTGAAGAGCTGCCTTGCAGGAATGAGTCCATAAGAGACTCTAGGAAATTCCTGTCATTGCTGGTCATGAAAGGCAGAGCATTACCAGGCTACACAGCTCAGGAGATGGGAACGGATTGATTCCTGCTGCAGAGTGGCCCATTGAGGTGCTCTCATTCTGTATCACTCCTCGCACAGGAATGCAATTTGCAGCAGAAGACTTACACTTGCAGCCCTGGGGGCAAAAGAAAAGGATTGGGAAAGAAGATGATGTTCCTGTTGCTTCAAGAAACACTGAGGAAGAGCATTAACAGCTCTTTAATGTTATCCACATGGTGCTGATAACGCCAAGGTCGTGTGTTGGGCATGGTGGGGTCAGATTGACAGTTGGACTGGATGATCCTATAGGTCTCTTCCAACCTTAATGATTCTATGATCATGATGTGCACTGTTGCTGCTCTCTGGAAACACAAAGGCATGGGTTAAACAGACAGAAAATTCAATGGCAGCTGGAGGAAACTCAAGAAGGTGGTACCCAGGCACCTGACTCATAGTCTGGTTGGTGGCTGGGACTTTGGGCTTTGCACACATGCCAGGGACAGAGCACGGTGGCTAGTGCTCAGTCAAGACACACTTGCCAAGTCACTGAACCTGTATGTTTAGGAGTCACGTTTTGCTGTGTTCTCTGGATAACTGAGCAGGGGAAGAGCTGTTGTCCATCCTGCTACAAAGGGGTTTCTGAAAATTGAAAGGAGTTCAAGAATGGGGTTTTCTTGTTGGTCTGGGAAAGATTTTGGGGGGAAGCTCATCTTTCACAGTTTCCATACCACTGTTTGTTCAGTAGATCTCATTGCCAGTTGGATCAGGCTTTAAGATAGCACACAAAAGCCTGGATGCATTTCTGCATTGGAAGCCTGGCTCCAGGGAGATGTGAGAATGGGGAGAAAGGGCAGGGCAATGCTGAAAGGGCTCAGATGAACAAGGAGAGAGCAAGGAGGGTACATTTCTGCATATTGCACCATGCTCTTATCAGCACAGCCTCACCCAGAACCCCTACATGACCTAATGCACTTTTCCCCCTATTGCAAGTCTCACTAGGTCCCACCATGGCTGGTGGCTCAGGACCGCATATGGGGACAGAGAGCTCACAGCAGCACCGGCAGCTGCCTGTCAGCATGATGGATTGGGAGAACCAGCAGGATCAACAGCAGCCAAGTTGCAGCTTGCGACAGAAAACACTCGGAGCAGGGGCCGAGGTGAGACTGTCTGAGCATCTCAGAAGTTGGCCTCAAAGAAATAACCCCACAGACCCACCAAGCTGCACAGCCATCAAGTGCTTGTTTGTTTAATGGGGATGTATTGCTCTGCTTGCCAAGAGAAAGCTTACAGGGTGTTTCCTTTGTATTGGCTGGGAAAAAGGAGAAGTTGTGGAGGATACAGAAATAAAAAGGAAGTTTTGTGGGGTTTATGTTTGGGGGTTTTTTAGGGATTTCTCTCTCCCCCCCCCCCCCAATTTGTTTGTCTTTGATTTTGGAGACATAAATCCTTTCTTATCCCTAGATCCCAGACAGAGTGGGAGCAAAAGACAACAGACATAGGAGAAAAGAAACTCATCTCATGACAAGAGAGACAAGGGCAGGGCAGGTCTGGACTTCTCAGAAGAACAAAAATGCTTATGAATCGTCTAGACCAGAAAGAATCAATCCTCTTCCCCCACTGCTGCGATCCTTCTCAGCAAACCCTTCCTCAAAATGTGACAGATTGGAGAGAGAGCAGTCATTGGCTCATCAGCATTCAGCAGCATCGCTGTGGCACACGGGGGAATGGAGGCAACAAGCAGGAAGAAGAGGCACAGCTCTGCCTTACCTGAGCCCTGGTGTGCTCGAGCTGCTGGCACGAGGCACAGACCATAGATGGACCAGAGGGGCAGGGGTACATGGACACCACATGTGGCTCTGAGTTTGCATGCCAGCCCCTGGCAGCTGCGGCATTCAGGGCTTGGAAGAGGGCAGGGCGAGACCAGGCTGGATGGGGCTTTGAGCAGCCAGGTCTAGTGGAAGATATCTGCTCATAGTGGGTGGGTTAGAACTACATGATCTTTAAGGTCCCTTCCAATCTAAACTATTCTATGATTCTATGATCAGCTGAATGGTATGAATCCTCCCCGCTGCTCCAAGGCTAACAGCTTGACCCTTAGGTTTCCTCTTCCTTCCCAGCTATGACTCAGTGTTGGCTCCTCTTCCTCACTTCTGCACTGAGTGGGAGACTGGAGCACATAGGGGAGAAGACAGAGGGGATGAGAAGGATCACTAATGCCAAAAATATTTGCACGCTGACATGGGGACACAGACAGACAGTGAGATGCAGGATTTGTGCAGCGTTAGCCTGAGTGCTTTTGGACAGGGGTAGGACCTACTGATGGGGTCAAGCACTTGCAGCCCCTTGTGTAATGGAGGGACCACCTGGAGCACTTTTCTGTCACGTCTCATGTTGGTACAGTAAAAGCAGGTCTTTGGCTGATATCTGTGTGGCAAGACTATAAGGACAGAGAGCGCCTGCCACAACACCCCTTCTGGCAAATGAAAAGTCATGTCATCCTCTTTCCCACTCAGTCTCTCAGCAGTAAAAGGGACCTTTCAGCTCAACGTGTTTCTGTGGGATAGAAGGGAGCTATGGGAGCCTCAATGTACACCGGCAGCATCCATTTTTCCAAACATTTTTTCTTTAAGTACTAGAGACTATGCTGGTTTTGTGCTTAGGAAGGCCAACTGGTTAAGATTTCTTCCTATCTTGTTCTCTCCCAGTCCTGGATCCTAGAGCTCTGACACGGCCTCTGTACCTATTTCTTCAGTCTCAGATCTCACGGAGGTGTGGGCGCCAGGCTAAGAGCTTCTCCCTCCCACTGTGCTCCATCCTGCATGTCTTCTTGCCCATGCATCTGCCATCTCTTTCTCATCTCTCACCTGATCCTCAGCCACAATCACTGTCAGAGTTCCCATCCTCCAATTTCCACACTAGACCCACTCCACTCTACCCCTCACCCTGCAGTCTCACATCTCCAAGGCCAGTCCCCTGACACAACCAGTTTTCCAGCTGTGTCCTCCCAATCACTTTGGAACTGCCAGCTGTGCTATTCATTTTCAAGTCCTTCCTCCCTTGACCTTATGGCTTGGAGCCCTTTTTTCTTTTCTCCCAATTCCTTAGTCATTCCTTGTGCTCTATCAGAACCACTGTGAGCAGTGTTAGCTCCTTTCTGAGCCTGTCCCTTACCAAGATGCCTACAAAAAGACATGAATAAGGCCACTCATGTGCTAAGTCCTCTGGACGTTCAATACATTCTCATTACTTCATTGCACTCCTCCCTCTGTCTGTCATCATCTGAGGGCTCTTGTCTTGAGCTATGATGGGACTGCTTTCTGGTGCACAAGTCTCCTTTCATTTGGAGCAGCCCATGACTCGGCCTCTTCAGCATGAGAAAAATTGTCTATAAATAGCACACAATACACCTCACCCTTGTGGTCACTGCAGGGACACCAGTAATGAACAAGCCCATGGTACATAAGGTGCATTCAGCCTGTGAACATCATTAGTACTTCAAAAAAATGTTCTGCAACATATTGGCACCATGGCCGTGGCTGGTGGGATTTACTTCCTCAGGCTCTTTTCAGCAGCACTGTCCAGGGCTCTCCAAACATCCATCCACCCATTACCAAGTCCTTGGTTGCTACTGCAATGGAAAATATGAGATTAGTGAGTGGATTCAGCAATCATTTTTATGGATGTGGAGCAACAAAAAGTGATTAAAAGAATAAAGATAAAATAAAAGAAAAAAAGTCCAAGATGTAAGAAATATTCATCTCCTCAGTGAGAATACACTTGGCATTTGTTTCCCTTGCCCAGTGGTCATGTACCCTCCCTCTTGCCTAAACCAGCTGAACCACCAAACACCAGACTTACTAGAGTCAAGACCAGAGCAAACTCAAACTATTGTGTTTTGAGAAATATTTAACATTTTATTGTAGGGAGAGGGGTCAGCCTCCCATTGCTTGATGAACCATCAAGTTCATCCTGCCAGCAGCTGGAGAGCTAATTACAGCCCCACACCCACCCCATGGGATCTCATTCCTTTTCCCACTAATGGGGGAGAGGTCCCTGCTCATACCAGCCTCCCTGTGAAAGAATTGGGCTTGGTTTGTTTTTGTGGTCTACATATACACAAACAGAGAGCTGAGACCTGAGAGTCCATCTGCAGAGAAAACTGGAAATGGTCAGTGTGCATAAACTTCAGGGAGAGTTTGTTCTGTCACTTTCCAGTGTTGTTTTTAACAGATTTTATCCTAGTTTTTATAATCATTTTTCTCTAGGGTGAAGTTAAGAAGAGGGGGAACTCCAGTTACACAGCTTTGTGTGGTACCTCATGAGCACATCTACACACTGGTAGACACAGGCAAGAGGAAGAAGTAGGTTTTAGAGAAGAAAGTTTTGAGATTTGGCAGAGGATGGAATCTGTGAAGCCAGTAAATGATGTGGGAGGGGTGTAAGGTGTGGCAATTCCTGCAGAATGATAATTACTGTACTTTTGCAGGGCTAATGACCACTCTGAGGTCCCTCAAGTGCTGCCTCCTGGCATCACACCATGCCAGAACCACACACATCCCTGTTCACACACTCTCCACTGTGAAGTTGCTGCTACTCTGCCATTAAAACACCTTGACAACAGGCTATAGTGTATAGGGAACCACAGATATAACCACTGCAGATGAAGTGCCCAGATGTGCAAGCATCCTAATTCCTGCAGTATGGCCCACTGGCTGATCCCAGTGCCCAAGCAAAAGGGGGTTCACTGTCTAACAGTGCAGATCCTACAGTGCAGACCCTACTACCTTGAAGAGCAAGCAGTGTCAGTAATGGGGATTGCAGCATGGCAGACAGTACACAGACTTTGTCAAAAATCGGTGACTGTCCTCTCTGAAAATAAGAGACCATGGTTCTTCCCACTGGAACCAGCCCCAGGCAAGGTGGTGGCTCCAGGGAGAGGCCACAGTGCTTCTGCAGACCAGTGAGTCCAACACAGTCATCGTCTTTTCATCACCACCACTAAAGAGCTCATCATACAATGGCCAGGGTTGGAAGGGACCTTAAAGATCGCCTAGTTCCAACCCCCCTGCAGAGGCAGGGACACCTTCACTAGAACAGGCTACTCAGGGCCCCATCCAGCCTGGTCTTGAACACTTTCAAGGATGGGGCAGCAACAACTCCCTTGGGCAACCTGTTCCAGCATCATGAATCTGTAGAGCAGAAGGGGTCCTTAAGTACAAAGATCTCTGAGCCCTAGTGTGCACCCATATCCGAGGCAGAGCAGAAACAAGCCATACCACAGCCCAGCAGGGTTCCAACCTTGCTGGTTTCCTCTCTGTTGTGCTCAATGCACAGACTAGGACTCCTGGGATTTCAGGAGGGGATGAGCAAAGTACTGTTTAGTAAATCCACTCTTCAACACCATTTCACTGAAAAACACCAGCACACTGCATCAGCACACAGGGGTTATGTATATAGTAGATGAACGGCTCCAAGCCCATCTCACACTATGAATTTTTAATGCCATTGCTCTGCCTCAACAGCGTGAGATTGGATTTCTACACCTCTGTTTCTCTAAATGTTGCCCATGCTCAGATGCAGAGAGGCCTTTTTCCATAGGCATTAGGCACTTTTGCAGTGAATGGGATCAGAGCAGGTTAAAAACAAGCCCAGCCCTGCTTTGCCAAGCCTGCACCTGGAAATTGCTTACTGTTGGCCGTAATGGCTATTTCGCACCAGCACCAGGAGCTCAGACAGAAGCTATTGATAAGCCATTCTGCTTGCGCTTCAGAGCCCTTTCTTTGATGGCCAAGCTGTGAGAACACTGGCAAATGTTACACACTAGAAATAGATGCATTTTCTGACTTTTCGAAAGGCTAGTTTAACAATATGACTGTTACATGGAGAAATGCCAACATGACACCGTTGCTGCATTACTTAGGCTTTTGAGCACATCAGGTTATAAGCATGTGAAGGTGATGAGATCCTATGCACAGAACCCATTCCAAGAGCCTGAGGCCAGGATAGCTTCCGATCACCTGGCATGATCCACCGCAGAGCCACAAAAATGATGGAGTGGAACATCTCCCTGATGAGGAAAGGATGAGGGAGCTGGCTCTCTTGAGCTTGGAAAAAAGGAGACTGAAGGGTGACCCCATTAATGCTTATAAATATGGAAAGGGCGGGTGTCAGGAGGATGGATTCAGGCTCTGCTCAGTGACAACCAGTGATAGGACAAGGGACAATGGGTGTAAGCTGGAACATAGGAGGTTGCACATAAACATGAGAAGAAAATTCTTCACAGTGAGCGTGACGGAGCACTGGAATGGGCTGTCCAGGGAGGTTGTGCAGTCTCCTTCTCTGGAGACAGTTACCTGGACACATTCCTGTGCGACTGGATCTAGGTGATGCTGCTCTGGCAGGGAGATTGGACTGGATGATCTTTTGAGGTCCCTTCCAATCCCTAATGTTCTGTGATTCTGTGTGATTCTGTGATCTGACTCTTACAGGTCCTCCTGCTCTCACCGTGATCCCAAATCCTATATGTTTGCCAGAAAAATGGACTTCAAGAGAAAAAGAATCATTGGTTGTTCCAGTGGCTAATCAATCTATTGTGATAAATGCCTAATTTTGGCTTGTGTCTGTCTGTTGTCCTTCCTGCAAGCTACCCAGAGATTTCTCTCCAGGGAGATACTGGTGACATAATAAGGTCACGTCACCCTCTCCTTTCTGTGAAGAAAACAGTTCCCCAAGCCTTATAGTGCAAAGCATCTTCTCCAGTGCTCAGGTCACTTCTGCACCTCCTTTCTCCAAGGACCAATGGCCCAAGCTGGCTTCGCAGGGCACTGAAAAAGGAGTTGTGGTTTCTACTCCAAAGCGTGGTCCAGCCATGGTCCTGCAGGGCAATCTGCAACTATCCATAAGTACTGGAGCATGACCACAGTTTCTCCAGAAGGTGATGACCCATTTACCACAAGTGACTGCCGCTTCTCTCTGTGTCTGGAATGAGATGCTTGGATTCACACTGTGTGAACAGGTCTGGTTTTCCACAGAACCCAGGTCACTCATTATCTTTACTACTGCTCGTCTAGTCTCACATTCCTTTCTAAGACTAAAAAGGATGCTTTCAGTGTCACAGACCAGATGGATTAAGCCATTTGGGTTACAGTTTTAAAAACATGTCCAGAAGAGAATCCCACGCCATTAATTTCTTCTCTCTATCTCCCTTTGCCACTGCCATTCATCAACTCTCTTTCTCTTACAGCCTCAGATCTTTTCTTCAGGAAGAGAGTAAGAAAGAAGTGAAGGACAGCTGTGTGAGGAATGTGTAGGATAGACATCATTCAGCTGTGTAGTAGATCTCCTGAGATCCAGGAATGTCCCTGCTGCTAGCTATAGGATCTAAAATTTGAAAAGCTATGGGAGTCTCACAGCCCCTGACTTCAGTAGAAATTGTGCCTGTGTAGCAAAGTAGATGATGGCTGATCAATAAAGCCTTTGGAATTCACTTCCGAGGGTATCCATCCCTTCTTGATGGATAACCATTCCTGTATCATGGATGCTCTCTATGAAGGTGGATGTCCATTTCTCCACCCAGCCATCCATGAGGGATGCAGAGGGCATGTACACACAGTAGCATAGAAAGACACCAGACACCATGGAGACTGTCACAGTTTAGCACCAAGTTAATTTGCTCAACCGTGCAGATGGAAATGTCCTCCCTCCCCCAGAGGGGAGAAAACAGGTAAAGTAAATGCACGTCCGGGAACTGGAATTAGAAATATTCAACTTTATTAAACTTTATTAAAGATTTTATTAAGTAGGAAAAAAAATAAAAGGGAAAGGACAAGGAAAAAAAAAGGCTAGAGATTATCGGAAGATATAAAGAAAGATAAAAAGGGAAAACGGACAAAAAGGGGGGGGGCAGTGAAGCAGGAGGGGGACAAAAAGCCACAGAAGAGCCGACAGGCCGCAGTGAGCTACTGGCCAAAACGACACCGAAACTAGACTTCCTGGACACACAACAGAGAGGTAGTACCAAAAAGAGGGGAAAAGGAATACCCTGTCCCCAATTGAGGACCCCCAAAATCTGTCTGGCCCACTCCACCTGCTCAACCTGCGCCCCGCGGCAGCCACCTCCCTCCTTCCCTTCCGGACACCCCCGAACCTCCGCCCCTCCTCGCACAGCCGCAGGAGGGGAAGGTGAACATCCCCGCAGCCAACACGAGTTAACTCCTTGTGTGCTACAAGAGAGTTATGTGCAGGAATACCATGAGCAAACACGCTTTCACCAAGTCCAGAACAGAGACACTCTCAGAATTGGTGGTACGAGCCGGTGGGCTGGTGTGACCATGGCCTGCGCCCTTGCTGCTCTCCTCCGTGTGCACAAGCAGGGCCTGCTGGAGGTGTGAGAGACAGTGGCCTTTCAGCCCTTCTGCTTCAAAGAGAAGGGATGTTTTTCTGCAAGATTGCCACGGGGGATTTTAAACAGGCTTCCCATTCATGCAGAGGTCAATTAATGCAGATACCTTTGCTGATATTTTCAGAAGCCTCCAGATACCAGAGAGCTTTGAGAGGCTGCCTGCAATCACAAGGCTGGGGTCTGTGAATACCTGGGCCCACACCACAGCACTGAAGGCCAGCTAGCCACAGGTTTTGACAAACACTCATTTTGCTTGACTCCACACACACCACTACCCTGGAAGAAAGAGGGTTGGTGTAATTAGGGTCTCCTAATTTGCTCGTTGCTGTATTATCCAGGCTGTTTTCTTCTCACGGGCTGTTTTCTTCTCACGCTCACGGTGATGAAAGAGCAGCGCTGTTCAAGGGAGCAGTGGTGGTTGCAGGAGACAAGGAGACACTGTGATGTGAAACCGATATTTTTCTCACAGTCTAACTCCTCTCCCCTGTCCTTCGAAACATCCTTGCTCTGAATGCCAGAGAGATAGCATCAGAAAAAAACAACTGTCACTTGGAGAAAAAGGCCAAACCTCCCGTGCCCTCTGTAGAGTGTACACAGGGTGGGGAGAAAAGAAACCCAAAACATCACTTGACTTGGCAGGTCTGCTCTTGGGAATCTAAAAGGATGTTTGACCTTCTCCAGTCAAGCACAGCAGTTGCCCTGCACTTCCAGAGAAAAACTCTGCAGTTCTGGAAAGTTCAGGGAAGGATTCAGAGGAGGCATCAAGCTCTCTTGAAGAGGACCCAACAGGACAGGCTGCAACAGAACCCTGCAGGGAAGCTGGGTGGAAAGAAAATACTTTGCTCACACTGCCCACTACCCCCAGTTATTGGTGTTTCTGGACAATAACTGGTTTTGGCAACACTTCTGGTTGGGCTTTGTCAGGAAAAGAAGCAAGAGCAGCTGGAACATTGACAATTTCCTCTGCACGAAGCTGATCAGACAGTCCCCAGCACCGAAAAGAGCTATGTTTCCTCTCCAAGCCCTTGGAAAATGCTCCCTGTGTGCAGATTCGGTACCATAAGGATGCTGAATGAAAAGGACATTTAGAATCAGCTCAGACGTGAGACAAACGATGCCAGAGATAAATCCCTCCCCTGATACTGGATGGACATGGATGGCCACAGCTAAAATAAACAACTGGTCCAGGCAAGCTGACAGGCTTGTTTAGATTCTGCATGGGATAACTTGCAGTGCCCTTTGATCCCGTGATGTTTTTGGCGCCTGTGTTGCTGTCTAGCAGCAGGGTATATTTTTCTATCTCGAGGAGCAAGTGGATGCAGCTGCCTATAGCTGATTTATAGTAGGAAGTGATTCACAGGAAATCAAAGCTTCTCACACAGTAAAAATTGCTGTCTTTTCACCCCCACCATCAGAGCAATGATTAGAGCTCTGGGGACTTTGCTTGGGAAGAGGAGCAAAGTGTTTTGTGCTTTGCATAAATCCCTTTCTGCCATCGCTCACAAAGGATGCTCGCAGCAGGCTGCACCTGTCTGTACGTCCTGCTGCACTGATGGCATTTGCATTCAATCCCAGTGCAGGGATTTGCGATTCGTGATTCTGAGCTCTCCTCAACAATGCAGGGCGGGTTCTGGGTTTGGATTTCCTCTCATAATCGTGTCACTGCTTGGGATTTCAGTGGTGTCTGCAGCTTGGAGCTCAGAATGGGTATGAGTGCTTGGGGTGGGGATTGTACCTGGCCACTCACCTCCACAAGCTACTTCAGGCAAGACTGTCTTTTGTTAAATGTATGAGGCTAGTAGCAACAGTAGGACACAATTCAAGAATACTAGACCCTATAAAGGGTGCTTATCATAGAATCCTAGAATGATTTGGGTTGTAAGGGATCTCAGAGATCTAGTTCCAACACCCCTGACATGGGCAGAGACACTTCCCACCAGGCCAGGTTACCCAGAGCCGCATCCAGCCTGACCTTGAGCACTTACAGAGGCTAAGCAGCCACAACTTCCTAGGCAACCTGTTCCAGTGCCTCAGCACCCTCACTATAAACAATTTCCTCTAAATACCTAATCTAAATCTCCCCTCTTCTAGCTTAAAGCCATTTCTCCTCATCCTATCACTAGAAACTCTTGTAAAAAGCCCTTCCTCAGCTTGCTTTTATCACTAATACTGGCTCTGCACCACGAGACGTGTGATTTAGGAGTTGGTTAATGCTTGCAGTTTCTGATAAATGCTCACATCAGTCTCAGAAGACAACTGAGCACTTGTTTATTGCTGCAAAACTTGAGACCCCGCAGGACATTCAGCAAATATCTTGGCGCTTCTAAGAGAAGATTTGGCTCCCGTTGCATCCACTGAGAGTGCAAAGCTGAGTCAAATGAGGAGGATCTGCCATCAGCATAATCAGAAACATAGTGAAAGGGAAGGATGGGATTAAGGTTTGGCTGCTGGCAAGCATATGTCACTTCAATTAATTGTGCAGAAATCTGTGTGCTCAAGATAGCGATAAAAATCAAACAAAAGAAGTGTGAAAACTCAGCTCTGAGCACACGCCTGGCTAGTTAAATATAGAGGTGTGGGTCTGCAAACACAGAAGTCCATGCTAAATGTTTATTAATGTTTATTAATATAAATAAAGGTCCTAGTCTTATCTAGCAAGCATCAGGGCTCCCAAACATTAGAAAAGGCGGCTATAGTCCTCTGGCTCCTCCTTGCTTTCCCAAGATCAAGCTCCCAGGGTGAGTTTTCAGCCAGTCTGATGTGTCCATGGGCAGTGTTACTCTCTGTTAACCTGTGACCTTGCACAGATCACATGGGCACAACAGTAGGCTTACTTCTCTCAAATCTTTCTGGGCTTAATGTCCCAGGCCCAGGGTGCCCCATGAGATGGCTAAAACCTGGGCAGAAGCTCTGGTCTTGTGTGTCTTTCCTGAAAACTGTCTACTAGGTAGAGTGCTGAAACCTTAGACAAGTTTGGGCCCATAGACAACACCAAAGGAGGGAGCTGGGAGGAGGCAATGCTCTCTTACCATGAGGAGAAAAGCAGGGTAGAAAGAAACCTGCAAATGCACCCTTGCAGGAATGAGACCACATGTAGAAGCATCACAGAATCACAGAACATCAGGGTAAGGGGCATCTATAACCACATCACTGGAGTGGCCTTGACACCAGTGAGATGTGGAAACTTACCCAGCTGGTGAAGCCACACCACTGGTCTGATTTTGCAGATCTAGCTTAAGCAAAATCCCCTCCAGGAGGGCCTAGAGCAAGGCCACAGCAATTACAAAGCAACAAACATGAACATGGTCCAGTGAAACCAGTTGCATGGGCAGACTGGGACATGCGTTGCTCCATTGTCATTGGCGCAAACCCTAAAAGGCATCCTGTAGATTTTGGGAGAAAACCCAATGGTACCAGCTCAAAGAAACAGAGGTGCTTTGTCTGGAGTCTGCAGAGAAGGCAGAATCCGTCCCTACCTGAAGGCAGGAGAGGCTGTGGGAAACACCAAGAAGTGTTCCATCTTTCCCCTAAGTATTTTGTGGTTTGCTATAAACAAGGCAGCAAGTCTCCCTCTCTTTCATTTTCACAAACCTCTTTCTTTGTAGTGGATATTTCATAGGATCATAGGATCATAGAATCATTACGAATTGGAAGGGACCTCAAAAGATCTTCTAGTCCAATCCACCTGCAACAGCAGGATCACCTAGACCAAGTCACACAGGAACCCATCCAAGCAGGTCTTGAATATCTCCAGTGAAGGAGACTCCACAACCACCCTGGGCAGCCTGTTCCAATGCTCCGTCACCCTCACTGTGAAGAAGTTCCTTCTTAGGTTGATGTGGAACCTTCTATGTTCCAGCTTACAACCATT
>JAOXOE010000441.1:41785549-41825932 GCA_028565055.1 Phoeniculus purpureus
TTATACTGGTACCTAGGGTTGTTCTTGCCCAGATGTAAGACTCTGCACTTACCCTTGTTATACCTCATTAAATTTTTTCTCAGCCCAGCTCTCCAGCCTATCCAGATCTCGCTGAATGGCAGCACAGTTTGCAGGTGTGTCTGCATATTTGGTCTGGGGGAAAGCTTTTTGTAATCATCACAGTAAGTTATGTTCATGGGCAACAGTAGGAAAGATTTCAAACAGTTCAGCAAAGCAGGAGTATTTCTCCAGCGCAATCATGTCAGGGATTTGAGAAGATTTGTCCCTGTGCTTTGTCTTTCATCAATACGAGACCAAAGGTCTTTCAGCCTGAGATAATTCCAGAAGAGAAAATTGCAGCAGAAAGACCCTTTCATGTCTTACAAGAATTGCCCATGAAAAGGTCTTTCTGTAGAGAGACTGCTTGGTCTCTTCTCCCTGATCCGTCCACCTCCCACCAACAATATTGTCTTTCAAATCGTGCAGTATGTTTATGTGATCTTTCTTTATTTTAAATGGAGATTTGATTTCTTTCCTGATTGGGTGGGATGCATTTAATTAAAAACAACAAAAAAAACCCCACTAACAACGTCATTCATCCTCATGATTTTGTAAATAACACTGTAGTGGTAGGTAGATACACACATTCTGATTTTTCCCTCTCTGTTTCTGATCAGGCCAAAGAAGCAGGAGGATAATCATATTTTTAGGGTAGAAAGAAACATATGGAAGTTTTTTATAGCCTAACACATATTTCTTCTCTGAAATATATTATGGCAGTGTTACCAGCATGAGGTTAGGATGGGGTTAGGAAATGAACAATCAGCTGCTCTTCTAGGACTCCTCTGGGTTTGTTCTGATCAGCAGATCTGGGTCTCCCTTTAGCCTCTTTGGCATAGACCCAAAATTAAAAAAACAAAACAACATCACAACTGCAAAACTGAGACTCCATCCAGTTCTCACAAACACACACGAGCTCATGCAATTTACTGAGCAACAAGTCAAGCAGACTAACTGCATTTTATAGCTCTCTTCCATGCCAGCCCTAAAGCAGCCATGCAGACAGCTCGTGTCAGCTTAGCCTTCACAGGAAGACCTCTGTAAAAGCTTCTTCACAAGGGGTGTTTAGTCTTGCGAAGAAAAGGCTGAGAGGGTGATAAATAAATAAATAAATAAATAAATGTATTTCTGAATGTTGTTTTTAAACATTATAAATATTATTTATTTATAAATATTATTTATTTATAAATATTATTTATTTATAAATATTTGAGAGGTGGGTGTGAAGAGGAACGAGCCCCTTTTCCGTGGTGCCCAGTAACACATCAAGGAATTATGGGGATAAGGTAAAACATCATTGTCAAGTGAGACAAGGCTAAGGACAGCAGTACAGCAACCTGTATCTCCAAATGGTAAAAGGTTAGGCATCAAGAATTAAAACCAATTCAAGAGAGGACACTTAAGAATAACTGGAGACTGTTGAGCCAAAAAGATTTTGTGTCCTATTTTGAGAGGCTTTAATTCACTTTGAAAAAACCCAAACATTTGGAAGACTGCAAGAGACCTTGTATTCCAGCCATTCCTTCTGCTGTACCGAAGAGACATGACTCTTGAGAAGTTGAGTTATTGGTAAGTAAAGTTCTTAGCAAGCAATCTTTTCCCACCAAGTTGGCTTCTTCAAGTTTCTATTTATGCTGCTAATGAGGTTCCCACAATCTCCAGGAAGCTGGTTTGAGTTCTAATTAAACAAAGCTTGAGGAACTCTTCTGCCAAAGTAAGCGCTGGATCTGCCCACCCCGTTGACTGAGTCATGCAGGTTGGATAGGCGCAGGCTGGAAATGTAAATCATATATTGACATGGAGAGTTAAACTCTCCAGTGAGGGGGCTTTCTGCAGCTGCAGCATTTATTAAACCTTTGCCATCATCCAAAAACAACATTCATAACTTGAGCAGTCCCCAAGGCTAGAGAGTCTTCCAGGACTCTTCTGGCCATGTCTTGATCAGGAGATCTGGGCTCTTCTGACCTCTTGAACATGGTCCCAGTCATTAAAAAACAGGACCCTTGAAAATACAGTTCTGGGACTCCATCCAGTCCTTTGCACAAAATATGCACGCACATACATTCAGTACCATTAGAATATTCTCATGGAGCCGCAGCACTCCAGAAACAACCACAGCACAGACATGAGGACAATAATGCCAGCTTGGCCTTAGTAGCAACATATCTCCATGGACTTTCCCATTATTTTTTAGTATTTTTCTACATATTTACTTATTATCTAAACTATTTGAAGTGGTGAGTTCCAAAATCATTTCACAGAATCACAGAACATTAGGGATTGGAAGGGACCTCGAAAGACTGTCCAGTCCAATCCCCCTGCCACAGTAGGATCCCCTAGATCAAGTCGGACAGGAACATGGCCTGGTGGGTTTTAAACATCTCCAGAGAAGGAGACTCCACAAACTTCCTGGGCAGCCTGTTCCAGTGCTCCAAATTAAGATGCCAGGCTACCCATTCAATGTCCTCCTCATGAGTGTCACTGTAAGAAAAGAGGCTGAGAGGAAAACACAAATCCAGCTTCTGTTCTACTGCCATAAGAAACACTTTTTCATAGCACTTTATGCCAGGTCCTGATGAGGGCCAGCAAAGACAGAGAATGGAGTAACTCTCCAAGGAGACATAGCAGAGACAAGATTAGCGTCTGTTCATCCCAGGCCAATACAAACCACCCAGTCTGCGAGCACTCAGGCATGTGACAGTGTCTGCAGACTCTGACCAGACAATGAAGGTTTTTCCAGCCAGTGCAGTGAGAAAACCCCACAGACCCCAACCTCTCCATCCAGGCTGAGAAGAAGAAATCTTCACACAGCCTGCACAACATAAAGCAAAAAAAAATCAGTATTCAGTCTACTGATTACACCCTTTCATGAAGGGAACCACTTGGCCATGCCCACGTTATGTGGTTGGAAGCACATTTACTGCAGCTGGAGCTGACACGGGAACAAAGGGAAAAACTCATGTTATCTCTTCTTTCCTCTAAACTCATAAAGTCTGTGCCTGGTCCAGGATGAAGTGGTGGAGATGGTGACTTCCATTCATTTGTGGTTCCAGATCCTGCTTTCCACATTGGTCAGAGGGCAGAGCACACTGGACCATGTCTCCAGCTTGCACCCAGGGCACCAGGACATGGTAGGGGGAAATGTTTGATGCCCACGCTCACTCCTTCATGGAAGAAAACTGCTATAAGCTCCTGAGAACAAGAGCTCCCTGCCAGACATGAGGAGAGAGGCTGATCCATCCCTTCCTGTCGGTGTTGCCTTCACATTCAAACTGAATCTTCATGTCTGTAGAGCTTTACTAGGTCAGTGTGTGCAATGAGCAACATGGGACAACACAACCCAAAGAAGGGAGGTGCCAGACAGTCTGTGCTTGTGTAGGAATGTGTGAGCTGATTGCAGAGCAGGTCCCACAGAATCAAACCATTAAGGTCCATATATTGCAATAAAACTGTGGAAAACTTCCTTTCTGCAGCAAAATGTTTCCAGGCTTTCTGTTGACAGAGTGGTGTTACCATGGGGGGCGAGTGCCTTAGAGGAAATACTAATAGTAGAGTGGTCAGATAAGCAGAAAAGCGTAATGGGGAACTGCTACTCTACACAGATTGCTCCTTGCTCCTGCTACACATCAAAGTGGCTGCATGCAGAGGGACCACAGAAAGTAATTGAAGGAACTGGTGGCAAATGTTAGCAAGACTCACTCTGGAAATGTCCTGACTAATAACAGCAGCAGCTAGGAAGCTGAGAGGCACGACGCTGAACATAGGGAAAGGCAGGCTCTTCAAGCCAGTTGCTTCACAGTCTTCGTAGTCCCAATCCAGGACCCACGGTCATCAGTGGATGGACTCCCATCGACTTGACTGGGGATTGAATTGGGCCCTTTAGGAACCTAGACAAAAGACCAAACTTCTGACTGGAATTGATGACACATCCATCACAGCAGCTCAAACTCCTTTTGACAAGTAGGGGGAAAAACCCACAAATTAAGTGACCATTGCTTGCCTTCTCCTTTCTTGCTGGTTGTAAAGGAGAACTTTTGACCTTTCTACCTCATACATCACAGCTTGGCAGGAGCTGGTTGCTCACCCCAGCTGAACTGTGCCATGCATGTAGCCCCATACAAGAGGTGCCTTTCACGTGCTAAATGATCCTTTCCCCCCTCCTTCTTTGCTCTACTACAACAATATAAAGAGGGACAATGGCACGGATCCATGGCAGAAGGAGTAGGTTCTCATTAGGAGCCTCTCGTTAGGGATGAAAGACTGGCTGGATCATCCCGCCATCCTTTCTGCTTCATACTGATTCTGGGAAAGGGTGGTGGGAAGCAGAAGTCTTATCCTGAAGGGCTTTTCTTCCCCTCAGACAAGCTCACCAGCAGCAAATTTACTTGCACAGGGAATGGCTAGGATGCTGTCAGTGGGGCTTGGGCACAATACAAGGCTGCATGGGGCTATGCATTGTGTAGGGAGCCAGCAGAGTCTCGCGGACAGAGTGGGAATTAGTGGAGCTCTTCATGGACTTCAGGCAGGCTTTGAAACCCTTAAGCCTGCCCTGTATTAGAGGGGTCAATTGCACGGCAGGCAGTGGCCAGGATAAGCCCCCTGCAAAGTCCCTCTGCAGCATAAAGGATAGCAAAGCCTGTGTAATGGTGTTTAGGTTGCTGGCTACTGAGTGCCTTTGAGATATGTACATGGAGGCAAATAAATCAGCTCTTCCTCCACAAGTGTCTGTGTCTAAGAGGATACTGCAGTGTTCTGCCATCAACGGAAGAAGAAGGTGTGAGCATTTCAAAAGCCACTGGAACAAAGATGATGACACGGGCATCTGGTAATCACCAAGGAAGGGGAAATCATGCAGACAGCTGCCTGCAAAGTATGGAATTTGATGTAAAATCACTCCCACAGCTCTACATCGATGTATTGTCTAAAGGTAGCATTTCTTGATGTTCACGAAAGAAGATTGCACAGGAACACACCCAGGTGGCTTTTGTCTGGACTCCACAGAGACTCTGTGGAGACTCCACAGCCTCTCTGGGTAGCCTGAGCCAGTGCTCTGCCACCCTCAACGTAAATAAATTTCTCCTCACATTTAGGTGGAACTGTGTGTGTTCCAGTTCGTGCCTGTTGCCCCTTGTCCTGTTACTGGGCACTACTAAGAAGAGTGGGGCCACACCCTCATAAGCCTTGTCCTTTGAATACTGATGAGCTTTCGTAAGATCCTCTCTCAGTCTTCTCTGGGCTAAATAGCACCAGGTCTTTCAGCTTTTCCTCCTAAGAGAGATGTTCCAGTCCCTTAACTGTTCCTTGTCTCTCTTGAACTGGGGAGCACAGAATTGGACACAGAACTCCAGATGTGACCTGGCCAGGGCAGAGCAGAGGGGAGGAGAACCTCCCTTGACCTGTCGGCTGAGATGAAAGCACTGAGCTTGCAGCTAGACAGTGGGATTTGTATAAACATCCAGTGCCCTCTTCTGAGAGACCATTTCATCGCTCAGTTTGATAAATATGTAGAGGGAGAACCTGAGATATTTCTCTCCAGCTGAAACATCATTTTTCAAATTAAGGAAGAAACTTTTAATACTGAGAGTGGTGAGACCCTGGCGCAGGTGGCTCAGAGAGTTGGTAGAAGCCCCATCCCTGGAACCGTCTCAGAACAGTTTGGACAGGGCTCTGAGCAAGCTGCTCTAGTTGAAGATGTTCCTGTGGTGGGGGGATTGGACTAGGCGAGTTTTGAAGGACCCTTCCAACCCAAAACATTCCATGATTCTACAGTTCTATGAAATCCAGAGGTGCTGGGCTGAACTTCTTTCAGTCCTTGAGAGGAAGCAGTATATGGAGGCTATAAAACTCCAGTAAGGGAATATCCTCAGCCTGCAGCAGATCTGTCCTGACAACTAACACAAACAAGAAGAGGACAAATGTTCGGTGAAGGAAGATGAAGGAATCAGAAAAATCTGAGGGCTCGGGGGATCAGGGGAGAAACATTTGTCGCTGTATGTGGGAAAGACAGCGCTGAGCAGAGAAACAATTGATGAGATCCCCTAAGCTTCATGGCAACCATTGTTCCCATCTTCTAGCGAGAGACCTGGGGGTGTGGAAGAAAATCAAACAGGGGTGGCACTGGGGATGGTGTCCAGGGACAATGGAGATATTTCCTCTGTGGGAAGTTCAGCCTTTGGTTCATACAAGGGGGAGAATCACTAGGGTTATGGGCTCAGAAAGATGAAAAAATTGAAGACCCTAAAACAGAGTAGTCTGAGGGATGTCTGCCCAGTACCTCTGTGTCTGTGAGCGTGTTGTTTCTGTAGCAAAAGAAAAAATTAAACGAATTTTTTTAAATGACCCTGCAGCACGGCATTCAGGACCCTCTTTTGGAGCACTGGCAGGGGTTAGGTGTTAGCAGCAGCTTAGCACCATGATCAAGAGAAGCAGCTTCCAGCACTCATTTTTGAAAGCCTGAAAGCCATTTAATACCTTGTCCAATGTTCCCTGCACCCTGGCCCCTCAATGCTCCTTGAAAGAGAAACATCTGTTCCCTCAGGACTTTCACTCCATGTCATATGGCCACCACTAAGTGCCTGTCCCCAGGCACAGCAAGGATCCCACTGCTGATAAAAAGGAGCAGGGGGCTGGGAGCCCAGCTGGGGGCAGAGAGCCCTCCTGACCATGGGGGACAGGCGAGATGAAAGGCGGGTGTATTTTCCCAGGTGATACCAATAGCATCTCAAAGCCCCGGCTTTCTCACTCTGGCTTTAGCCCCAAAACAAACAAACTGGTGCCAATTTGAATACACCGAGGGCCGGGACCGATTTGAGTCTCTTGTTGTGTTTTCACAGTCAGCAGCCCACTGGAATTCAAAGGAGAAAGAAAAAAGAAAATAATAAGAGCAGATTGATAAGATTCCCAAACCCTTTCTGGGAAACATGGGGAGGCAGCCCCAGCCAGGCTGTGTGAAAAGCAGGCATTGAGAAGCCGCGGCTGTTACAGCACAAGCACATCAAAGCGAAAAATGAGTGGAGCTGTCCCAGCAGGGATCAACAAGGCAGTGGCTTGCTTTCTCCTCGTTGCTGCTGCACCAGATAAGGGCACTTTTGGGGGACATTTAGACCCCCAGGCATGCAGCACCATCCATCAACCCACCAGAGGCAGCAGAGCAGTTTCCAGGGCTCTATCAATGAGCCTTAAACATCCCAGGCCTGAAAGATCTTCCCATCAGACACGTTAGTCCATGTGCAACTGTGTTGGTATTTCTTCTGATTGCTTGGAGGATGCTGGATGCTTTCAGGCTTCCAGGGGCTGCTGGAGAAAAGGGACATGGGGAAGCTGCTCTGACATTCCCAGCTGAGCTGATGAATTACCATGTTGGTGTGCAATTGCTCCAGGAGCTGCTCCCCACACAGCTCAAGGCCCAAATCTTTTCCCATCACATGAGGTGGTGAAATCCAGCAGCCTCTCCACCCTGCTACACGGCTCAGAGGTGAGTGTTTCTGTTTCAGACCTATGGAAAGGTTTGTGTGCTTCTCTCCCACACCACACAATGTAGTTACAGTAATAAAACAATAAAAAATAAACAATGAAGGCTTTGCTGGCAAATCATTCATCAATCACAACCTTCAGGAGTAGGAGCAAAGTGGGATGAAGCAGGAAAGAGAGGGGCCATGTGCTCACAGCAACTTTGCATGCAGGGCAGGGCTGCTGGGTGCTCTGTGGCAGCAGCGCTCTGCCACACTTGGGTGCCTGCCAGAGTGGAGTGGAGACCTCTGAGGCCACCAGAGGAAGACAGACAGACAGGAAAGGGACAAGGAGCTATGGAGTGAAGAGACAAGCTGCCAGGCAGTTAACAATGAGGTGAAGACTCGTGGAGCTACAAGCAAAGGAGAAAGCCTCCTTGTAGATCAGCAATGCATGGCAGGCAGGAAGGGAAGGTGCAGGAGCAGAGACAGGCTGACAAGAGGAGGATGTAATTAACAGGGTATCAGTTCCCCTAGTAAGACCGTGCTGGGATAACAGCACGTTGGCTCCTTGCTGACCTGCATAAGCTTGGTGGGCTCTTTGAAGTCAGCTGTGTCCTGGGGCTGGGACACCCACATGGTGCAGCAGTGGGACACGTCATGCTGGCTGCAGAGCTGAGGGAATTAAGAAGCATTATGATTAGTCCCTGGAAATTCATATGTGTGTTATGGCTGATGGTAGCAACTCTGATAAAGGGTAAGAAGGGCGAATGAGCTCCTACCATCTCCTGTCCTTGCTGTAAAGTAAATCAGCCTTGGCAGCATCTCTGGTTGGAATTTTCTGCCTGTGTAGCTGCTTTGCTGACTCAGACCCAGTTTTGGCAGGGAGAAGGATTCAGTGCATATCTGTAGTCTCTGAATCCTGGCGTTACATACATGAATAGTTTAAGAGAAGAACATCGTTGGAAAGAAAATTAGAAAACCTTAACAGAGTCTACCTCAGAGGTCCAAAATCAATGAGAAGCTAAAGGTCCCATGTCAACCAAAAGTCTTGTGTGGCTTTTAAGCTCACCTCTGTTTTTGTGGGATGCTGCAGGGTTGCAATCCCACCCCCAGGAATCACACTGCATGCAGTCCAGCTCCACTGACTGCAACTCCAAGTCCTGGAGGTCTTCAAGGTCTTTACAGGACTGGCTGACAACCAGCCAGTTCTGCTGTAGATAGGAAGAAAAGGAGGTCACTGAAGCCACTGTGGTCTCACGTGTGGTGGCAGGGCTTCTTCAGCTGATTCCCACATTCCTTGCCCAACAGTTCTGCCTACTGCAGGGTGTCTGGTCAGGGAGTTGATGTGGTTTGAGGGAAGTCCTCATTTAGCAGTAAAAAGAAAAAGAGGGCTTTTGTCACCTATTTAATCTCCACGTTTCTCTAGCATGACAAAGAAGGCAAAAGTGAGCAGCTGGAAAAGATGTTCTTTAAGACAGCATTAACCTAGTTGTGAAACCACAGCCTAGGGAGATGTGTCCTTTCATCTCAATTCATTGCCCATCAGGAACAGGGGCCATTTCTTCTGTTCAGCACTAGTCAAGGGTGCAGGTTTCTGACATGTCCTTACAAGGCAGCCTGTCCCCAGACCATTCTCCCCCATCGGTCTGCAAGGAGACAGTGAAGGACCAGAGACTTGATGCCACCCACAGCAAAAAGCATGTTTTGGATCATGCCCTATTAAAAGACCAGCAGTACAATATGGAAAACAATCAAAAATTGACAATGATGGATGAGCTCATTCCTCCCTGCCTGGAAACACTGCTCACCCTTCCCAGGGCCAACCTCTGCCCTGGGGACCTGGCCTCCAGATTGCAACCCTCTTCCAGGGGGTAGCCCAGCTTCTGCCAGTAGGATCCCGTTGTGCTCCCTCATACAGCCCCTACAAGTTCTGCTTGGATCTGCCAGCCTATGTTGCTGAGAGTCACTGTCCTTGGCTTTCAGCACAAGGCAGACTTGCTCTGACTTGGGAACACAAATATGGTCTGCAAATGTAGCCGCCTAGGAAAGGATCCACTTTTGTTTCCTAAGAAATGAGCATCCTCCAGCAGCCAGTCTAGCAGCAAGCGTTACTCTGCGTTTTGAGCCAGCCCAGATACAATCCTCCACAACAAAATAATTCATCTCCCTGACCCTACCCAGCAAATGTTCCAGTGTCAGACTTCCCAGAGTCATTACCCTTCCCCAGTATCAGACTCCACGGCGACGTGCAGGGCAGCCTGAGCCAGCGACTCCTGCCACAGTCAGCAAAGGAGCTGTTTTGCATTAGGGCACATTAAGAGGAGCCGTCTTATTGCAAGGAATATTCAATTAAAGGAAAACAGTAAGGAGAAGGATTCAACCCTGCTTACACACAGAGGAACTGAACCCAGGACCAGCCCTAGATTTAAAGCATGTGGAAGCATGTTGTAATTTCCTCAGTCTAAAGTTACAGACACAGTTATGGTTGTGGTTCATAACTCTGGAGATGGATGGAAAATTCACTGTGACATTATCTCCTCTGCTTCTCGGGACAGTCATGTTATGCCATAGGGTCCTTTACCCCATGGCTCTAACAAGGGAAATCCTCTGCAGTCCTACACTGGAGCTCAAATGAGAAGTTTGTGTGTGTGTGTGTGAGGTGCGTTTGTGTGGGTCGGCGCTCTTTGACACATCTGCCAGAACACGGCTGAGGGGTTCTGGCAGCACCAGTGTCGCAAATTGTGCACTCAAACCCCAATAAATCAGCAAACCTGTCCTGTCTTCTCACCTGGGCAGATTCCAGCTGCATCCAGCTCCACCTTCCCCAGCTATTCTCCTCCAGTCCTTGCAGACCTTTCACAAGGAGGCACACGTTTTTTCCTCTCCAGGCCTTTCCTACCTCCTGTCAACATGCAGTACATGGGAAAAAATACAAGATTCTCCAGCTGGGATTTACTAATACCAGTAAAAAGTGCCAAAGCCACCTGCATCCTGCATCATTGTGTTGCCACATGGGACAGCTCAGCCACAAGCATCGCTCATGGTTTGTACAGTGCCTCATGGTGTGAGGGACAAGACTCTCCGCAGCAGCAACACAAACCAAAAGGCTAAAAGTAACAGCAGGAAAAATGGGAAGAGGAAGATTTTCAGGGTGATGGAAAACAGACCGAGGTAAGAGTGGAGACACCAACACCAGCAGAACAATCTGCACGAGAGATACCACTTACCACGTCTGGCATGTGGGTTTCCAGTTGAGAACTCCTACACACTGTCCCCAGGGTTGGTGGTACATGCAGTTGGGGATAATGTGGGCAGCACTTGAATCACCCAAGAACACAGTCAGAGAGATCAGAACAACTTGGCTGGATCTTGACTGGAGATGAGGTGGACCCAGAGCTGCAGCAGCTGGTTCAGAACAGGGGGCTATTGAAAGGCTCAGCAACACTGGACAGGGTGGTTTGGCTGCTTGTAAAGATAGAGGCCAGAAGGAAACTTCAGATCCTACTCCAAATCCAGATTTTTCCAAAGCCCAAGCGTGCATAGATCTGAAGGTCTGGCTTGGCCTTTCCTCTGCTGCTAGCAGCATTTAGTGTGAAATGTGCAGCATGCTGGAGAGCTAATGCCTTGCAGACCTGGGTTGTGTCATCCCCCAGTGTTATTTATACAACACTATTTAAAAACACTGGGTAAAACTTGTAGCAGTGTCTATGTGGAACCAGAGAATGGCTTAGGTTGGAAGGGACCTTGGAGATCACCTGCTCCAACCTCGCTGCCATGAGCAGGAATGCTTCTCAGCTAGACTCAGAAGATTCTTTTCATCTAATTTGATCCACCTACAAGTTGCATACAAGACAGAAGACACCCATCTTAGAGATGACTGAAGTCTTCAAGACTCTCTCGCAATCAAAGGGCAGGGACAAGCCTCTCTAATGTCTCATGTGTGTATCCTCACCTGGACACCCTTTCTGGGAACAGAAAAATCACTTTCTAGCCATTTGTCCCTCTCCACCAGCCACACAGTGAGCTCTGAGAAATGGTTTGAGGGAAACATTGGTCTGTTAGCTGTGTAGATTAGATGAGATGAATATTGCTGGTGTGACTAAAGATCCCAATTCCCATCCTAGGCACCCCTAGCCAGTAAGTTAGACTCATCAGGGACCTAAATAGACCACTAATGATTTGCAGGCTGTTCCCATAAGGGCTGCCAGGCTGTTCAGCAGACATTATGTTCATTAGTCACAAAGCTGCCCACACACTTTTGAAGAAGCATCTTGCCCCTTTGGTGTCCCAAGTCCAAAAAGCCTCGCACATGCCTGCAAACAGCTCTTCTAGCCAAAGCGAGATGTAGGCTCTTTGGGGCAGAGCTGTTGGTCTGATTGGTCTGAGTCGCACACAACACACCATCCCCCAGGCCTGAGCTTTGAACACTGTTGTGATTACAAGAATAAGACAGAAAGAACCAGCCTGGCAGGTGCCAGTGAAGACCTCAGTGCAGTGCATTTGTCACTCCTTTTAAAGTCACATCTTCCCTTCTCTGTACACATCTGAGGAACTTCAGGCTTGGCTGGGAACAGTAAGGACCCTGTCTCATGTTGTTCATGTCTGCTCTAGTGTAGGAGAGACTCTCTGCCTTGTGTCCTTCTAAGGAGAAGGAATTGGGCTAAACTCAAGCAAGCACTTTCATGAAGTTCCTCACCCTCCAGAGGAGAATCAATGGTTTCCTTGGCAGAAGTGACAGGAAAATGCAGTGAAGGCACCAAACCAGGCAACAGCCACAGCAGAACCTCATGCTGTGCAGCAGCTCATAATACCTGTCCTCATTAGCACCAAAGACCACATAGGCTGTGGCAGCTCATCTGCCTTTCGCTAGGTCTGGGATTATGCTGCGAGTGTCTCATTAGATCTTCAGCACTGCCAGACAAACCGCCTGTGCCGCTCGGTGCAGCAGCAGCAGCAGAAGTGTCTTCTCCATCTGTGTCCCTGCTGCATGAGCCAGCACAGCTGTACCAAACCCACAGTGCCTGACAGTCATTTCCTCTGTCAGCAAAATCCTAGTGGAAAAAAGTAATGACAGGGTAACAAAGCTGGTGAAGGGATAGGAGAGCAGGTCTTATAAGGAGAGCCTGAGGGAGTTTGGATTGTTTAGCCTGACGAAGAAGAGGCCAAGAGGAGACCTTATCGCCCTTTACAGCTACCTGACAGGAGGTTGTAGAGAGGCCAGTGTTGGTCTCTTCTCCCAAGTAACTGATGACAGGACAGGAGGAAATGGCCACAAGTTGCACCAGGGGAAATTGGAAATGAGGAAAACTTCTTTAGTGAAAGAGTGGCTAGTCATTGACACAGGCTGCCCAGGGAGGCGGTGGACTCACCATCCCCAGATGTGTCCAGAAGGCAAGTAGATGTGGCACTTTGGGACATGGTCTAGTGCTCATGGAGGTTCTGAGTTGAAGGTTGGACTTGAGGACCTTAGTGCTCCTTTCAAACCTTAATGATTCTGCAACTCTGTGAAAAAGAAGGTAAGAAAAAAGCTGCAAGGGGAGCAAGAATAGCGACAGTCTGGATAAACAGCTGCAGTTCAAAGCAGGGAGGGTGTCTGTGGATTCCCCTGATTTACTCACTGCATCTCAGAGCTTTCCACTCCACAACTGCAACTGTGATGCTCGGTGAGTGAATAAACACTCCCATAAACACAAAAAATTAGTCACTGCTAAACATTCGTGGTTTTGGTGAGCTCCTTTCAGCCACCCCAGTAAAGCCTGACTGCAGGCAATTTAATCTGCAAAATGAGGAGTGAGCGAAGGAGCTGAATGTGCTCCACACTGCATCCCTGTGCCAGGGTGGGAGCCCATCCTGCTGTGGGGCTGCCCACAAATGCTGATGACGTCCCTTCTGAGGCTGCTTTCAGCACTCCCCACTGCTCCTTCCCACAGTCTTCCAGCCCCGAGAGTAAATATGAAGTGTGAACTACTGCAAACCCAAGACAATCTCACTTTCAAGGCAGCACATCCAGGAGAAGGAACAAAACTGATAACCAAGAGGCACAGCTAGGCAGCCCCGCTTTGAAGGGCTGGTGGCAAGCTCGTTCTACCTCCCTGTTGGAGCAGGGAGGGACGGAGCAGCCAGAAGCTCAGCACTTGGTCGAGGACTAACAGCCAGACCACTTGAAGCAGGGCTTGGCAAAACCTAGGGAAATCAAGATTTTTGCCAGATTCTGCAAACTGTTTTTGTGGCTGTTGTTGCCCTGCTTTTGGAGGCAAAGTACTAGAGGCTAGAGGGAGAGAGACTGCTGCAATTTAACCCAAGGACCTATGTCCTCTCCAAAGCACAGAGGAGTGAATGACCTGCAGATACTGCTTGTTGGCTTGTACACTGTGTAACATACCGTCCGCTGCTTCCCATTTCCTCCCTGCCTTTTGTTTGTTTGGTTTCAGACAGACTCCCCAGGCTGTGTTTTTGCTCTTTCCCCTGTTTCAAAGATTTTCACTCTGTTGGGTCCTTTCTTTATGCTCTGAAGTCCTGTGTTATATGGAGAAGCAGCCAAACACGCACAAACTGACTGAGGTATCTGAAGCAAACTGGAAATCCTCCCATCTAGACCTGATGACTTTAGGTGTCTGCTCCTCAGAACTGGTGCCAGGCACTGGCTTATTCTGCATCCACTGTGTGGGCAGAACCATTGTTCCCAAATGCACTGGGTGGTTTAAACAGTTTGAAGACGTTCCTCACACCTGTTTAGCCTGAGGAACAAGAGGCTGAGGAGAGACCTTATTGTGCTCTACAACTACCTAAAGGGACATTGCAGAGAGGTGCTGGTCTCACAGCTAATCAGTAATAGAACAAGAGCGAACGACCTCAGGCACCAGGGGAGGGTTAGGCTGGACATTAGGCAAAATGTTCAACCTTTTTTTTTTTGTCTGAAAGAGCAGTTAGGGCTTGGAACAGGCTGCCCAGGGAAGAGGTTGAGTCACCATCCCTGGATGTGATTAAAAGTCATTTAGATGTGGTGCTTAGAGATCTGGTCTAGTGGTGAATTTGGTACAGTAGCGTTAGTGGTTGGACTTGATGATCTCAAGGGCCTTTTCCAACCTGAATGATTCTATGATTCTAAGATCTGGTGTTTGCCACTCTGATGGCCTAAGAGGTGGTAGGTTCCACAATTTGGTACCTCATCCTGCTGCTTCAGCTGAAATGGCACAAGGGCTGTGAGTCGTGGCATCGTTCAAAACATCATCATGTTTCACACCTGGCAGATCGACAAACTCCTTTCATGCTTCATATTCTGCAAGGACAAAGTGGGAATGAGTTCACCTGGTGGCACTGGTCCATTCTTCTGAGGACCAGGCAGTGCTGGACAGGGAGGCACTGCGCTTGTCCACACCTTGTGTTATGAACAAGGCAAGCCAGGAGATGCTGCTACAATGCGCATCTACTGCCTCCAGACCATCTCCTCTGCTGGCTCAGTGCTCTCTGCAGGAACTGTTCATCATTAAACAGAAATGAGTAAATAGCCCGTTTTGCTGTTGTTGTTTCTTTCTTTCCTTTTTTAATCCATTGCACAAGCACAGTCTGGAGAACATTTTCTGCAGCTGCCTGTATGTCACCCATCTATTTTCTTGAGGCCCTGGAAACAATGGGGAGTGGTGTTTGCTGTCAGAGGCTGGGTGCAGCTCTCCCATGCCATCTGTTCAGGGTGGTGGGACAGTCACGCTTTCCTCCTCCAGCCTGGCACTTGCACAGTGACTCTGAGAAACTGAGCCAGACGAGGCAGCTGTGAGTAGTCTGCAGAGGGCAGGGGAGAGAGGACCGCTTCCAGAACCGTCACAAGGTGGAAGGTGACCCCATGGGAAACTCCTGCCTCTTGGGAAGCCATAGTAGATGACTTGGTGTTGGCATAATGACACCCACGGGAGGTAAGGCTTGGATAGTCGACATGAGTGATTCACCGGGAACTAATAAAATAATCAATGCTGGGGAGAACTCCCTCAAGTAATTGATAACCGGGGTCCTCTGGGTAACAGCTTAACGCTGACAAGTAATAATCGCCTGGCCAAGAGAAAATTGCTGCAGTGCAAATCACTGTCAGAGATGTCTGCAGCATGTGATAGATATCACCGTTGCGTCTCTCTCTGTTTTCTGCTACATCAACAGGGAGAGAATCCATTCTGTTGGAAACCCCCCCTCCTGCTCCCCAATTACATCTACCACAACTAGATAATTTCAGAGATTGCTCCCCATCCACTACCTACCCTGAGCCTGGCAAACAGAAGTAATGATCACTGCTCCTTGTTTTATTACGAGTGTACTGAGCTCAGAGGCCTCCAAATGCTACCTTGCAAATATTAATTCACGAAGCTTCACGTTCCCCTCTGGTGTCAGGGAAACATTCTCGCAGCCATTTTCAGCTAATCGCAGAAACAGAGGCTGTTCCTCGCTGTTGTTCTCAGAAAAAGTTGGCCAGCTCATGTGCTCCAAGCACTGCAAATATTGTCTTGAATGTATTTTGAAAAAGCATAACCACTCACTCATATTTTTGTGCCCACTATAAATCAGCTCTGTTTGAAAACCAGACAGAAAACCACCACGTTGGTTTAGCCTCTGGGCTTTTATTTTGTTTATCCACAGGTCTAGATAAGCCATCAACTGAGGTGAGGGTTAAACATAACAAACCAGGGCAAAGTCATTCACCTGTTTAAATTAATCTACCTATGAATTCTGTTTGCGGCTCCTGCAGCTGCAGGGCAGCCCTGCACAGTAACCTTCAGTCTGTACCCTGCACCTGCCTTGATATCAGACTCATTGGGCAACCCAAACCCCAGGAGTTTAACCCAAATTCAGAGGGCAAAGAGGCAATTTACCTTCTGTTGAAACATCTGGAATCCATCAAGCTGCCAGCAGCCCCCTTGCACACTTAGCCCCAAGTGCTACATGTGGTCATGTAGTTAGGGACCAGGTCTACCAAAACACCTAAACCTGAGCCTAATTTCCAGTTAATTTTGTGCCAAGTATTGTGCTGAGTAGGGGTGGGTGCTTGTGTGTCCTACTAATAGGAACCACGTGTGTGTGGGCAGATCGAGGAGCATGTGACCTGGTGAGTTTTTTGAGCTCCTTGTCCATTATGTGCTTCTCTCTCTGCAAGTTCCCCAGTGACAAACTCAGCACCTGAAACACACATATCCTCCACAATCACTTATTGATGGTGCTATGGCTCTGAATTGGTACTTGGTAAATCTCCTTTGCGAGGGAGCTGGGTCAGCACTGCCAATATTATAATACAGCCTCATCATTTATCAGTTCTCCCCGTCACACCATTATTCCTCGTCTAACAGCTCCGGCTTTTGGCACTGAATACTAATGTCACGAGCTCATCAGTATGCTGGAGGGCTGCGTGTGCATCTCAGCCACGCACAGACAGCATGAAATCCGTGGAGGGCATAATGAAAATTCACACGCAGGTCCATAGTGCCATCAGCACACTGCAGAGCCCCTTACCTATCGCTGGCGTAAAGGGCTGGCCCCAGGTGTCCCATGGATTTGGCCCTGCCACACTCATCACCACAGACACAGACAAGACTCTTTTGTGAGACACAAGTGAGCTGCCAAGGATAAAAAAAAAAGTCCTTTCAAGGCTGAGTCTACCTTTCCCATTTTTTATGCAAACCTTTCATTTGCACAGCTTCTCCTGCTGTCGCGCTGAAAGCATGACCTTGAGCGTAAGGGCTTTGCTCTTCCTCAGGGACCTAGCAAGCTCCTGAAAGCACAGAGAGCCACGCAGAGAACCACAGGAGATCAGTAGCCCTTTAGGGGGCAAAGCAAGGCAGCAACCACCTTCTCTGAACCAGTGGGGTCCGCCACTCACTCTTCCAAGACTGCCATTCACCTGAATTTCATATTTGCATTACCGCATTTCCATTCCTTGTGGCATCTCCCCAGTCAGGCGAAAGGTCCATGGGGCAGCCGAGGCAGAAACCCTTGCAAGTGTCGCCTTCACCCTGGAGCACAGAGGCTGGTGGGCTCCTTCCCTCCGCTGTATTTCTGGGTTTGCTCCGTAGTGCTGAGTGCCAACACACCGTGCTTGATGCGAAGGCCAGGCTGATGTCTGCCACATCCTATCAGAAGGGTAGGTCCTGACCACGTGGAGAGGCTGCCAAAACCTGACACAATCCGCCCCTTCTAAACCAGTAGGCATTGAACCTGGCTTGTGGTGGAAAGGAAGCTGGAGTCTGTAGGGAAGGATACCTGTGCATCCTGACTTGTTTCTCCTTAGCCAGATGTCCAGCCGTAACCCCATCCACCCCCTGATTCATGTGCCTGCATGAGTCAGGACTCTCATAATGTTAGAGAAATCATGGAGAGCAGAGAAAAACCTCACAGTCCCAGACACTGAGTAACTGCAGAGGGACAGACAGTCCCTGCCCCAAAGCACTTATGGAATGGCTGAGAACAGTTAGGATGGGACCTAAAAATCATCCAGCAAGGCAACATCAAGCACTGACCCAGCTCCTAGCCCTGTGCTAAGCACCCAACTGACCTGCACACGTCACCTCTCATCTCAGGGGCATTTAGAATAGGAGCCAAATGTAAGACAGAAATGAGGCACAAGAGGCTAGCTAGCTGCCTCCTTACTATATCTCCCAGTATTAAGTGTCTGCTCCAGTGTCAGGGTTCTCTGTCTTTTCATCCACCCATACAATATATCCACTGTTACCCCCTCTGACTCCGGAGTCGCATGACCCAACCATGAGAAAATGGTTCTGATTCATTTACATTGAAGATGTGGATAATTCAAGGAGCATAGAAGCTCTTCTCTCGTGATTGCTAAATGTCCACTGTGAAGCACACAGAGCACAAGCCACTGGGTCATGAAATGCAGCATTTCTTTCATTCTTATCTCCTTTCTCCAGCTTGCCAGAACACTGCAAGCCATTACATTGATATATAAGCAGCGAAATCCCCCTCCCAGCGTGGAAATAATACACAATAAAATCACTTTTAAACAACACCAGCGGAACTACAGCGTGGCTACAACTGCAGGAAAGACAACACCGGTTATGACAAACGTTAAATATGAGCAACCAAAGGACAGCAAGAAAGGGCAGCCATGAGCATCGTCTCAACAGTGTGCGATGAGCCATGTGGTGCCACCGGGAAGCAAATGTAGCTGGCACATGGATGCACGGGCCCGAGTTTTCCAGGCAAGCTGAACTGAAATCAAACAGGATGGAGAAAACAGGTTGTTCTGCATACAGACTTGAGACTCAGCTCCTGAACTAGCTTTGTGATGGAGCACTGCCTTTACCCTGAGCCCACTCCTGGGAGAACTGGCACACAGCTGGGCTATCCTACGTGCAGGCCACTCTCACGTGCTGGAAATGCTGGCTTACAAGCGAAGCAGATCAGAGGAAACAAATTACAGTCTCAGCCTCCCACTCCCAGCCCTGTCAGTTCTTCTCTGCCTCCCGCTCACCGTGCAGGGCCTCTGGCCCCACTTCTCCTGCACTATGCCTGAGCAGTTGGTAATAGCTTTGCTGCCACAAGTGCTGCCTGGATCAGGGGATCGCTGCCCTCAAACCTAAACATACATCCCACAGACCACAGAGAAAACAGGAATCTGGTCTTGAAAGTCAAGAGCAGGCAATGAAAAGACCTTCAAGGCGGGGTGTCGGGCTGACAGCAGAAGCAGCGGCTGCAGGAGGCACAGCAAATCACAGCTGTGGAGGGACCTGTCCCCAGGCTGGGACATAAGCGACCTCAGGGACCCATTATTGAGACCTAATAATATAATATCCATGCACAAAGTGATCCGTCATGTGTTCAGCCAGCCATCATGCACTGCAGTATATCTTTTGAAATTAGCCTCTATTTCCCCTTTTGTAAAGGAAGAGGGGGGAAAGGAGAGTCTCTAGCCCATTTCCCCCGTCTTAGAGAAGAAATCCTATGTTATTAATATGGTCATCTGTCACGCTGCCTGCTCTGTAAGAAATGCACTGCTTTTACGACTGAAATTAATCCCTTCCTATGGAGAGGAAACAAACTGAATCACTAGTTACGTATCGCCAGTCCTTCTTGGCTTTTGTGTGATCAAGCCTGAACATCTTGATACTCTTCATGGCTTTTCAGGGCTGACCAAATGTTGAACTCACTACAAGTGAAATTTCTGGAGGAAGCTGGGAGTGTCCATCTGAGAGCTATAAAGAGCCCAGTGAAAAACAACAGCAAACACTCAGTCGTCTGCAAGAGATTTATTTGTTGGATTAAGGGAAGGTTCCCTAATGCTGTATTTTATGTCCCGAGCTCAGGAAAGCATGCCCAATCAGGTATCGCTCAAACACATGATTAGTTTTAAAGCAGACATGCCAAATACACGATCTGTCAGCCAACTCCAACCTGCACAATGCATCTGTCGTGCACTATGCATCACATTCTCCAGAACCACATTTCTATTCTCCACATTATTTTTCGTACATTCCTGACAGCACAGACCAGCAGCCCGGTCAACCAGAGCATCAGCTGCTTGGCCACCAACAGCATTGGCTGTATGGGCTACCAGTAGCAATGATGCTGAGGGGCAAATACCATAGACCCCCTGCTCCTTCCAAATGGAAGTCAGAAGTCATCCTTCCCATCCCACACAGTGAATGTGGATTAGTACCCTGAAATTCCTGCTTAGTTCCCCTGTAGTTCCTCTGGATCTCAAAGGATGATCTCACTCCCACCAACCTCTCTGGACTCACCAGAATGTCCAGCTCAGGGTGAGCACCCCAGCCCATGCTCTATGCTCACAGGGGAATTTGTCTGCAAATTCTCCATCCACAGCATAGCTCAAATATCTTTCCTGAATGAAGACCCTCAGAAAAGAAGAATTTAACCAGTTATCTAAAGAAAGGAGGAGGAATGCAGAGAATGAACCCACCAACATCAAAACCCAGGAAGCTGCCTTTTAGCCACCGAGACAATCTCACTGATAGACTTGATTTTTCTCACCCCAGCCGGGAGTAATGTTTTCTTTCCTTTTTTTTTCCCCTTTCCATTTGCTGAATGTGTTCATTCTACAGAGGGTTTTTTTAAAAAAAGAAAAATAAAAGACAACAGACATTCATGGCTCCCAGCTGTCAAAAGCCACAAAATGCCTGAGGCTGTCTGTCTTCTCCCAAACGCTGAAGCCATTTTCCTGTAGTGTATGTTCTCATTAATCAAGTTTCAGACGCGGCTCCGTCTATCTGGTTGCTCACAAGTCAGTTTAAGGTCAGTAATGCGATGCAGCGTCGCCGACAGCACAGTCGGACACTAAAGTGTCAGCTGGGATCTTTTCCCACTGAAGTCAGCAGGAAGTTTTTATTTTAATGTGACTCAATTCAAAGTCCAGATCAATGTCAGAGGAATAGGGGTCATATCTGGAGTTTGGATGAGTGTTTGTTTGAATGTCTTCACCAGAAAAAATCACAGCCCCAGACCCATCAAAATGAAATTGTTACAGGTTGGTTCAATTCCATTCCAGACAGATCTAATGCAATAGAATTTAATTTCCACTGAACCACTAGAACTGGGACTGGCTGGTGACTGGTGGTGTCCCCCAAGCTGAAGTCCAGAGACCAAAAAGTTCCTGGGACATGGAGATGTGTGGGTGCCAAGAGGGAGAATGACTCGTTCACCATTTGCTGCTGGAAAAACATACCCACGCCTGGGATTCTCACTTCAAAAAGGAAGCTGAAAAGTCAAAAATGCTTTGGGGAAGAGCTCTAATAAAGGGGGAAATCTAGTCTTGAGCAAGAGGTTAGAAAGTCAATCTGCTCAGCTAATGCAACAGAAAGTTCAAAGGTGCCAATGATGGGGCACTCAAGTACTGCAACAAGAGATATTTTCCCATACCAGGGCCTTTCCTAGCCAGCAGAGGTGGAATGACATAAACAGGTTTGGGATTTAGACATTCAGACTGGAAATATGGACCACAGAAATGGAACAGTGTTGATCATGAAGAAGTGGAACAGCCTCAATGGGACTGAGCAGCGGTTGCAGCTCTGGCAGACGCTGTGCCCACAGAACCCTCTCATCTTGCTTGCAGCCATATGGATTGAACAAGTTAAAACTGAGGCCAGCAAAGAGCAAGCAGAGACGTGATCTGCTGCTCACTGCCAGCGCAGTAACATTGCCCATGGGCCAGTGCAGGATAGAGCAATTTGATGTAATTGGCCTTTCTTGACATTCTCACCTCCAGAGAAGCCACAAAAGGGCCTCCCATGTCTCCAGAAGTGGTGAAGGATCTGAGTCTCACATGGGAGCCTGGCAGGCTGCTTGTGAAGGTCCTCTCAGACAACACGAAGGTTTACCTACATTCTGATAATGCAGTATTTCACATCTTGAACTTCTCTCAGTCAGGTAAAGGGTCAAGGCAGGGCAGCTTCTCTGTTCAGCATTGGTCAATGTCAATATTCAATTACTGGTTGCAAAACTGTCCATCAGGCAGTCACGAAACATGAAGGTCACCATGGGAAGATGAGCAACTTCAGAGGGAAGCAAGAAATATGAGCAGAGTCCTGCATGTGCTCCTGGAAATAAAACAAGACCTTTCTCCATCTCGGTTCATTCACACAGAGGCTTTGCTTAACTTTGTATCTTACCTCATCATTCAGGTCATCCTCTAAGTGCTGATAATTTTAATTTCAGAAGGCACTTAATATGCTAATCAAAACTGATAGCTCTCAGCAGGATGGAAAATCCCAAGCATGGATGTGATTATTGAGCTTCTAAAGGAAAACACAGGCATGTAAAGGAAAAAAGAACCCTACAACCAAACACACTTTGGTGTACAGATTGTCTTCTGCTCCCTTCAACCACGCACTAATTCACCCACGTGGGTCTGGTTTATGCCCAGGGTTATCTAAGCACATGTTACTTCTTCAGCTGCTGCATCCCAGGAGGGACATAGCATGAGGCCAAGAGTAATGGGAGCGCTCTGTTTCTTGTGCCGCTCACTGCAGCTCTTCTGCTTCTCAGAATCTGAAAACCAGGCCAAAATCCCAAGCTGCAGCCCCGATAAGTGCTCACAAGCACTGCACACCTATTCCCATTAGGAACAGGGTTTGATGGAGGTGAGGGTGCAGATTTGCCTCAGAAGTTCCCGACAGTGCAGATACAAATTTCCTCTCCTCTGATGCCAGCTCTGGGAATAGGGAACCCAGGTGGGGAGGTGCCTTCAGCATGGTGGTTTCCCTACCCTGCCTTACTGCAGGTTACTGTGGGTGGCCTCACAGCTAGGGAGAAGAGAACTTCTTCTCCCTTTCTCCTCCCTTCCACTGAGTCAGGCTTGTAAAATACGGCCTCTTGGAAAGATCAGCATGATAATAAATCCTAACCTGCCTGGGTGACACATGGCTGTGTGATACCATCAGTCCTGGAGGGAGGCAATCACCACCTGAAAACATTAAACTGATGGACTGCAGTGGGTGGGCAGGACAGGGGAACTCCCAAGCACAGTCCAAGCCTTCCTCCAGCCCCTTCATGCTCAGTGGGGCTCTCCGAATAGGCCAGAGTTTGGTGGAGGAGGAGAATGCAGCAAAGACTGCAACCAACTCACCCAAAGCAAGGCAGCCTCTCTCCATCTGACTTCAGGACTGATCCCAAGACCAAGGGTGGCACCTTCTCTCGCTCATAGCATGGACCTGAAACAGCAAAGTGTGTGCTCCATGATGACTCAGGATAGTTTAGATAAGAGAAGCGAGGATAAAACCAGTTGGGTATTTTTCTCTGATCCCAAGATAGCTCTTGCAGCAATGATGTCTCTGCACTGCTTTCCTCCTCAGTATCACCAGCCCCTGTTGATAGCCAGATGACAGAGCCAAGGCAGCTTGCAGCTGAAAACCACACAGCCTCAAGGTACTTGGGGGAAGGAGCATCCCAAAACCAGACAACACAACAGCTGGTTGCACTCCAACCACCCTGGATGCCCACAGATTCACATAAACCCCATACTGGAAGTGGCTTAGAAGATCCACAGACTCAGTGCAGAACCCAAGTCATGGGCCTATGCAAGGTCAAGACTGGAGCAGCACGGCTTCAGTACCCAGGTCTGGTAGTCCAGGACGTGAAAATACCAAGCAGACAACATTAATGCAAGTGAGATGGACCTGGATTACAATGGTAATGAGGTATGAATCTGTCCCTACAGCAAACCCTTACAACCAGCATGTGGCATCCCTGCCTGCTCATGATTGGCCTCAAGACTGCTATGCAGCCATCCTTGGGAGTGTCCAACAGCCTGCCCTGAGGTCATAGAATATAATCATTTAGGTTGGGGAAAGACCTTTAGGATCACAGAGGCCAATCTCTAACCCAACTGTCCCAAGCCCATGGCTAAAACCATGTCCCTGAACTGCAGATCAATATGACTTTGAAACACATCCAGAGATGGCAGTTCAACCTCCTCTCCCTGGTATATAGATTTCATGGAGATATGCAGAGAACAGTGGCCCCTGCTGTAGCATTTTCTTCTTCTTTTTCTACCTGCCAAGAGCAAAGTGGAAACTTAGTGCTCAGGCAGCAGCGCACAAGGGCATCCATGGTGTAAGTATTGAGGTGCTCAGTTGGCAACCTCTTTGTGCAAATACTACAACTCCTTATCAGCCTGGGTGCTCTTGTGTTTCATCTTTCAAAGAAATCAAATTAACCTGCTTCCCTTTGCACTTAGTGCTTTAATGCTACAGAGCATCACCTGAAAGACCTTTTACAGGCACAATAAATGCCATGGCAACTGCAGAGACATTTTCAAGAAATCCCAGTAACAATCCTTGGGCTGCAAGTCCAGGAGACATTTCCCACATAGTAATTTCTCTCTTTCAGCCTCCTCTGTTTCTGGGGAAGTATTGACTAAGTGCTGAACCTCCAAACGGAATTTCCAATTTGACCCCTTGAAAGAGCAAGAGCCCATCGTTTTAATTTATCTGGAAATGTTTGTACAGAAACGCTCATCACGGTGATTAATTGTCACATCTGCAGGGGCATCCTGTTCAGGGAAAATTAGGCTCAGTTCTATGTGGGTTATTTACAACCCAGCTGCTCCAGCCATTAAAATCACCCTGAATATCTGCTTTCCTCACCCCAGTTTGAACAAGTGTATTAGTCCCTGAAATCATAAGCTGCTGCATTCTCCAGCTCGGTGTGGCTCATCATAGAATAAAGGCTTTGCCTCAGTAAGTAGCACCGCTAAGGACACTCCTGCAGAACAAGCCTTTATTAGCGGTGCTGGGACTCCGCAAAGAGCCTGTTCTGAGCACTAAAGAAATCCATCAGAAGTAACCTTGGAATTTGTGTGTTTATGTCTGTGTAGCTGTGGAAACGCTGTGGAAGAGCGTTGGGGTTTCTTTTGCAAGGCAAGAAGAATATCTATTTTATTCTTCAATATTCTGAAGGCTTCCTTCCCCTCCTGTTTCAAGCAAAGGGCTTTTACCCAAACTAGGATTTTTTATAAACACCTCCCCTGCCCCAGCACAGAGCAGTCCAGGGCTGAGCACATTCCTTGGCATCCTCACCCCTAATTGCTCTCTGGCTGTTGCAACACTTTGCATGTTCCCAGATGGATGCAGCAACCCCAGGGTTGACTTGGCTTTGGAGAAGGCTGGGCTGACCCCTAGTCTTGCTGAATCCACACTCCTGGTGAAGTCTGGGAGACATGTAAAGAGCCTGGCTGAGAGATGAATCACCTGTTGCTTGGGATGAAATAGATTCTCTTCTCTACAGCTTGCACAAGATACCGCTGAGATGGCTACAGCCAGCAGAGAGAGCAAAGAGCAAAAGTATCTGCTGAGGCACATCTCTGCTTGGATCCTTATTCAAACACGTGCCCCAAGACTATCCACAGGAATAACCTACTTTAACTTCCCTCTTTTCTCCTCACTGCTCCAGCACTTGTCCTTCTCTCCTTTGCACCGCTGCTGGGAGGGCTCCCTGATCGCTTCCTTCTACTGATGTCATGTTGAACTGTAACTCAACCTCAAAGGGGCCTGAGATGACTGAGCTGTTCTGCCCAACAAGTCACCATATTACCCCAACACCCAAAAGATACCTTCCCAGCAGAGCAAATCCCCTTTGCATCTTTGCTTTCTCCCTCCTCCCCATCCCATCAAGGAGAGTCAGGACCACAGCAATGGGAGCAGAGAGAGGCTCCATCCTCCTTCCAACTCAAGCTGGCATTTGAGTAAACATCTACACGACACAGACAAACCTCGAGCCAGACCTCTGCAGGTTAGCAGTCAACTCAGACACCCACATCACAAACCCCTGATGTAACCCTACTGCTTATGTTGGGTCAAAACTTCTTTCCCAAGTACCTGCATGGCCCCAAGTAAACGTCGAGCACCACTGTACTGTTAATAACAGGCACAGCTTGCTAATGGAACCCAGCTAATGCTCCTTGCCACACACACGAGCTTGCCCTTAGGGATGCCTGCATGTATGAGCTTCGTTCCCTGGAGCAACCCTCATACACAGAGTAACCTAAGGCAGCACAGTGTGCTAGTCTAAAGCAGAGTTAAGTAGCTCATGATAAACTATCACTGTAATTGAAACCCACACATGCAACACCAGACGTATCCAGTATCCTGCAAATAAAGGCTCCAGGCCAGCACTTAGTGACATGTAGCCAAAGGGCTTTCCCAGACCTAGGCTGAGCCTGGCATAAGGCTTGGGAAGGGAACTGCTCCCTGTGGCAACACTTGCATCCGAGACAGTGCATGGGATACCAACAGGAAAGGGGGAATGGGCTGGCGTTGTTCTCCATCAGTCATGCCGGAGCAGAGGCACACAGCTGCAAAAGCATCCCAGAAAGTTGAGGGGAGGAAAGGCTGCTCCATCAAAGGGGCTTTTCCAGACCATCTGTTGTAACCACACTGTCAGCATCATCCATGAAGAAGACAGAGTCCAGGACTGGAGGATTCCCACTGCCCTTGTGTCAGTTAAGAGGAAAATTGCTGGATCAGCCAGGAGGTAAGGGGTTGCCAGAGAAAGGCATTCCTGTGACACAAGAGTGAAACCCACCTTGGAGGCTCTGGATTCCTGCCAATGAGTCTTCATTCATGTCCCTTTGTGGTCAGATACCAGGCCATGGTGCTGTCCAGAAGCGTTTACAGCCACAACCTTTGCACAAGGCTTCTGCCCGTGGTTGCAGCATTTGGTTGAGGTGGAGATGAAAACTGTTGGTTATTGCAGGCCTGTTTCATGCACAGAATTGGAAAAAATGCCAGATTTAAACCACCCTAAAGCACTCTGATGACCTGTTCTTTGGCCTTGTTGCAGGAAGCAATGAGTGGGAAGTTAGTATCTGTAGGAGGAACAAGTCTTCTGTCCAAAGCTGATGAGATTTTTTTTTTCTTCCTCTTTTAAATCTGCTCAGGAAAGCAAAAGCAAGTGTAGAAAAGGAAAACTTGATTTGGGTAGGATGCAATGGCAGGACCAGGCAAGGAAAACATGAGTAGTAGATAGGTGACCCCAGGCAGACCTAGAGGAAAAGCATGGGCAGAGGAAGGAAGTTAGGGCTGCTCCAGTAAAGACACTGCTAGTATTCTCCAACTTAGTAGCACTCGTCTTGGCAAGTGGGACATCTTGTACACACATGAGTCTCCAAAACAGAGAGTACAGAGTTGTTTCCATGGGAGATGTTTGGAGCAAGACACCAGGGTGGGGATCAGGATTCATCCAAATCACATAAATATATGGGATTTCAGAAGCCTGATCACAAGGCTTTTGGGGGAACTGAAATGTCATTGCAGATTTGCTTCCGATCCCTTGCATGGGACACCAACATTTTCCCAATGCACAACAAACAGATCGATTCCCACCAGGAGTAGAGGTAATATGGTTTGGTGTCCTGAGGTACGGGTACTTTCATGGACATTTAACACTCACTCTCCTTTCTGCACACAAAAGCCCCAAAGCCAAACAACTTCTGAACATTTACGGAAAATCTCTTGCAGCTGCTTGAACGTTGCATCCCTTTGCTATCAAGTGTTCCCTCCCCCTTCCCAGTTCCAGCTTGTAAACTATTGGAATGCTGATGGGTTTTAAATAGCTCCCAATGAGGGTTTTACATAAAGGGAATGGCAGAGAGAAAAAAAAATTACAAAAATCAGTGGGTTGGAGATTCATGTAAACACATACTCCCTGCAACAGCAAGTTCCTCACGGCATGTCGCTCCTTCTACACAAACACACCATCAGATAAAGGAACGAACGTGATTCATGTGCTGCCCTCTGATGTGGTGAAGCTCTTGAATGAAACGTTTAAACCATCCTGCTTTACTATGCTGCTTCAAATCAAGCTCAGAGGCTGGGGTGGCTTGGCAGAAGGCAGGCTGATCTTCTAACAGACGTAGAGTCATGCAGAACAGATTGCTCCGTGGGTGCTAAAAACTCTCGTGGAGGATAGAAAAGAGGTTTTCTCGAGATGCGCTGAGCTGCTGGTGTGTGGAAACTAGGAAGTCATATTTATATCTGCTGCTCCGCTCTGGAAGCTGTTACAGGCTCAGCATTCATTGCCAGGGGATGCTTTATCTTTCCTTGCTTGTGCTAGAAATATCGTGAGACCACAATGATGGCAGAGTGCTAGATAGCACAGTCATTATTAGACCAAAATAGATGGCTCCTGTCACTCAATGGTGCTGCTGCTGAGGTTTCAGCCACATTTTCTTTCCAAGAAAAGAGCCCAAGCTGGCAAAATTGCCAAGTATTTTGGGAGAGAGCTGCGGGTGCACATGATTCCTGCAGGCTGGGGTGAGCCCACACGGCTCTCTGAGGCAAAAAGCACTTTGGTGGTGGAGATTCAGGGGTCTCTGCAGGAAAGTCCTGTAACCCCATTCCTTGGGAGAGTTTCTTCCAGCTCCATAATAAGTTTACACTGAAGTTTCAGCCTTGCCTGCAGGTACTCAGCCAGCTGACCCCACCAGCTCTGCTGCTATACCCCAGAAGAAAAGTTTGACCTCCAAATCCCCAGCCTCTACCTCCTTACCAAATTCTGCCTACCCACTATGGTTACACCTATGAAACAAGAAGGGTTTGAAGCTGGAGCTCAGAATCCTGGTTTGTCCCTTAACCCTGTGTAGGAAAATTGGGGAAACTCCAAGTTCCTCCTTCACACCACCAGCAGCCCCATTATGGGAGCTCCAGGGAGCTCTTCTCGTATCCCGCTCTTCATTAGTTCTCCAAATGACAAAACAGGAAGGTAGGACTTGTGTAGAGAAAGAAAACTCTGGTCCCTTGTCTCCCCTTGAAAACTCCTTCATCTCCCCCTAAAAACCAGCACAGATCTTCTGGCCACAGGTACCCTCTGGCACCAACAGAGCCCCCACTCTATGTATTTTGGACAAATTGCATGAAGGCAGCCTCTAAGCACAGGCCTGAGGATTTGTGGTGGAGTTGGTGGGCAGTTTTGCTCCATAGAGCAGGCTGAGGTGGGTATGGGGCAGGTGAACCATCCTACCTTCCTCTGAGCATGGGGGATCATGTTCTTGATGAGAGGGAGAGCATCCTTGGTCAGGACTCCAGGCAGTGATAGGGAGGTAGGGAGCAGAGCAAGACTCTGCTTTCCAGTAGTCACCAAACCTGCAGAAGAAAACTTAAAAGACAGGGTTTAGGTGGTCCTGAGTCCTGCCACTGCCTGCACAGGCTATCTCCTGAGAGCTGCTCCTTTCCTATGGGATGTTTCATTCCCAGCTACTCCCCAAGGACTAGAGAGGAAATTCCCGGTTCAAACACAACAGTCTCTGGTTTGCATAGGGTATCCCACAACCTCGGAGTTTCCCTACAGCAGCCTGCCCCCATTTATCTCCTGACCACAAAGCATTTGCTTTGCACTTAGCAGGAACGACCAGTTCAATGTTTGAATGAATGATCGGTGTTAATTAGTAGCACTCAAAATTAAAATAAAGGTCAGAGGAGGGGAGGCATTATCAAAGAGCCCTGTTTGCTCAAAGGAAACATTAATGACACTTGTTCAGCGCTTCAAGATAAACTTGTTCAGGCACTGAGTTAATGAAGAAATAAATCCTCCTCTCCACGGAAAGTCACTGCTCCCCAAACACAAACCACACGCCTTTCATCTCAAGGTGTGCCCTGCCCTATCTCTCATCTCTCCTCACTGTTTCATTCCTCCTCAATCTTGACATGCCAGCTCCTCTCCCCAGAGTAGCTACAGGATGGACCCACCACCAGCTCACTGACAGCTTCTCCCTGCTGAGATGTCACCCCAGTGCCTTCTTTAGAGCCGTCTTATTGGCTTGCTTCCAACACTCCTTTAGTGTGAAGCAATGGGCAAGGGGGTGTCACAGCTTGAGAGTACAGGGCAAGAGCTTTCAGGACCTCAGTCTTCTCCAAGTTGGTCCAGACAAGCATGAGCTCCTCTGCTTCTACCTTAGCCTGACCTGATGCTCCTGGTTTTGCACCTGTCTGGGTAGAAGCACCATCAGACCACAAGCTCCCTCAGGCAGGTCCACCTTCCTGCCCTATAGCTGTGTGGCTGCTGGCACTGTGGGGCCCTGTCAAGGCTCTCAGCCATACAGAGCACATGGGACCAGACCCTTCCCAGTTGCCTGCGTGCGCTTTGCTGGCACTGAATAAACCAGAAGCAAATTATCCAAACCTCTCACCTGAGAGCTGGGGTCACCTTCTGCAGGTGCTTCACTCCATCGACAACAGAGGGAGCCCGAGGATGTCTGTGCTCCAGTCAGGCACCTCAGGCAAATCTACAGTGGGATGAATCCAGGGCTAAACAAATATTAATAGGTTCAGAAGCCGGCAGTAGCAGCATTCGAATATATTTATATATACACAGAGAGAAGGAAGGAGGGGAAGGGCATGCGCACCCCTTGGCTTCTCCATGACCCCCAAAATGCCATAAATCACTTCCAGCAGGAAAACAAGACACAGTAGGACTTGCCTTCTGCCCCAGTTTCCACGCTGCCATCATCCCAGCTAACCCTGCCAGTGGTGAAGAGGCTGTTGAGATGGTGGGAGGAAACCAAGGTGCTGGAGCCAGGGGCTTAGAGGCTGTACCAGGGCCCCCACGCCAAGAACACAGAGCTCCAGCTCCTGCTGCTAAACCCACTGAAGGCCGGGGAAGATGATATTTCCATCCTTTGGAAACCGAACACTGGGAACACGCCTACACAGTCTTTGTCACAATCTCCCAGATTCAGTTGGAAGTAAAGAACAGGCAAAGGTCAAACTTTTCCTAACTTAATGGAAACACTATCAAAATTTAACCTCTTCCCTGCCAGTGGCTCATGGATCTCCTGTTCCCAATGAAGGCAGAGCCCAAGCAGGATGAACATGCAGTTGTCTTTGCAGCAGTGTCGTTCTTCTTCCCTTTACTTACGTGCAGAAGGAAGCAACAGACAGCAAGGTTTCTGACACTGGCAGGGATGAGCAGACTCAGCTGCATGACAACCGTCTGTGGGGAGATGCAATCTTGCATCCTGCACCCCTTTTGACCGCAGACACCTGGCAGAGCCACTTGCGCCAGCCTGACGCTGCTTCACCCCATCTTTGTGCATGCTAGAGGGGAAGAGGCATGAGAGATGGGCTTCCAGGGGACCAGATGGGCACCTGTCAGCAGCCATACATCAAGTGATGCTTTGGATTGTGCATTACAGGGAAAAAAAGAGAAAACTCCACCTTCTGCAAGATTTTCATACACAAGGTTCTCAGATGCTGTGTGAAAAAAACCACAAATTGGCAGCTCTCCCCCTTTTCTTCTGAGCAAGCAGGAGTGAAACAGCCCGGTGTCCCACATTTATCGCAACAGTCCTCTCTATTTGGAAATGCAGCAAAGAGGGGTCCATCTCTCTGGGTTACTTCCTTCTAACATTTCAGGACAGCAGTGGGCAGCTGCACACAGATGGCCGACCTGGAGTCCAGGAGCTACAAAGTAGTGTCAAGCTGAACTCTCCAACTCAGCACCATTGCTCCCCAGAAAAGCTCAGGAGTTAATTCTGATCTATAGGTTGGTGGCTGTAAGGATCCCAAGCCCTAGAAACTGATAGTGGATTACAAATGTGACACGTTAGACGCTGATGAGGCAAAGATGCTCAAGTAACTCTATCTTGCCTCGCAGATCAAGGCTGTTTGCTCCAGCCCAGCTGTCTCTGAGCTCAGGAGCCATACGGCTGGTGGGACTTCAGAGAGGGAGATCGAATTCAGAGGCAGGAAAGTATGTGGCTGTTTGCTTTCCACATCCCTGCTAAACTTTTGGCCTCCAACTCCTGTAATGACTTTCTCGGAGGTTCTCAGCCCTGCCTGCTGGTTTGCAGACCGCACTTCCAACTACAAAAATAGCACAGACACTAAAACGATCTTCAGGAATCAGATAAGAGCTCCTCCCAGGAGGAGGAAGCCGAAGATTTCTTTCTGCTCGTTTCTTTTTTTGTTCTCTGTGTTTAAGAAGGCTGATGTGTTACAATTATAGGTTGTGATTTCCATCCCAAAGCACCTCTTCCCAGAGCTGGGAACATGCACTGATGGGATGAGCTATTCAGCTACACGGAGAAGCACAGCCTGCCCGACCTGCTCACGCAGACAATCCAGCTACCTGCGCAGCACGGCTGCAACAGACCTGAGATGCAGAAATAGCCTGAGATGACAGAATATGCTGTTTCCTGGCATAGCGTCCTCCTGAAATGCAATTCAGTGAGAAAAATGCATAGGTAGAATATCTGTCACTTCACAAGTTTCTGTGGGCTTGGGGCAAGTCACTTATGCCACTGAGTTTTGCCAAGGAAAGCCTTAGGGAGCCACCCACATCTTCCCCAATTTCCAGCTGGCCACCCTGCTTCCTCCCTCCCCCAGGTTTGATGCTCACCAGACTCTTCCCCAGGCCAGCTCAGCTCATTAACTCCGGACGAGTGCCTGGGCCCTTGTTGGGTTGGAGTTCTCCAGCCTTCTGAGTTATATCAGCTCTCACAGAGGTCCCATCAGTCCTGGAGCCGGGGTGAGATAAGTCCTGGGAAAAAGAGGATGGGAGAAAGCAAGGAAGGGAAAGTGGGACTTCAGCTGGTCCTTCTCCTGGCTTGCAGCTTTTCATGAAAATGCATTGAAACCTTTTTGTTCTCTAAAATGAGAAGTTTATAGCTCCCTTATCTGCACATGGGTACTGATAAGCACTCTGATATATGTCTGGTCACACCGTGAACTCTCTGCCCCTTGCTCATGTGTCTGCGCAGAACGGATACCCACAGACTCCCCCCCAAAAGAGCCATTAAATGCTGCACAAACACAAGTAAATAAATGCAATACAGCAAACGGGGCCATAAGGGACCTCCATTGGTCTCCCCATTCATGCCCCCAAGCAAGGTCAAATTACAGCTTATTGCCCAACCCAGTGCTAAAAATACCCACTGGCCGAAATTCCAGCCTCCCTGGGCAAATGCTTCCCCTGCTCTCTCCTTCTCACCCTTCAAAGCTTTTCCTGGGCTTCAATTGTCCCTCACTGCAGTTTAATCCCAGGCACTTTCCTGTCCTGGGCAGACACAGCGAGTAGCTTAATTCCATCCCGCTTGCAACAAACATCTGGAGATGGTTATGGCTTGAGCTCTGCTATGTCTGCGTCTCTTTTCTAGACAAACAGTGGCAGTTTGTTTGGGAAAAACCAAAGAGTTGGTGGTTGGCCACAGTGCACACAGCAGCAGCAGGGATGGTGACAGGACTGGGAGGGTGGTGGATAGGGCTCATTTGGTGGTGAACTGGTGGTAATGAGAATATACGAATGTCTCAGCAGAGGCACCAGGTCCAGGCACTGAGACCCCCACAGATGTGTTGCAGCATGACTTGCCTGCTGCTAACACCTCCAGCATCCCTTTCCCACCTCTGGGCTGGCACATGTTTGCAAGATGGTGTTTTGCAGCAGAATGTCTTCTCTGGAGGCACTGAAAACCCACCTGGACATGTACCTGTGTGATCTGCTCTAGGGGATCCTGCTCTAGCAGGGTGGGTGGATGAGATCATCTCTAGAGGTTTCTTCCAACTCCTGCCACTCTGATTTTCCCATTTTCAATACTCTTTCAAAGATTTCCTTGCAGAGGGGTCCTAAATGAGACATAAAACCAGACAGACCACAATACCGGACCAAGACCACATGCTCCAGCATTGGCCTGAAGACAGAAATGGTCTGAAAATCATAGAATCATAGAATGGTCTGGGTTGGAAGGGACGTTAAAGATCATCTAGTTCCAATCTTGGATACTTCCAATAGTTCCAAGCTTGGAATCTCCAACATGGCCTTGTTTTACCATTTGTTGTGATTTTCATTGTTTGAGTACTCAGTGCTCCCCCGTCAGCCTTTACATACAACGGCACCTTGTACCATGACTCACCTCCACCAAGCAAAGCGCATTTTCCACCCACATAACTGCAGCTCCTCTGCTGGAGGTCACCACCACGGCTGAGGACAGGAACACACTGCTGCTGCTGCATCCACTGAGCATGGGAGTCCTGCTCCCACTCCTCACTCCATGTCCCCTCTCAGAGCCTTTAAAATGCAAGAGGAGAACAAAAGCTTGCAAGGAGTTGCACAGCAGGAATAGCAGAAGGCAAAATATGCTGCATAAATTCCTGGATGTAGCAGACCGGTACGCTTGCTCCCCTTTAACTCTGGCAAACACTCATTGAGCAGCAGCTGTAAAACTGCAGTCGCCAACGCGAGAGAAGTTTTTGAGTCCTAGGGAAAAATACCATCTACTACAAAACCCCCAGCTCAGCCTGTTTGTTGCTTAGAGAAGCTCCACGTGAGTTTCACCCAATGCAGAGCTGATGAAATCCCATCTGAGGGTGTCAGGGCCTCAGGTCAGTCTAAACACTTTTCTGGGAGTCCTCGTCCCTCCCCCAGCCTCAGAGACGCTGCTGCTCCACATTTTTTTGCCTCGCTGTTGTTCTTGGCAGCTCTTTTCTTTCAAGTCAGGCTATGGCTGTGTTGCTTTTAGGTACTTAAACTCATATTCTTGATTCACTTCTTCCCTAATCACTTGGGATCCTGTGTTTTACAAAAGGGAGTGTAATTAATCTTCCAGATTGGTGCCTGTATGATGAAAAAGATGTGATCCGTGACAGTTTAATGCCCTAGCTAGCTGCTAGACAATGGGAAGTTCTGAGTTATACCCCAAAAAAGCCACACCCAGGCTCAGAGAGACTGAAGCTGCCGACAAGCATCTTTTTAAAGAGGGATCTTTTGGAGGGTTTGTTTTTGCCGTTGTTGTTTTAAACTTGGCCCCCCAAAAAAACCAGTTGCAAAAGAGCAAAGCTGGCAACTTACGGGTGGGTGATGACTTCCAGAAGCTGCTGGATTTCTCACAACATTATCAGTGATGTGGGAGACCAACCGAGTCAGGCGCATTTTGTATGGTGATTGCTGTTAACGTGCTCCCCCCTCCACTCCCCTGTAACACACATTCCTCCCAACCTCGGTGGGGTCCCGCAGTCAGCATCCCTCCAGACAGCTCCATCTCATCTCAATCACCCTCTTAGATGTTAACAACCCTACAGTGGCCAACTCCCATATTGGCTGCCCATAACAAAGCTGTTGGAGGGACATTTTGGTAGGAAGTGGTGGGAAAGCTGCAGTAATCAGACAGCGTTGTAAAAGGTTAATGAAGATGAAAGGACAGAGGAAAAGCCCAGACAGCAAGAGAGATTTTGGCAAGATTTGCTAAGCTGCTGCCCAGTCACACATTAATGCACTTCCTGCATTTCCCAGCTGAGCGGCTCATTTCCAGTAGCCTCAGCAAACCTGTAATGCTGGGAGAAGTGCTGAGCTACTGTGTGGCTGGTAGCATTTCTAGTGACTCCTGCTCATTATTGAGTAAAATGGTCACATTTCCAAGAAGGAATTTGGGAAGAGAGTTCATTTCATCTACACTCAAATTCACAAGGGCTTCAACTCAGCCTGGAAACAGAAGTTGTTGGATGTGTCACTCACCCAGAGCAGTTCCCTGTCCAACCCACATCAGTATTTTTGGAAGGAAATTTTTTTCACTCAGCATTATCAGAGAGCTGCTAAGAACAAGTGATCCTGTGGCACCGCTGGGTAGGACAGGGGAGTGTAAGGCATTCTTTCAAAGCAGAGGGGAGGAAATTTAGAATCACAGAATCATGGAATCATCAAGGTTGGAAGACACCTACAAGATCTTGCAGCCCAACCATCAACCCAACCCCAGCATGTCCACTAAACCCTGATCCCTACTGCCATATCTACTCCAGGGACAACAACTCCACCCCCTCCCTGGGCAGCCTGTTCCAACCTCTGACCACTCTGTCAGGGAAGATATTTTTCCTCCCCTGGCACAACTTGAGACCATTTCTTCTTGTTATGTTGCTGACTTGGAAGAAGAGACCAACCTCCACATTTCTACAACCTCCTTTCAGGTAGTTGTAAAAAGCAAAACTTCTTCAACAACTCCAGGCTGTCCATGTGTACAGATCCAGGTTTTGTGTGCATATTGAGTTTCCACACTACAGGACTCCATTCCCTTCAGAAAACTATTTAATGCCTTGACTGATGTCCATTTGTTTTATTCTACCACGCCATTGTTTTCTTCACTGCATCTCTCATCACCTGAAACATCCCTTCTTCCTCACCAGCACTCCATGCTTCCAGATAACTTTCGGCTCTTGCCTAATCACTCTCCTACTCCTCATCCGATGTCAAGACTGGTGCTTAGCTCAGCTATGCACAGAGCTCACTGTCAGCATTGCTGCATAAACCAGCCTCTCCAGCTCCAGACAGTGCTATTCTCTGCATTCCTGCCACTCATCACCATGTCTCCACGGATGGGTGCTAATAAAGGGGACACGGACCCTCTGGGTGCAATCAGAAGATCTCATCAGAGAAGAACCTACAGCTCAGGTTCTCCCCAGCACCTCCACGTACAACCCAGCCCATCACCCAGCAGTTCTGACACCGTCTCCTAGAGTTCATCCTTTGTATGATCTCCCACCAAAATTTCCTCACGCTTTTTCCAACTTCCCCATCTCACTAAAGGGAAGGCTATTTTTAGCCATGTTGTTCAGCTTAAGTATTTCCAAAGCAAGCCTTCATCTCCTCTGTTGCTCATTTCCCACAGCGACAGCAGGTTTGGCTACTCTGCACGTAGCACTGACATCATTTATGAAGGTACCACGTTTGGCCACATTTACCACCAGCACCACCTGAAACCCAAAAGACACTTCTCTCCTCCCAGCAGCACATCCCCCTGCAGTCATAGCTGTCAGTACTGGTGTCAGGGTATGTGTAGGCAAACAGAGAACGCTCTTAACTTGATCTTGATACAGCCTGTCCCTTGGGGAATAGGGGCCGTGGCTGCTTTCTTTCTCATTTCCCACAACAGCAGATTTTTGTGTTCTGCCAGTGGTGTGACCCACACTGGCCACCCCAGCTGCACTGGTGGAGACAGCAGAGCCCCAGTGCATGGCAATACCCACCAGGGACATCAGTGTTGGATTCCCCACCCTCGGGATTTCTGTGGCCATGACAAACTTTTCTGTTTATGGGATCTGCTGTCTTTGTGCTGCTTTGGACTGCGTCCATGAGCAAAGCATCCTGACAAGCAGAAGTTCATGGGGATTGCAGTCAGTCATATTGCAGCCCGTGACAGATTTAATTGCAGATTAGAACTTCCACGTCACAAATACTAACGGAGACTTGAGATCCTGATTGTTTCCTGCACAAGGTAGGAGCTTAATTTTATTTTGAAACTCAACAAGTGCTGACAGCCAATATTTTGGTGCATGAAAGCTAGAAAAGCAACAGCGAACAGGTAACAACTTCCAGAGTTTAATCTTACACCTTAATTTGTTCTTAATATTCAGATCGTGGCAGCAGCCAGGAGGCATTATCAGGCTAAGTGCTCCTTTGTGTCAATACACAGCAGTAGAAAAGTTCCCCGCCCAAACGAGCTGTGATTGTTGTATCTGCTGGAAGAAAGCCACACGCCCTCCCACGCCGTACTAATGCACTTCCAGTGACAGAAATGATTAGGATTCCTGCTTTGGATTTGCTCAGATCTAGCTCCACTGGTTTTTTTAATCTTTGGGATAAGCTGTGGTGAGAGAATTAGCCATTTAGATATAAAAGCGTCACTGGGAAATGGTTTGCCAGCACCTGCTGCAGAATGGCTTTAGTGTCTGAACTGGCAAGCGGCTGATGGATAACGGAGTGATAATGAGGGATGTGGGGGCAGAGGTGGGATTTGGGGCTTTGAAGAAGCACCAGGCATCTTCCCCTAATTCTGTTTCCACTAGCACAGAAATTAAGAAAGTGCTGAAGAAAATGTGCTAAGAGTGAAAATACGCTCCCTCCACTCCTTTCTGATTTAAAGTGATGCTTGGTAGGGGAAGCCAAGGCACAGGGAGCATTGCTCAGGCTGTTGGACCCTCGTGGCTCTCCTGTGCTGCAGCTTCCTAATGAAGTCTGGCAGCCAGGCATCCTTTCGGTTGTGGTGAGGGTGACAAGCAGCATCACAGAGGTGAGAAACACCAGCTCTCAGGTTCAATCTGTTGGTGAGCTTCTCCCACTTGAATCTGCAGTGTCTGACAAGGGAAAATACTCCCCAACGTGCTCCTATCTTGCAGCAGCAAGGTTGGGTGTGCATCTTCCAGAGAGCAAAGTACGGCTTTATCCAAAGCCATTCTTTTATTCATATCCTACTTAGCCATCTCTCTGTGATTGCCCACTACCTGGTAGCAAAGTCTCCAGTGGCTGAGCAGGACCCAGGAATGACTCAACACCCCGATGGACTCTGCCACAGCACCTGAGCACCACAAAGCGGTGTGGGACCCTGTTCCCACATGCTTATCACGCTAGGCCTGGCCTCAAATTGGACAGCAGCACAGACACAAAGATGGCAACCTAGGGTATATCAGACCCATAAGCACTGGCCACACTCTACCTGAAATTTGTGTCCTTTCTAATTCTCATGGATGTCAGAGAGATTTATCCAAAGAGATCTTATTTTACAGCCTGTGTCTTCTGGTGCATTTGCTCTTTCAGCACTCTGGGTTCACCCTCCCCAAGCCCTCTGTCACCCATACTGGAGGGCAATAAACTATAACAACCTGCAATGCATTCAGCTTTGGTCTTGCCCATCATCTGTGCGTGGAATTAACCCTGTGAAACCTGGTCACCCAGATCTGCATTTCCCCAGCTTTGAATCCTTATCCGTTGCTAAAGCCCCTCAGACAGCCGGAGAATGAAGCGCATAGAGCAGCCGGCAGTTCTAAAGAAAGCTTGATGGCTCTCTGACACCCGACACATGCAATTCCCAACAGAGTTAATTGAAGCTAATTCCTCAAAGGCTGAGATGAGAACATCCCCATAAATTATGTTCCTGCTTCATTCCAGACAAGGACAGCGTGAATGCATTACGTGCAATCCCCCAATTTACAGTCTTAAACCCAGCAACTCAATCAAGGAGACAGCACACAGTCACTTGAAAGCTAAAATTCACTTTCAGCCTCCCTCCATCTGTACCGTAACCCGAAAGGTTGATTTTCGAGGGCATCTTTCATATTTTCATGCACAGCAGGACCCACTCAGCCCAAGAAGAGCCGTCTCCATGAACACAACATCTGCTGGGCAGAGCAGAGCCCCTGCTTGGAGGATTTTGCTGGGGTGCAGGTTTTCAAGGCCATTATTGAGGCAGCTCTCAAAGATATCTCTAGAGACCTCTGAGTTTCCAAGACACAGAGAAAAACAAAGTCAGACTGAGGGCACCATGCCCTTGCTGACGTCTCAAGACAGCCAGACCTGGCTGATTATTGGAGAGGGCACACACACACTCACAACATCCAACCCATAGCACTGCTGCTGCCAATCTGCTCTCATTAACAGGGAGTTATTTTTAAGTCCTGTGGTTTTTGGACCCAGTCCTAACAACAAGTTATTTCTGAACGGCAGTTTAAAGAAAAAAAGCACATTTTGTGTGCCATTCATGTCATTGCTTCAGGGACTGGAATATCAGCTAATGTACTGCAGGAATTACACAAATTTAATCCAGATTCAATAAAAACTGCCCAACTTCTGTGCTTCTCAAAATCAAGTCTGAAAGTACACTTCTGGGTAGTGTTACTGCCTTGCAGAATCTCTGGAGATGTAAGGGTCCAAAATTATTTGAGCTGTGGTCTACACCACTTACTTATCAATTGCGAGATGCCTGAGTGCTTCATATTGGACACTGGGAAAAGAAATATCCATGAGGCAAAGGTGGAAAGCTTAGCCCAGATCAAGTAGAAAGCTGGTAACAGAACCAGGCTCTTTTGAGTCGCACCGTGGTTTAATGCCAGAGCTGATACAGAGTGAAGAATGAGACTTCAGCAGCATATGTCACATTGTAAGCAATCCATGGGACGACACTGCTATCTCACTTCTTCATTTTTGGAATCTGTGAGCCACCTGGCAATTAACGTTTGCTCCAAGTTCAAGCCCAGCTGTGGTGAATCTGCAATAATTCTCAGTGTAATCCATAGACCTTAAGGGCCTGGAGAGACCTTAGCAACTGTCTCACCTGACCTTCTGCATAGCATATAACACAGTTTCTCCCTCAAGCCCATAACTCCTGACTGAGCTATGACCCATCCTCAGGGAAATACGCAGACTCAACATAAAGATGTAGAAGATGGAAGATCCAACTTATCTTCGAATCACTGTTCCAAGGTTACCTGCCTCTCTTGCTCTGGGTTCTCCAGCTCTAATTAAGCTACTCTTGTTTCTACTGTAACCTTTTTTGCTGAAATAAAGCTTCACCTCCTGTTAGAAGTGTCTTCCACACTCCAAAATCACAATCAACCATCTCCTAACCTCTTTGATCAGCCAAACTGGGGAGGGGGGGGCGGCGGGGAGGCAGCCGCCA
>JAOXOE010000441.1:41831386-41849894 GCA_028565055.1 Phoeniculus purpureus
ACATATTTATAGACATTAATGAGGTCACTCCTCAGTCTCCTCTTCTCCAAGCTCAAGAGACCCAGCTCCCTCAGCCTTTTCTCACAAGGGAGGTGTTCCACTGCCAGCACCATTATTTTTAGAGTGCAAGATGGTCCCCCCATTCTGCATCTGAGGATTATTTCCACATGCTGCTATGTTTTGCTAAGTCATTCTGCTCATTTCCAGGAGGATCTCACAGGGTTAAGGAATTAGCCTGGAGCATGGGAAAGTTGAGCTTCATTCCTTGATCTGCCACAGAAACCCCAAGTGCCACTGGGCATATCACTCAGCACCTGCACTCGGGTCTCCTAAGTGTAACACAGGGATAGGAACCCTATGAGCGTGTTGGCGAGAAGATAAAGCGTATTACCATCAGGGAGGTGCTGTGATGCTGTGATAAGGGAAGCTGTGCAAGAAACTTAGATAAACAGTTTCAAAACTCTCAGTTTTTCGGTGCTGTCTCTTCCACACCTGATGTACTCTGTGATTTCACGCAGGCAGCTTCAGCCTTGTTTGCTGGCAGCTTCCTAAGCATTGGAGGTTTCCAGACCAAGGCTTCCCTCAAACTGCAGGAGGTTGTGATGTTTACAAGGGCAGTTGGCACCCTCTGTGAAACTGAGCAGAAATATGCACAAAGATGTGAGGCCAGAGGATCTAAAGCTTTATACCTGGAGCACAACAGCATCTGTATCATTTCCCAAAGTTATCAGCCACACAGGGCACACCACCAAGTGAAGCCTTGACGAGGAATGCTGCAAGCTCTGGGTGGCCCATCAGCACCCCAGCAGACTTTAGAGGATCAGGAGGGAGAATTATTGATAAGTCATTCCCAAAAAACCCTAGAAAAAAGAAATCAAATCCTGTAAATGCTTTCTAGGATCAGTGGCTTAAGTTTTCATAGACACTGAAGACCTACAAGTTGACATGAAGATGCTGCAGGAAGATGTAAACAACCCATGAAACCCCCATTGCATTTCAAAAGATAGGGTACTTCTGAGGCCACGGCATTCTAAACAGAATTATCTGATGCCAGAGCTGTTTATTTGGTGTCTGAGGTCTCACATGCAGGGCAGCCACAGCTTATCAGAGAAGAGTTGTCACCCATTTAGAGAGAAGCTTTAAGCTAACAAATTCCTGCACAGTGGAGATACCAACCACATGTGAGAATGGGGTGGATCACACTCCATTTTCCACCAGGGAAAGCAGCTGGCAGCACCACTACCGTCCTCCCCAGGATCCCCGGTCACACAAGCACAAGGAACAAATAGATGAACCAAGCAGGAATCTTAACATCAGAATTCCAGCTACCCAGTGTGCAGTTATCTATAGATAGAGGTACAGAGAGATACAGAGAGAGCAAAACACTTGATATATTCAGCAACTTCAAAGCAGCACATTACTCAGCTGAATTAACCTCCACTTCTACCCTATTAGAGGATGCTTAAGAGAATAAGAAGCTTTCAGTTGTGGTCAGCTATACAGCTGTCATGCACACTGGGGTGCACTGGATTAGAAATCCAGCAAGAAAATGGTGTGAATGTTTTTTCCCCGTGTCAAAAATAACTTTGCTGGGGAGCCAGCATCGTTCTGTGAGTTCACATAACATCACACACCCTTCTGGCCCTTTGAGAACCTATGAATTACAGTTAAGTCAGCCCTAGTAGCTTGGTCCTTGATATTAACTGTGAATTAACTGTATTGATATATGAAGAGCCAACTCATGTTGTGTTGCTCAGCATCTACCCTGTGCCAGCCAGGACTAGGCTTGGATGATTCTAAGGAGTTACAAAACCAGCAGAACTTGGGAGAAAAGGCTCCTGCAAAATTGGGCACCGTTCCAGTCCAACAGCTAAATGCTTCCATCTGATATTCAAAACAGGCAGGTGGAAAATTATCCAGAGACACACTGTCGTGTTCTGCCTGAACAAATGGGAGAGGGACTAAAATACCACTTTGGGCAGTAAGTCGGCTTAAATCTAAATGTTTTCCCATTGATCCTCCCATTTTTCTGGAAGATGCTCAGACTGTTTTGTTGAGGAAGAGAGCTGTGTGTCTGAGGATTGGAGGGGGATGTTCATTTCTGTTTTGCTCCTCAATCAGCAGGATTCAAGGGGAATCCAGCTTGTTCCCCCACACCAGCCTGTCGTTCTGTTTCACCAGGCCTCCCATGTAAATAAAACTGCCCAGCAGGATTGGAAGGTCTGCTCAGAGCAGCATTAGAACTGTTTACCCACCAAAGCCATGATGATGTGAAGCAGAGCATGCTCAGAGATACATCTCACCTGACATCCAAAAAGCAAACACACACCACAGACGTTGATCCCCAAGGTCATCTCCTCTCACAGCAAGATGGAATTTGCTCTCACCTAACAGGAGATGCATCAGCTGTGGTTCTTACACGGTGTGATCTCCACACTCAACATACCATCAGCCTCACAGGCTTCGAGGAGTCAGCAATCATGTCAGTGCTTCTGACACTGCAGTGTCCATTAGAAAGACGCATTAGGCTTTTTTATAAACAAACAGGCTTTGGTACACGGAGCCGTATTTCAATTACTTAAGCCCTAATGCCAAACTCGCTCAGTTCCAGTGGCAAGATAAGGTAGCACTCACATAGTTTATTATCCCAGCTTTTCAGTAGCCACAGATAACAATCACTATGTCACTGTGAAAAAATGCACTCAATTATCCGACGTTGTTATTACTTAATCTGCGTTTCAAAAAAACCTTTAGACTGAAAAGATATTAGATAAAGCCCGAGGACTGCAGATAGAGGCATTGCCTCACCGAATATGTGCTGTAAAAGCATGAGCTGTGGTTGCACACATTTAAATGAACCAGGCTCCTCTCGGCACGTTCTCACATTGGCAGAATCGCAGCCACGACAGGCCGCTTGCACAAGAAGGTGCTCGGAGAGCTAAAAGCAAAATGCAAAGGTAGGGCTGGGGCAGGAGCCTGCTTAGTCTTTGCAAAGACTTCCGTAACACTTGGCAGGAATCTCCTCCCTGACGCATGGAGACTGGGTCCCTCCTAAGGTCTGCCCCGGCACCATATATCTGACCGGGCTTTGTAGGGCATGATTGAAGGTGATGGTCCAACCATGAGGCTTTCTCTAGTGGGAAAAGAAGCTGTACTCAGAAAAGATTGGCCAGATTCTCATTCTCTACACAGTCCTGGCGAGAGGCAGCAGGACTCCTACTTTGTATACCTGTGTTTGGGTTACAGCTGCAACTCCGTGTCAGTGCTGTGTACTTTAATGGCCTCAGAAAACGGCTCTGGCACTTTGAATTGACGACAAATTGATTGAAGCCAGATGTCGTGAAAAATGCTTTTTCCAAGTTCAATGGCACATAAATGGTCTTAGCATGCCCCCAGATCATCTGACTTCTGTGCCCCAGTCTGCTGCAATAAACTAATTGGGGGAATAATATTTTGCCTCTGCCTTGTGAACTCCTTGGGGAAAGGATCTTTTTAATTGCATACACAGCCCATGACCTGCTAGGCTCTAAATCTCACTGGCTGATGGGTGAGTTTAGAGTGGGACCTCAGCTGAATAGCCTGAGCTCATGTTACTGTCTGGATTAGCAAAACTCGGGACTGTTAAATCGTCTATTCTTCAGGCATTGCTGGGAGTTTGGTTTCACCACTGAGCTAAGCTCTTTTTTTGGCAGCCTCAAAAGAAAACAAACAGTCTGCCATAGGTGCAAACACAGGAGTAGAACCAGCATCAAGGTGTTGCCTGGCCAAGCCAGCAGATGCGCTGTGGCGATCCTGGCTATGTAGGAGAACAAAGATGGCCTGAGCCTGCATGCTCAGACCTCATCCCTTTGCAGATCTCATCATAACAGACATATTTACACTGGCTCCACCCAATTAACTCACCCTACCAAACCCAACCTCACACTCTTCAGCCTACACACAAGGACAAGACCCCAATTTGGTCAGCTTGTACTCCCCAAGGCAGATAAAAATGACCTGGAAAGCCAAGTTTGATCCATGGGCTTCCATTAGATGGACCCTGCGAGGATGATTGATTGATCCTGTTTACCTTCGGCACTGCAAGACATTTCACATCAGGCTGGGAGAAGCCCCGTTTTGTAGTTGTTGTTCTAATGGGCTTCAAGACAGAGCGATTGGTTCAGGAGCATGATAAGGCTTTTCAGACCACCAGCTTCCTGGGCAAGGTTCTGAAAGTCTATCAGAGCACGCACAAATTCACAGCTCTAGATCTGCTCTCTGTATTACTAAGAAAACACATCTCTGCTCTATTTCCCTGTCAAAACTACAAAAATCCCAACGACTCCTACATGGTTCAGCTCACATCTGTTCCAAAACATGGGGGAAGAAGCCCAGCAGCTAAGGTACAGAAGAGAAAAGGTTGAGAGCAGACTCTCCTGGTGACTAATGCAGCAGAGATAAACATCTAGATGCTGGCTAAAACATACAGTATCACACGCAGATTAAAGGCTCCTTCTGAGATTTTGCAAGCAGCCAGTAACTCCTACCCAGCCATCTGCCCAGAAAGGGCCTCTGACTTGTCAACCAATCCATTTCCCTCCAGTGCCACAGGCTGGGTGATATCGATCTCTGCTGGGTTGTGTTATGAGAGCTTTGATGTACAAGGCTCCGCCACAGCAGCAGCCCCCTTTAGGGAACAAAGCCGGGGTCTAGCCAGGCTCTTCACCAGTTGTCCAGGTATTAGGTTCTTTTTCCCAGCTTCAGGACAACCCTCTCGCTAACCTTTTCTTGTGACCTTTAGCATAGGACCTTCTGCTCGTGGCCATCTGCATCCTCCCCTTTCTCTTTCAAAGCTTTAGTTCACCTGAGTGTTTGCAGGGAGCAATTACCCAGGCACTGGTTTGCATCAGTCAGAAAAGCTGTAAGTCTCCAATTAACCACCTCATGCCTTTTAATGACACAACGCTCAACAAGGAAAAGAATTAGAGGGAACATCCTCAGAAGTGGTTTGCAGCAGGACAGAGCTGTCTTTATTACTGTTTATATTAGGATAGCACCTAGGAAACTCAGCTAGAGGCTGTGAAAACAAACAGAGCACTTGAGGAATTAATTTAATATGGAGAATTTACAGTCTATAGGACAAGACAGAGTAGGTGGATGAGGTGTAGCGTAATGAGGAGAACACAATGGTTTCCTAAGGATCAGAATAAACTGCCAGCATCCTTCACTTATCACTGTCAAGTTCCTGTATCCTTCCTTCTCGACACCACTGCACGAGTGTGAACACCAACAGAAGGCTCAATAGCAAAGACGAGTCCTTTGACTCCAGAAAGCCCAGGCTGCAAGGAGTAGGGGAACATGTTGTATCCATCTCCAGAAGATAGCTGCAGATACTGCACCTGCTCAGAAGGTTTCAGGCAAAACAACATTTCAGAGGAATTCACCAATTCAGCAAAATCTCAGCGAGGTGAGTCAATTTTGCCCAGGTTCCCATGGAACTTGCACAGGGCTCCAAACATCAGAAACCTGCTGAGTTTCCTGCCTGGTCACCCGTCTGGTTCCTCCACCATTCAAGCTTCCAGGGCCCTGGGGCAGCTTGCTGCCAAAGAGGAGGCTTTGCAAGAGGGGATTTCACTGCTCCCACACTTCTCAGTTTGGGCGGTCTCAGATGTTAGACCATCTCAAATGGAGAACCTATGAAACCCAGTGGAGAGGCTCAGAGCTCCAGAGATTGGTTCTTGAGACTGGTGCACTACTTTTCTTTGCAGAACCTCTAACTGGTTGTGGGTTTTTTACCTCTTTAGAGGTAATTCAGGCTAATTTCATAAAAATCTAAACTTCTTCCCAACACTGAATGATCTTCTTAGAGCCGTTCCTTGCAGACACCTTCACAGGGCTGCTGTGGTCATTTCTCTCTCAACAGCAGCCTCTGCTCGCCAGTCCAGTTTCAGCAGCTCTCAGGTCACTGGCAGAGAACTGCGCATCCCGTACAGGCCACCAGAAACACTGTGGGGCACACAAATCAGTTGAGTCTAAGCTGCCTGCTCTGGAAGGCAGACGATACAAGCCACTGTACAATCCCACCACTCTCCAAGGGAGGACAACAAATTAACGTCTCTGTTATTTATCCTTCAGCTTCTCGTGCCTGAGGACTACACATCTGATGCTGTGAGCGACCACAGCATTGTGGGCTGTTCCAAGGGCTTGGAGCTGTCCGTTGGAATCACAAAAGAAGTGGGCAAACGAAAGAGATTTGTTTGGAAACATCACTGCCTACTTTCCTATAATTTGCTGGAAAAGATGAGGGACAGACTGAGGGGAGACAATAAAAGAGACTGAAGGATACTTATACGAGAGGTTTCTTGTTCTGCTTCATCTAACACTGGGCATCTCTCACTACGCACAGACCAAGATGACTGTGGGTGTGTTCCTCGTGACTTCAGATGAGAGCAAACAGGACAGAAGACAAAAGTTCAATGATCCTGCTTCAGTGGCCAAGAAGAGGGACAGAAGGAAGGCTCAGAGCATTCACAACACCAGGCATTGAGTAACCTACCTGGGGTGACCGTGGAAATCTGCCACAGGTCCAGGGGAAGACACATGCTCTGAATCAAAAGTCAACTCTCAGCAACAAAAGACTCTCTCAGGGCTAAGACCATCCTTCAAGGGCAGCAAGTCTTGCAACAGATCAAGACAGAAAAAAGAACAGAGCAGGGACCACAGCAGAGATCAGTCTCTCCATGGCAAGGAAGGGGAAAGGAAGGGAACAGGTCATTTATAAACATTTGTGAGCATGCTTCTCCTCTCTCTGCAGTAGCATCTTCACCCTGAACACAGGTGAGATGAGTCAGATCCAAACCTCCCAGAGCCAATTCCTCTGTTAAAAAGGTATCTTGGGGTAGCTGCGGATTGTGAAGGTCCAGGGCTGCTTCATGGTGTCCTGCCCAGTGCTGAAGAGAGCAGCCTGTCGCCTCGATGTTTTGTTCCACTCAAGCTGCTCAGAAGACACCTGTAAAAAATGGACGTCACAGACGAGAAAGAGAAGAGTTTGACTACTTTCCAAACAACTGAACATCAAGGAAAACACTGTTGTGAGGTGTCTGACAGGAGAAACAAGCCAGAACTTCACCTTTATTCAGTGCTTTTGCTTTAATGTCAAACCACGATTTGTTTCATGAAGGACAAAGAAGCAGCAAAGGAAACACTCACCAGGCTGAACGTGCTGACTGCTGTGGTCTGAAGGCACGGAGGTGACTTAAGCAATAGCAGAGATCAGGATATCCAGGTCAATAGCCAACTCTGCCCTTGACCTCACTCTATCGGGTGAGTTGGCTGCTGGAATGACATGTTCAGATGCTGCTCCTGGGGTTGGTGCTGTGGCCTTTGCAAGCTGCCCCAACAGGATGTGCAGACTGGTCTCTTATCAAACCTGATGGATTTCCTCTCCCACTTCTTTCCCAGCCTTTGCCCTGCACTGGCAGATACAGAGTGTGATGCAGCATTGAGGACTGCATCTAGAAAGAAAAGGCCATCACCATTGATTTTACTTTCCAAGGTTCTGGGTTTTTAGCAAACTCCTACTCTTTCCTGAGTCCACCTTCCCCAGAGAAGAGCAGCTTCAGGAAATCGTGTCAGTCAGCAGTCCAGGAAAGAAACCTGCAATGCGATATAGGCACAGCCTGCAGAAATGCTGGGAACAGCTCCTTTTACAGTGGGTCCTCCCAAAAGGAAACCAACCCACCGTAAATAACGTGGCTGGGGAGAGAAGACAAACTTTTAACCTTTCCCTTGTCTCTACTGTTTGCTCAAACCGCAGCTGTCCTCAAAGCCAGGCAGTCACTTGCTCTATGCATCTTAGCTCAGTTCCCCAGCTCCGGGTAGCTCTGAGATCCCACTGTTTGGCTAATCTCACTGCTTGAAGCTGGGATTTGATTAAGACTGGCCAGGCACATAAATGGGTTGCGCTCCAGGCCCTACAGGTTTGGTGTCTACACCTGGCCCTCCCTGCCCACATCCTTCTCCCAGCTCCACATGGACATCCAGGGGAAGGGAGTGAATGCAGAAAGGACCCTTATGTCTCTTCCTAAGTGCCGCTCCCAGGGCTAAAATCAAGTCCTGCTGATGATACAGAACAGAAACACATTCCATATCTCTGTTTTAATCAGTGTCCTCAAATACAACAAATACCAAACAAACATCTTCCATTAAAAGCACTTCTTTCTATCACTGCTTAAATCACAAGCTCAAGGTACTGCTTCTTTCTAGTTCAGATTAACAGTTTGGTCAAGTTTCACCATATAGGGTCTGGATCTTAAGGGAGAGCAGGGAGCCCTTCCAGTATCATCCAGAGAAAGTCACTGGGACAGCTTGCACAAACACAGGCTGCTTGCAAAGACAAGCTTAGAGACCTTGATCCACCAGCACTCCCAAGCCTGTGCTTAATGCACCTCAACCACAAAGTCCCCAAAGCATGCACTGAAATGCTTTGCTGAGTATGAATGGACTTAATCACACATTTAAACACCTACTGCATGAGTACTCCAGAGATTAAGATTGATTAGGTCCTTCTCCTCCCTGTACCGCATGCTTCACCTCCTCCTCATGAAAATCTCTTTTCTGAAGTCACAAGGCTCACTGAGAGCAAGTGTTGGACACATTCTTCAACAGGTTACAGGTTTTCCAGCTTCCTGCCCTTGAAGAGCTGAGCTTTTCGGGAGTTGCCTAGAAAGCCATGAGTCAAGAACCCAAATCATATCATTTTTTTCTCCAGTAGTGTTGTCAAAGTCTTAGTTCCCAGGACTTTCAACTCCAACTCCTTTAAAAAGAACAAAAGCCAGATTTTCAGAGCTTGGCTCAGTGGAATCAAGTTCTCAGTGTTAATATACTTTATTGATCATAAAGGAATACAGCATGGAAACAAAGGCCATCGACTGAGAGAGACTCTGTTTACATTAACAGGTCATTCAGCACAAAAGGAGCAGATCTGAACTGAGGTCCCCACAAGTAAAACATACATGGTTCAAGGATTTACTTCAGCCTAGGTTTAGTCTGGTCCCCATGGCTCTTGGACCAAACTTGCCAACATTTTTTTTACTCCAAGCTCATCTAGGATTTGTCCAAACCACCATGTCCCTGCCCACATTTGCTGTGCCCCTGGAGAGGACCATCTGAGTTACCATCCCAAAGGCTAGATGCACCAAACCTGTCCAAACCAACATGCAGTAACCGGAGACAACCATGAGATTTGCTTCCAAAAAGCTGCAGGGGCACAATGTTCACCATAGCAGAGCACTTTGGCACGGACTGCCCATGCAAAAGGGTGGATGAAATTATTCAGCCATAGGACAAGAGTGAGCAGAAACACATGTCCATAGCTTGAACAAATGTTTGCCACCACCAGCCAAGCGTGCAAAGAGAACTGCTTCACAGGGCAATGCAAAACTCACCTTCAGCAGCAGTCAGGAAGACTACTGAAGAGTAATGAAATTCATTTGCATAGACAACTCCCATCAGGTACACAAAGATCATGGAACACCAGAAACAATCTGCTGGGCCAGTGGGATGGTGCCTCTCTTCCAGCTAACAGTGCTTCAGTGTTTGCAGGAAAACACAGTCTTTATGGGGAGCATGCAAACCCAGCAGTCCATTTGCAGTCTATCTACCTCACATCCCTCCTAGCATCCACAGTCACTGACCAGCGATGGTCAAACACACATCGTTCCCTACCTTCTCCAACCTCTTTGAACCTGCTGATATTACATCCTCCTCACCACTTCCTGTGGCAGCAAACTCCCCACCACATAAAAAACCCACTTTCAAGTCCCCTTTTTAAATGGATCTCCCACTTGTTTCCTTATGTCGTCCCTCATTCTAGCATTGTGGGATTTTTTTAAACCCCAGACCAATTGTTTCTTACAACAGTGATCCATCCCTCATGTTTAGTTAGAAAAGAAACACCATGCAATGAGCCTCAACACAATTCCTTGGGGTTTCAGAGAAATTCAGGAGAAAAAGCAAGTTTGAAGGATAGACCTGGGCTTTGTGAATTGTGTCCATCAGTTTGCAGCCTCTGTACCTGCAAAGGACGCTACAAAGAGCAGAGAATGGCTCCAGTTTTTGTGCTGGCAGCTCAGTTTGTGTGGATTATTGTTGGCTGCTGCAAAATATGCAAAAAAAATATTCATGTCCTTGTGAAAAAAAATTACCTGGGGAGGGAGAGTCATGGCTGGTGTGGTGAGACATCTGCTGAGTGGTGATCACAGCTAATAAAAGCCTTTGCTGCCCTTTGTGGAAGAAAGGGGTGCAGGTCCCTCAGGGATGGCTTTGCTGGCTGCCACCTGAGGAGCACCCAGCCCTTCCCTGAGCCAACAGAAAGACAGATTTGGAATCTGTGTGAAGGCACAGCACTCTGTCATCAAGATTCTGTTGTCAACTCTTATCAAGGATGAACCCCAAGCCAGGAGAAAACTAGAAACTTGTAAGGGATGCACAGACTCCCTCTGAAGCCATAGGAGAGGGAAAGCTGCAAAGGAATGGGATCTACAAGCTCTCTGCAACCAGGGGCAGCGCTATGGAAGGTCAAAGACAGACCCAGTTGCTGGAGCTTACCACTTGTCCCAGTAAAGCTCTGGCAGGACTTGGTTAGACAGTAGAGCTGATATTGGCCTTGAGCATTAAAAGAAATGAGGCAGCATCCCTCAGAGGACTCTGTTTAGCCCAGTCCAGCTCACTGAGCTGGGCATTAGACAGAAACACCTCCTCATTCAGTCTCTACCGCAAATACAGATGAATAGGGTCAGACCACTCCATTTACAGGGCTCTCTATTGTCACATTCCTTCAGACCCAGCTGTCCAAATCCTCACACCACATCAGATTTCTCGTGACAAGCATCTTATCCACAACAGGGGCCTCACACAGTCGGGATGTCCAGGCACAATGCCAGGGCCTCTCCATGACCCCACACACACCAGACACTGCTCACTTCATGATCCGCTGACCCACAGCTGGTGGCTGGTGCTAAGGAGCAAAAGACAGACCCTAAGCTGGAAGTGTGCAATGCCGATTCCTGCACTGGGGAGGTGGTACTTTGGAGATGTGCCGCGGCACTACAGAACCTGCATCAGAAAAACCCAACTAGAGGGGTCTGCTCCTGTTCTTTACATTAAGCTCATGCTTCTGCCCTTTCCTACACTCGGTGATATATGGAGCACGGGGTGGCTAATCCCAAACCTCCTGCCAGAGCCTTCTCCTATCTTCAAACAGGCCCCTGTGCACTGCAGACAAATGTTTCTGCTTCAAACTTCCAAAGACTGCTACAAACACTGGGGATAATTAAAACTCTAACATTATGAAATACACACTGGCAGGGACTCAAGGCTGTGGAGCTGGAAAGCCAGGTAGCTTAGAGAAGTGCCAGGCACCTAACTGGTCTCCAAGATTAGCAGATGTTTTTCAACACAACTCAGCAAAAACTTAGGAACTTAGATGTGTTTCCTAAATCAGAACCAGAGAAGAGAACATGTGTTGTGTACTGCGACCACATCAAGTACTTTTCCAGCACTGCAAGATCTTTTATTTTAAACAAATTAAATAAAAAGATGGGGGAAGATAGTGAGAAAAATACTAGGCCTGCTTAAAGGATTCTTACCAATGAGTGCTTACCAAAATCCTGTAAGAATAGGAAAATTCCTTCCCCAAACTGAAAAGACTCGGATGCAATTACGATGGAGATAGCATCAGCTCATTTCCCTGTCTGTATTGAGCTATTCAGCAGGAGTATCACAGAACAGAGGTTGCAGCTGATAGTCTTTGCCATATTTAGATGGCTATATTTTTTCATTCAATTATCTGAAAAGAAGCTATTCTGCAGCTCACTTTTGCAAACCAGCCTCCCTCCCAATCTGCTGCAGCACTGCAATTAAAAACTCCCCATCCCAAAGCCACCAGTCACTTCATTCTCATCAGCAGCAACTCTACAGCCAGAGGGACTGAGCGCTCATCTGAAGATCCTTTTCTCTCCACCACTCCTGTGAGATTTACAAGGATTTGCAAGTGGTTTTCTTGCTCAAAGAGAGATTATGTGGCATGATTAAGACAGATTCTAGGAAAGAAACTATCAACTTCAGCAACCTTCTTGACCTTCCCTTTGTTTGATGTAATGCCTAGCAGTTATTAACGGGAACGCACTATGCTGCTGCTTAACCTCCGTAGTGCCCTGCTCAATAACAAATGGTACTTCTCTCCCCTCTCTGCACTGGCAGCCATTGTCCAGTCATTTCTGGGTAAATTTTTCTGTCTCAATCTATACAATTCTTATATATCTATCTATACATACATCTATGTGTACAAGCTGCCCTTTCATGTGTAAAGCGATGGGAGAGTTATGACCAATAAGGTGAGTTATAACCTCACCCATACTATAGGAGATGGAAGTGCAAGAACTTTCTGGATCACTGAATCCAGAACCTTGTGGGTGTACTGCAAAACCATTTGCAGAAACTGAAATAAGAGGGAAAAAAATAACAGGAGAGAGATGTTTTCTAGGTAGGGATTTACTACCCTGCAGAGTACATCTGAAAATCTGCCAAGGAGAAAAAACATTACCACTGTTTCAGAGGCCGCTCCCAGAAACATTTAGTTCTGGAAGGATCTCTCCTTCCTACATCTTCAATGCAGGGAAACCTCAGAGAAGAACTGCTCTGCCTTTCAGGTGGGTGAGAGCAGGAAGGACACAGAGGAAACACAAAGGAAGTGTCTGCTCAGCAGGTCTTGGTATGGATCCAGCAAGTTGCATAGATATCCCTGAAACTCATACTCAGCACAACATCCACACCAGCTCTATGCCCTGCACTTCAGCAATGCTAGAACAGAAGATGAACCTCCAGAAACCAGCCCAACTCTTGGGCTTGCTCCATCGTGTCTGCCATAAGCCTCCAGCCTTCCCACCAGGCAGCCTCAGAGCTGTTGTGGCAAAGGTAAGTAGTTCTGCCTACAGTTAGCTCCTTTCTCCTTTGCTGGCAGACTCACCTCCAGCCCTAAAGGAAGAAAGAAGCTGAGACTGGTGGGGGACACAACTGTCACTTCTTTCCATAACCTGATACAGCCAGTCACTGCAAAGAGAGGAGTAAGGACAGCAAGTCTGTGCTCTCCTCCACCCAGCCCAGAGCACACAGCTCTTGGGGATTCATTCACTGGATGTTTCAGAGGGACACCTGCTGTGCTACCCAGATCTATTTGGTTACAGAAACCTACCATCTGCCCTTGTGTTGTACCAACCAAAGTCTGGAAGTTCCCCGACAGCGAGGAGGATCCATATTACATTTCCATCTGCTCCGCAACATGAGCTGCCCATAAGCAACAACTTAAAGATGCCTCTGAGCTCCTAAATCCTGCCTTGTCCTTAAAAAATGCAAGTTATGGGAAGTAGAAGAGGAGCCATGACAGTCCAGCTCCCCAAAAGCAGAAGTCATGTCCACAGCAGCATTTTAAACTTGCTCCAATCCCTGCAAGGCCAAACGTAGGGAATATTAACCGTTCACATCGGCACCTCAGGGGTGACAACGCCAGTATAAAACCATTGACTGGGTCTGAACCAATGTATCAAGCTTTAAAAAAGTATTAAAACAGACTGTTTATTACAGCATATGATGTGTTATATTAATTTACACAATGATATATAGATTTATATATAAAAACAGCCATTGATGATGTACAGTAAATTGGACATCAACAGGAATATTAAAACTACTGATACTCATGCACATTACATGCATATGCTGGGGTTTCTTTTCTTTCTCAAAAGCAGTTTTACACAATATACTGAAGTTACTAAGCCTTGGTCAGCTGCTCCAACAGTTTACTCTGGACACCACCACTATCCACAGCAGAACTCCCAGGAGACTGGAGCAGAGGATGCTCCAGAGAAGGCAACTGAACCTCAAAGAGTGATTGAACAAGAGCCCTTTCCTCGTGGGGGAAGGCTGGGGAAGGACAGGGTGAGTTTCAAGAAAAGAATCAACAAGAAAAAAATAAGCAGCCCAGACTTTCAGGAGGAAGAAGTTCAAGATGTGACAACAGGAACAGCAGAAAGGGACAAGCAAAATCACGAAGACCACCCACACTCCCTCCCCCTTATCCCATAAAAACTTATGACCTTAAGCTGTCAATATCCTATATAAGGCCCAGAACTGGAAACGTTAGGCAAGGAAGATCCATTCCCAGAAACATTAGCCTTTTTCCAAAGCCTTCTGACACCATGTGCTGGAGGCTGTTCACCACTGAAATGGCAGTGTCATGGTTTCTTTTTAAAAAGAGTATAATGGTCTTTTATTTCCACATAAAAGGCACTGGTATCCACCCAAGTTCTGAAGACGAGTGACATAATTTACCTTACACTTTAAATATTTGTATATATATATATATATATATATAAAATCTGTGGAAATATGTACACAAGAGCACCTTGCTTCCAAAAGCAGAAGCAGATACATTCCACCAAGTCACCTCACTAGACGGTTGTCATGAGCTTCAGCGAGCCCGACCGAAAGCGGAGGATTTTCTTCTTGAGGTTATGGGACGCTTTGATTTTGACAAAGGCCTTTGCTGCATTTTCATGCAGCTCCGGCGCCGTGACCGTCTGGATGGGGAGTGTCTGGACAAACTGAGACCAAATAAGGCCCCCACTCTCATCAGAGTCGCTGGTGGTCGTGCTCTCCCCTACGAACTCCACCTCGCTTAGGCTCGACTCGCTGTCTCCAAAGCAGTTCGTTGTGTAGTTGCTCTGCTCATCCTCGCTCGTGTCCACCACGGTGGAGTGGAACAAGGACTCGCACTCTGCCGAGTACTCTGAGTCACTGGCCACATAGGCGTAGGGGCTGACGTAGGGCATAGGGACTTGAGAGTAGACCCCCACACCTTCCCTCCGGTTCCTCCGAGCCCTCCGTAGGGCCTCCTCATATGAAATCTCTGCTGATGACTTCCAGCGGCGGTAGTCAGCCCGTTTGTGTTTAGGCTTGGCCACGACGACCTCTCGGCCATGCCCATGGGACCGGACGGAGGATTTGTGCAGACCTCCCTGCCGACTCTGGAGACTGGACTCCGGCTGCAGGCCGCTGCCTCTCTTCCCCCGTGAGGAGGGTTTTTTCAGTTTCTTATTTGTATCCAACTCATCGGGGAAGCGGCACTTCTTGCCCACCAGCTTGGTTTTCTCCCGCAAGGTCTGAGCGCCGTTTTCCAGCCCGTTGGTGAGGTGGGGCCTGTGTTTCAACATGGAGCTTTTCAAAATCTTGACATTGCGAGTGCCTTTGTGCAGCTTCACGCTTTGCTGCTGGGCTGGTATGTACTGGGCATTCACCAGCAACCCATCGTCCAGGCTCTGGGAGGAAGAGCCCTCACTTTTGAAGTCCAGCGCAGGCCTCTCCTCAACAGCAGGTGATGAGGAACGAGCTGCCTGCAAGCTGCTCTTCAGCAGGACTTTTTTGGAAGGCTGGCTCACCCTGTTCTCTGGCTGCAACACCACAGGCTTCCCCGGGCTCTCTTTGGGAGATGCAGCAAAGAGCTGGCTGTTCTCCTTGGGGACATCCCCAGCTGAGGCCGCTGTGTTGCGGTTGAGCTCTGGAGCTGCTGGTTTGTTGCCGCGGGGCAGGTGCTTGCTCTGAAGTTCATTTGTTGCGCAGGACAAAGGTGTCTTCCTGCTCTCCAGCTGCTCGCCAGCTGGTTCCCGCAGCCTCTGCTTTAGCGGGGAGGGTGCTGCATGGTCCAGAGCAGTAGTAGTCCCACCAGGAGGCAAGGATGCTTGCTTGGAACTTTTCAGGTTCACAACATTACTGTGAGCCACCACCCCTGGAGGCTGCCTCACACACATGCTTCCATGCCTCAAGATCCCCTTGGTGGGATCAGCATTGAGACTCGTCCTGGGTTTGTTAGTCCTTACCGCATGAGTCTTTTTCTGAACCAGGCTTAAGATGTAACCGTCTATCCTCTTGCTGGCAGCAGAAGGGCATGGCACTGGCCAGGAACTTTGTGGGAGAAAGGTGTTGGTGGATTTTGCTGAGTCCGTTTCCGCTCCGGCACTACTGTCGCTAATGTCACAACCAAGCCTCTCCTCTTCTCGCTGGGGGTTTTCAGTCACGGGGAGAAGAAACATGGGACTCTGCACAGCTACTGCATGGAGTGGGCTGGGGTACCGGTAGACGTCATTCCCGTTTTTAGACACCAGATCACACTGGTACTTTGGGTGTACATCTGCAACGACATCGAGGGAATTTGAGTGCGGTGTGGACAAAGAGCGACAAACAGAGCCTGCGGTCTGGTCCTCATGCTGGCCTTCCTTATTATAGTCCATCCAGCCTATGAGATCTGAAAGGCATTTTAGAAGAGTTTAGACAGTCTGCCAGGGACAGTTCTGCTGTTTTTCATGTGCCATCAAGGACTCTGGTCCCATCTACACACACGATGCCATGGTTGTACTACAGCAGCATTATTCAAACAGTAGGAACCTCCCAACCCACGGTTCCATTAGAGCAATACAAAAGCAGCACCATTCCTCTGCAGGTCTCTTTCTAAACGCATCTGTGTAGGATTTGATGCAGTATGACTATATGGCTAGAAAAATAAAAATCACAACCATAACAAGAACATTTCCACTGGTTTCAAATCTGTGTTGAGGTTGCTAAGAGCTTCCTACTGTACTCTTAAGCCAACCAGCAGCCCATATGGGTCTCTTGTGCTTATACATTACACTGTGGCCTCTAAGCCTCACTAGAGGCCTCAGCATGTACTGATTTGACATTTTATTTTGCTAAATCCAAAGAGTAACATAAAAACACCCATAGACAAGAGACCAATGAATTCTTTTAGCTTACTGCAAGATTTTTTTCAGATATGTCTTTGGGTAGAAAAAAAATCAGATTGAACTTTATAATTCGTTTCTACAATTATCATCATCGTACTTATTTTATAATTATAGTAATGCTAATAATCATCACAGATGCTCCTTTTGAGTAATAAAGGGTTACACAGGCTCATCTTTTTACATAAGTACCAGGAGTGCAGGTCAATCCAGCTGACATCCTAGCCTTGGCTCTGCAAAGAGAGTTTGGCAAGAAAAATCCAGTGCGTTTCAAGATGCATGAGTCAGATTTAATGGTTAAGGCACTTATTTAGAAGGTAAGAGACCACAGGAGCAGGTCTTCAATCCAAGTGCCTGAGACTATCATTTTCTTAAGCTTAAGATGCCCTTGTCTTCTTGGGTTGGGGTACAATCATCACTGTCAGTCCTGTTTTCTCCCCTTGGGCTAGAAACTTCAGCCAGGGCACTCAAATCTCATTGCTCAGTGCTCATCACTTATCTAAGGCTTATTTCAAAAGACGTCTTAAAGGCTTTGATGAAGTTAACTGACGGAGATGATATTTCTGCGTGGGCAGGAGGGGGAAAGTAGAGAAGTTAGGGGCAGGAACTTCCTCCAGATCACCTCACAGTTCTCCCACATTTCCTAAATTCTACGTCAGAGTAGCAAAATATTGCTATTTCCAAATGTTGTCTCTGTGAAACATGTCATCTGGTGAAATTCCATCTCTGAAAGCAAGATGGTGTGACTAGTGGCAGTTGTAGGATTTCATGATGTATACAGAAAAAGCAGCCATACAATGTGCTGGAAATCCCTGGGTATATTTTTCTGTGTATGTGTGGCTGATGAAGATCACATTTACCTCACATCAGGCTCATCAAGCTATTCAAAAGATAACTTAGAGGACTTCTCAGTATCTCAGAATTAATATACCCCAGGTAATACTTTCCTACTTTAGAAGAACTTACATTATTTTGTCCTCAATTCACAAAAAAAAAAAATCACTATAAAGAAACCTTAAAGAGCAGAGTGGAAACTGGAAACACTATGGTTAGAAGCATCAGGCACAATCCACAGTGAGCAAAGTCTTCTGCATGAATGTGTCTGCAGCCATGAATGCTTGGTCACTAACATGCTCCTGAAGTGTCCTTCCTGGACAGTAGACAGCTGTTCCTGTTCAACCATCCCACACATCTTATGTGCACCATAGAATCATAGAATATATTGGGTTGGAAGGGACCTCCAAAGGGCTTCTAGTCCAAACCCCCCTGCAGCAAGCAGGGACATTCCTAACTATAACAACTTGCCCAGAGCCCCATCCAGCCTGACCTTGAATGGCTCCAGGGATGGGGCCTCCACCACCTCTCCAGCCTGCTCCAGGGATCCACCACTCTCACATTAAAGTTTTTCCTGATGTCTAACATAAATCTACCCTTTTCCAGCTTAAAACCATGACTCCTCATCCTATCATTCCATGCTCTAGTGAACAGTCTTCGCCAGCCTTCTTAGAGGCCCTTTCATGTATTGGAAGGTCACTATAAGGTTACCTCAGAGCCTTTTCCTCTTCAGGGTGAAAAACTCTCTCAGCCTGTCTTCATAAGAGACATAGAATCATAGAATCATTAGGGATTGGAAGGGACCCAGAAAGATCATCTAGTCCAATCCCCCTGCCACAGCAGGA
>JAOXOE010000441.1:41849994-41862655 GCA_028565055.1 Phoeniculus purpureus
TAGGGGATCCTGCTGTGGCAGGGGGATTGGACTGGATGATCTTTCGAGGTCCCTTCCAATCCCTAATGATTCTATGAAATAGGAGAAAACCTTAAGTGCTGTAGGATACTGCGTAAATTATAGTTGGTTATTCCACCTTACTTACCTATTTTCTGGAACTGTTCTTCCTTAGCATAAGACTCTGAGCCACTACTTTGCATCACAGTCCACCTGACCTGGAAAACTGGCTTCATGAGCACCTCGTCACTGATCTGGGGCTCCTACAGGGCCAGTTTTGGCAGACTACAAACCCCACTTGAACACAAAAATGCCATGAACTCTAAAATCAGGAGAAGTTTGCTGCTACACAAAAAAGTGCTTTCACTAGGCAGCATGTGAACATATTCTTAGGTTTTAGACAGAAAGACCTTATGTCTGCTCTTCAGACTACTCATCCATTGCAAGCCTTTTAAATGCAAAAGTGAGGTTTACATTAGTTTGCAAGAGTCCCTTTTGCTAAACAGTTCAGAATTCAAGGACTGCAGTGCCTTCAGGCTGGTCCCTGCCCACATCTCCCTTTTTTAATTTCAAGCTGCATCTGTGCTGATCCCCCTACTGCTGTCCTGCACTCAGGAGAAGACGGAGGAATTTCTTGCCCAATGAATTATGAAAAGGGACATTTTGGCTGCCCTTCTTCATTGTGTTTTCATAGTAAATCTTCTCATCTCTTGATTGTCTGTCTGTTCGTATGCACCCTGGCAGGTCTACCTGACTGACACCATCTGTTATTCATGTGCTTGGGGAAAGAAATTAGTCTCTTCAGTCTCTGTAGGAAACCATGTAAAAACAAATGCTGAAAAACCTAGTTGCTGCCTCTAACATACTGCAAAGGCTTACACCAGTGGTATTTATATCTTCAGTTGCTGTGGGCAGAGGCCCAAATCTTTTAGCAAGTTGTTGCAACATTTGTTGACAATAAATATGTGGCAGGAGTATCCAGGATGTCTATGAGGAAGAGGTGTTAAAACAATATTTCTGCAGACAAGTGTTTGTAATATGTCCTTGGAAACTTGTAGCTGATGCTTGCAACCTTGACATAATTTGAAGATTATCTACAACCTGAATTTTAGGGGAAAAAAAAGTGTTTTTATAAAGCAAGAATGTCTACAAAGTTTAAAAAAGAGAATAAGCATTGGTTGAGGAGGAGGGGGGAACTACAACTGTGAAAAATAATCCCCCACAGAAGCCCTTTTAGACACTTTGTCTTTTCATCTGAGATGCACCACTGCTTTATCATGATGCTTTAGGTCAATTAGATTTTTATCGGAACTGATAAAGAAGGGTAAATCCTTAAGGAATGAAGACTATTAGTTAATTATACCAGAATTAGCTAACTGCATTTCATGAGGAAACTTGCTGAGAAGCTTCAAAGAGGTTTTTAATAAAATAAGTACTGTAGTTCCAGGGAGCTAAAAAAAACTTCCTGAGTGCTTAAAGCCTGAAGTAGTAGGTCTTATTGATAAAAAGTCTGCAGGGTGGTAACCTACATTAGCAACTACTCACATTTCTACTTCATTTTCTTTAAGAAGAAATATCTCCATAGCTGTGAAATCCTAAAGCTTAGGAAACTCCTAAATTACATGCTATGTAGCTTTATTGGCTGCAAGAGTTGGTTGGCTAATACTGCCATAGTAGTGTCAGAAGCTGTTTCCTTCATAAAACATCTCTGTGAGCAGACTGTGGGCAGGTATTTTTGCATGAAAGCTATTAGACTGTGGTGGATTTCACCGACTTAAGAATGTATTTGTCTTAAGTATTTCATTTCTTCTTTCAGACAGTAAAATCAGAATGACTCTTGTAACTCGTCTTTCTTTAATCAAGGCAGATTGCAAAGGACCTCCCACACAGCTCTTAGTGTTACTGTGATCTTTTTCCTATGGTTTCTGCCAGCCACAGTGGAAGATACAAACATCGTCTTTCTGCTTAAAGATGTTTTCATTGCTGCCCTGATTCAGATACTAATTTACATCCCCAAAGCTGGATAGAAAATAGTAACTATCAGAGCAGTATCATACTTACCTTGAGTTTATAGGAACATGTTTTACCTAGCAAGGTGCAGAGCAAAGGGAATTCATGTCCCCTGTGCCGAACAGACTATTATTGTGCTCAGCGATTTCCAGATGTAACATCTAAATGTAACACGATTTCAAGGTCATTATCATGGTCTGCTAACATGGTGGCAGATGCCACACAGTCTCAAAAAGAAAAAGTTAAAAGTACTTTTTAACTACTAACTTCTTTAGCTACTAACAGACACTATGTGATGATTAGTAAGCAGTTTGTCTAAGAGAATTCTGTGAAGACTGAAAATAGTAAATACTCTCTAGTTGTAATTGACTCCAGTACTGTGGACAGTAAAGGTCAAAACTGAAGTATCTGGCAGACACAAAGACCGACTGCATGTTGCATTGACCTAATTCTATCCAGCTTACTACAGAGACTTCTTTATCACAACCAGCAAAATGGTTCAGCTATAATGCAACAAAAATCTGGTGATTTCTCTAATTTTCCTCTTGTGTAAGACGATAGAAAATAACATCTCTGAGCTGGTGACCATTAGCATGGTGAACTTGTACCACCAGACAAATGCTATTCAGTAGCAGAAGACATTTCCTCGCTCACCTTACAGTGATTGTGGTTAGCTAAGTAAGTATTTTATACTTGTTAGACTGATCATCTGCTTCTGCGTAAAGAAGATATCATGTCTTCAAAGTTAGCAGCATAGGTATGCATGCATCAAATAACACATTCTCACTAAGCAAACCCAAAAGTGCCCCTAGACACAAGCTATTGCAGCCAGACTGCAAGAATTGCCTTCTGGACAAAAATGGAGGCAACAACTAGTTTACGTGTGGAATTGAATTGTACTGATCTTAAGCTGCTAATTAAAAGCTTTCAGCTGAAAACTGTGGAAGAAAAGGCTGTGTGGCCTCATTTCTTCCTTTAGATATTATTAATTAACAATATTTCTCTAGTTCTGCTCCCATGCAGCTTTCCCCTTGACATTCAGTTTACCACCAAAAGGAATGGCTAAGCAGAGAGTACCCAGGGATTACTGCCATCTCTTTCTCTTCACTGACAATTATGTGCAGCAAGCAGGAGACTGTAGGAAAGTGAGATAAAAGAACATAGTATGTGAAAGAGCACTTCAGCAGCTATAACATAGCACGTAGATATATAAAGGCTTACTTTGGGGGCAGCCCAAACTTGGGGTTTTGTAGCCCCAAGTGCTTATTGATGTGTGCAAGGAACTACAGTTTTTAAACAATGTTTGATGTTCATCATGGGGGCATCATGCTTGTGTTCCACGAAGAAAAGCAAAAATGACCTTGTTGGTTGCAGAACAATGGAGAACAGCCACTACTAAGGAGGTTTAGCTTTTTTTTGCTCTTTGAAAAAATTCAGCAGGGGACTTTTCATTCGCAGGGGAAGATGCTGAGTCCTGACTCTGCAAATGCTGACAGAAAATGTGCTGTAGTGAAAGGTAAATTATTGTCATTCTGTTGTGAAATTGCCATATGCATTTCCCACCACTGTGGAAGGATTAGATACTCTGTATTCAAGTGGCCTTTAGTGCAGAAACAAGTTGCCTTTACAAGGTCAATTAAACTGTCCCTGAAAGTCCCCCTCGTCATGGTATAGGAGAACCCATTAATGCAGTGAAGGTGGGATATAGCTCAGAGTTTGCAAGACATTTAGTGGAAATTAATGGACTGAAGGTATAAAAGCCAATGTGATAACATTACATGAAGAATAATTGTTAATGGACAGTTGTTAAAGTTGAGGGATCTTTAAAGCTTGAGGCTATAGCAATCTGGCCTGGATCCCTTTTCATTCAAAGTTTCATTTGCAAACTGGAAGATGGACTAGTACATATTTCTACTAGATTTGCAGACTCCATGAAACTGTGGGGACCTGAAAGGATATTGGCTGACAAGATTAGAATTCAACTGATTTTGACATATATTTGAGAATGTTGACAGTTTATCTTGAAAATAGCAAGATTAATTTATGCCTTTTCTGCAAAAAGAGGGGTTTGGGCTGGCAGAAGAGGTTTGGTTTTGGGTTCAGGTTTCCAGCATACTCTAAACTCCCTTCTTCTGACTCCATCTTCTACACCTTTTGTCTGTGTTTTGGAGAGGACACACATGTGTCTGAGTGCTGGACACAGCAGACATCTTGCTCTGGAAATGTGGTGAATAGACAGTGTGGACCCTTGGGGATCGGCAGAAGAAAGGTTTTGTCTGGGTTCCAAGGCTTGCTGAATGGAGAAAGTTCTTCCCTTATTTGGGCTGTAGAAATTGGTGTTCTGGAAATGGAGGACTGGTGTGGAAGTACATGGAACACAGAAAACTGAACTTTAAAATGCCTGCTGATGCTGAGGGACATGAGCATGGGCTTGATGGGCATCACAGTTCCACAGAAGCAGGAATGGCTGGAAGTCTCTTTTCCCTTTTTAGGCTTTGAACATTGACGCTTTGGCTCAGGTATGTAAGAACATTGTGATTAATCTCTGTATGTCTTGGTGTGTGTGCCTTTTTGTTTTGGGTTTTTATGTGGGTTTTTTTGGTGTAGGGTGAATTAAATGTCTTGTTGCTTTTTCCCCCCCCCAAATCAAGTTAGTTTTGTTTTTTGTCTGCATACATAAGTGTTTTCTTTTCAAACTCTCCCTGTATTATTGTTATTTTGTCCCATTAGCACCTTAGCCAAATGAATCGACTAATTTTGTCTTCGGTGTTTCTAAGCCATGACTACGTATTAGAAAAATACTCAGAATAAGGTATAAGAGGGAATTCAGAGGAAGTGATACAAAACTGTACTATACTTAGGCCATGTTTCCCAAATTGTAAGTGTGAGATCCATGCATTGCTCCATCCTCTACCATTAGGTTAGTTCTGACTGACCTTCCTTAATGAATACTGTTCCTCTTTCAAGGCAGGATTTGTGATCTTTTGTTATTACGTGAGATTGAAGCTAACCAAAAGCCTAAGACAAAATTGGTTGAAGGATTCATTCACAAGTATATTTCTGGAGAACAGAACATCCAGAGGTAGTTTCACATGTCTGTTAGGAGTGTTTGGCTTTCTGTAGCATTAAAGTAAACATGGAAAGAGAAAAGGCAAAACACCAGCTGAAACCTGAAGGAAAAAATGCATTAATGTTGAAAATGAGAAAGTGACCAAGACAAAAGAATAGAAGGGAACAAAAATTCCTTAAGGGAATCGGAGCACTGGAACGGGCTGTCCAGGGGTGTTGTGGAGTCTCCTTCTCTGGAGATGTTTAAAACCCAGCTGGACATGTTCCTATGTGACTTGATCTAGGTGATCCTGCTGTGGCAGGGGGATTACACTAGATGATCTTTCAAGATCCCTTCCAATCCCTAATGTTCTGTGATTCTGTGATTACTGCCTAACTCAGTAGCAGATATAATGGTTAATCATCTGTATCCTACTACTGCCTGAGCAACACACCACTTTCAGCTCTACCTCAAGCAGCAGCAGGCTGGATAGCTACCTGGAGTGGTCAAAGAGCCATGTGAAGAGGCACAGAACTATTCAAATAACATCATACACATCAAAGTGGGTGCATGCAAAAAGGGACAATGTAGTTGTACAGCTGCTGTAGTTGGGCAATCTGCATGACTTCCCAACTACATTCCCATCTTTTTCTTTTTGCTAGCACTGTTTCTCATGCAACCACATGCTGAGACAGCTCAGGGGGCTGACAGCTGGCTCCACCAAGAAAGGATTATTTCACAGCCAGAGCAGTTCCCAGAGCTAGCTAACCACACAACTATATCTGTGCAATGCAAGGGGTAGGAACACGCATCTGGCATTGAGTGGGACAGCAGGACCACAGCAGATCAGATGCAAGCGGATTTAAGTACCACAGCACTGCAAAGAGAGGACTCAGCTAAGATTACAATGTGAATTCACTGTGAAAATAAAGGGATTTTCCCCTCCAAGACCATCTTGTCTCATGACAAAAAAGATGTCTGATAGCTATTAGGTAAGCTACACATACAGAGGGATTGGCTCCAGAAAATGTGCTTGACCACCTGAAGACTAGAGGAATAGCCATTAAAAGGAGTCCGATCTCAAGCTAACCTTAACAGGACCCTGCTCCTCTGCTGTCTCCTGCAGAAGCAAAAATGAGCAGATGGCACAAAGCAGAAAGCGAGAAGCCCAAAAGGAGCCACAGTCACCACCTGTGCCCACCACAGTGTGTTCACTCACCTGGAATAGGTGGTAGGGCAAAATTGTGCAGAATGTCCCGACCAAGGATTTTATGCAAAATCCCTGACTGCTGCTTGCCGTGCTGTGAAATTATGTGCATGCTGGGTCAGAGCAATAAACAATAGTTTTCACCACATCTTGCTCCCAGTGTTTTTATAATGGTGCTTGCCCCACTTTCCATCCTAGACGCCCAGCCTAGGGGCTGGTACAGCCTAGATCCCAGAGGCTGTTATGTCATCGACGACTCCCAACACTGTCTAAACAGCCCCTGAAATTATTACTGTAACTTTTCAGCTTGGCAAAAGAAAAGTGCAAACACAACCCAAACCTGTTAAAGTGTAACAGAATTTGATAAAACATAACAACGGTCTGAGCTCCACAAAGACATGGACAGTTCTGAAAGACAGAGCATGTGTCGGCAACTGCATTAGTTAAACCCCAGAGTTGGCATATCGTGTCATGTGTCCTGCTGCATCTACCCCATCTAGTGACCTTACAACCTGTTCTGCCTCAATAGAAGTTAGTTTGCAGCGCTAGAAGGAATCTTGGTCTTCTGGGGAAATGTATCAGAGCTGCCATACTCAGGGCAGAAGTGCCCTCAGGTGGTGTGGTGGAGAAAGCTGTAGATATGCAGAATGTGGCAGACAATGGAGCCATCTCTTAGCCACTGTCATAAACTCATCACCTGCTCACACTTCAACTAAAGCATAGAGGACATGACCACCGGGAGAGAATCTATAAAGGAATAATAAAAGCAATTGGAGTTCTAGAAACATAAAGAAGATTAGAAGAATAAGGGCTATTTATTCTGTATGGAAAGGCAAAATGGAAACCTCTTAGTCTTCAAAACTTTCTAATGGTGAGTAGTGCACAGGAATAAACTGTCTGCTGTGATGACACATGTGGTGCAATCTTGGGATGAATTTGTGGGCTGTGACACCTCTGCCTAAACTTCTATGATTTTATAACCAATACACTTCATTACATTTTCATCCTACAGCAGACAAAGCAATAATAGAGTCATTAGATATGGGAGAGGATTACAGGGATTTAGCTAAGAACATTGTTGTAATCAGTCTCCTCTCACTACACTGAAAGGATTTTCACTTAGAACTCAGAGGCCCAGACAACTCTGTGAGCCATAATGCTGATGCTGTTCCTCTTCAGTCTTCAAGTTATTATTCAATTGCTCTTTTAATTACCTTTATTGTAATTTGTTTTACAGTAATTTTACTCAAATAAAAAAAATACTCATATTTATGAAAACCAGAGACATTTGATAACTTGTATTTGTGTAAATATAATATGTTGCCACCTATTTGTGCTATATTTTGTGGCTTTATTACTCCTAAGCCACATTAAGTTCTTAATCCAGCACTGATGAGTACACTCTGGAGAGATGCTTCTAGAATAATCTCCTGTCTCTTAAGATGGCATCAGAATGGTTCCAGTAATTATTCTCTCAATCAAAGCAATTTTCCTGACCTACCTGCACTATCTCATTTGACTATGCAAAGTAATGGTAAAAATGAAATACAAGATCAGCACATAAACCGCTCCAACAGTCCCTGGCTCCTTGCTGAAATATCTCTGTGTGAATGTTTGTTTTGCTAAGCTTGCCCTCTTGTTGCTGGCCCTTTAGCAGATATCTGATCCTTTAACTGGTGCTCTAGTGTTCTCATTGCTTGTTTTGTTTCAGCTGTCTGGGTGTGCTCACACAAGAGGAAGAAGCTGGAAGCAGTCTGCATTGCCTCCAAAAGGACAAGCTGAAACGTTGCTTAGTGCTTTGCTACTGCCTATATACTCCAGCCCTGAATGACAATGTAGAATAGAAGTTATGATCATCTGATTCCAGATTTTGTGGTGGTAAAACAAATTCTAGAAGAACAGAAATTCTGGCATACTGCAGGCTTATCCTTATCCTAATGGCACATCTTCCTTCAAAACAACACACATGCCTCATCCAAAAAGCTTTACATGATTCTGAGACCTCCTTAAAATCATAGAATCATTAGGGATTGGAAGGGACCCCGAAAAATCATCTAATCCAATCCCCCAGCCACAGTAGCATCACTTTACTGGAGAAGTTATAGAATCAGAATCACTCTGGGTTGGAAGGGACCACCTGATCATCCAGTTCCAACCCCCCCACCGTGGACAAGGACACCCCACACTAGACCAGGCTTGCCAGAGCCTCATCCAGCCTGGCCTTAAACACCTCCAGGGATGGAGCCCCAAACACCTCCCTGGGTAACTCACTCCAGGCTCTAACCACTCTCACGGTCAAGAACTTCCTCCTCATATCCAATCTAAATCTACCCAGCTCCAGCTTTGCTCCACTGCCCCTAGACCTGTTGCTACCTGATATCCTAAAAAGTCCCTCCCCAGCTTTTTTGTAGGTCCCTCTCAGATACTGGAAGGCCACAAGAAGGTCACTTCGCAGCCTCCTCTTCTGCAGACTGAACAGCCCCCATTCTCTCAGTCTATCCTCATAGAAGAGGTGCTCCAGCCCTCTGATCATCCTCGTGGCCCTCCTCTGCACACGCTCCAGTATTTCCACATTCCTTTTGTCATAATGGCTCCAGAACTGGATGCAGTACTCCATGTGGGGTCTCACCAGAGCGGAGTAGAAGGGGAGAATCACTTCCCTCGATCTGCTGGCCACACTTCTCCTGATGCAGCCCAGGATCTGGTTTGCCCTCTGGGCCGCAAGTGCACACTGCTGGCTCATGTTGAGCTTCTCGTCCACAATGACCTTGTAAAACCTGCAGCTAGCTCCTTGCCCTGCCCCTTTAACGAGGACCTGGCTGTTGAGGCACCTTTCATGACTACTATTTAGTGAAAATGCTTTTCTAAAGGAAACTATGAGAAATCAGGAAACCAGTGCGTGGATGTGTGTGGGTACCACTGCCCTCTGCTGGGTACAGCAGCTGTCATATTCTCACATGTCATGTTCATTCATGCATTTAGAGTGACATAGGCACACGGAAGGCTGGAGGAGAGGAGGGCAAACGGCCCTGCCTCATGACCCATGTACATGATAGGCACTGGAATCTTTTCAGAGTGCAATACATCAAATGAAAGGAAGAAGGGTTAATCCAACCCAGATACTCCTGAGGCAGTATGTTCCAAAGGCAAAGCCACCTCCTGGAGTATCATGTACTCGACCTGCTTTTACTATACCTGCAGATTTAGGGCGTCCATCTGAGATATTCAGTGTTGCCTCCAAAGGGCTGCAAAAGCAAGTGCTAGAATGGCAACTGGATAAACACTCACTGAAGACAGAGTTAGATGAATTGGAGAGCGATCCAGAAGCTCCATCACTCAGCTCATAAAACCCTATAAAAATAAGAGTTTGGCTTATATTAGTTACGTGCCCACAAAATTACCATTTGTGTCCCTAGAAAGGCAGTCAAGCTCACACTTCTGCTGGCTTAGTCTGTTGCAATTAGTTATGGGATTTCATTGAGTCACCCCAAACCAGTGCATGGTTTAGGAACATCCTTATTGCTGTGAAGGACTCCCTTCAGAAACAAAGCCTTTTAAAAGTAAACTAGCAGAATTTTACTTATCACATGACATTTTGACCTTTTTTTTAACCTTTACAGGGGTTAAAGTTTTAATTTTTACAGGGGTTTTTTAGTTTTTAGCAATAAGATTCCAGGCTGTGTTTGACACCTCATTCATTTAATAGTGTATTCTGCTTCCACAACAAACTTTGCAGTTATCACTGGACTACAACATTTTTACCAGGTGCCGGGCCAATGATAGCCATTGCTCTGGAGATAAACAGTGGATGACATGAAAGAAGGAGAATGGTAAATAATGGGATATTGTAAAATAATGGTAAATTATAAAATAATGGGAAATAAGAAGGTATCATTTCTTGGTAAACGGAGTCTACTCAAGAAAAACGTGACACACCATAATCAAGATTCAGATTTAGGAAAAAAGGAATGTGGAGCATGTCTACCAAATGGAGATGCATCCTGGAAAACAATAATCCTGAAAAGGACTTAGTCAGCATGGAAACGCAGCTCAATCAAGCTTAATGATATGGCAAAAGAAGCTAATGAGATTGTTGGATCTCACAAAGAGACTAATGAATAGCAGTAGGGAAATGACTTCAGCAGTCTATACAGCACTGGTAAGAAAGACTTTGGAACGACATGACTAGTCCTCGGCTCCAACATGCTTAAAACAAAGCTAAAAACCTGGAAAGGGGCCATCGAGCTATTTAAGAGCTTGGAAAAATGCCTTGAAACAAATGACTTAATGAACTTGACCTGTTTAGCTCTCAAAAAGAGTCAGGAATTATACTGTACAGCACCTCCAAGAGGAGAAAGAGCTGAGTACCAGAAAAGTCCTTAGTCTATGGGAGAAAAGCAGTGATGAAACAAGCCAAACCGATTAAAAGTTAGCAATGGCTTTAAGAGCTGCAAATTGATGGATACTTAATTTTTTAGTGTCTGCAGAACAAGTCTAGATGCCTCTAGGAAATGGTCCCCCTAGTTAAATACCACTTACTGGCTTCAACACAGTTAGAATGGGATGAAATTCAATATATGGCAGATCAAATTGTTTGATTCAATGTTCCCTTCTGGCTGGAAGCTCAATTCTGACATCTTCCTCCTGCTGGTGGTGTTTTCTTTCACCATTTTCCCTCCAGCCTAATACACAGGAGAATTAAAACTTTTGGAACTAATTTGTTAGTGGCTTTATAAAAAAAAATCCAAGAATGCCCCAAACACTAAAAATCTGATCAAGCTTGAAATGCTCCTCTGAATACATTGTCTGCAAACAGCAGCCTTTCCAGTGGTGGGTGAACTGTGCTCGTGGGTATTAATTATCAGAGTGAGAACATGCTATAGACAGTTACTCTGGTAGTACTGACAACTGCAACCAGTTTAATCCCAGGTCCCAAGGGAGGCCCCATTTTGCTGTGTGTTGGCCTTACCTGAACTTGGACGACTGTCTGTCTCAAGGTGTTCATCTGTCGTTTTCTCCACGTCCAGGCGGAGATCGCTAATTTGCTTATCTAGCTCTTGTAACTGATTTAGTAGACCAGCATCCCTCCTCCTCAAGCAGTTCTGGAAAACAAGATGACAAACATCAGCTCCTTCAGTGAGGCAGATGTGAAGGGGTTCCAAAGACAATCAGCTTTCTGCATCTGACCATCATGAAAGCACCATGTCCATATTCTTGCATAAAGAATAAAGAATATTTGTTATGTTTTAGAACAAAGCTCTGAAATTCTAGAGAGATGCTCTGGATAAATACTTGGTGCTTCATTCCAGCCCCTTCTACATCAAGAGCACACACCTCACAGTTTAGGAAGACTAACAACACTATGTTATCACAGTATCATGGTATCCCAGGATGGAAGTGACCTTGAGGATCTCCTTGGCAGAACCACAGCTGTCATAACCACAAATGGCATTGTGTGATATGGACAAACCAGACCAATGGGCTACATTGGTGAAAGGACAGCTTGGCTAGTGTAACGGGATGTTCACCACCACAGTGATATTAGTCAAAGATCACATCTGTTCACACAAAGGGACGAAACAGCTCTGCTAACAAGTGCTTGTAGTGTGGGAAGCACCTAATTCTGCTGCACATTATGAGCTTAGAGTCTGCCATATAGACAGCAAGAATCCCAGGGCTGGGATCATAACCCTTTTATTAGTTTTGCAGTGCAGCAGGAAGGAAGAGCAATTCTTCCTTTTCTCCTATTGTAATTGCAGTGAGATGGATTTTAAGGCCATTTATGAAGGTAATTCAATGACACAAAATCAGCAATAAGAAGTGATTCTGTAAGGCACTCATTAACCCACGGTCAAGGCAATCAGTTTCCCTGGGCGTATTATAGTGTTGCTTATCCATCATCCATCCAGCTTCGTACCCTGTAATTGTTCCAGCTTTGGGAAAGCAAGGGAGGCAGGAGGAAGGTTTGTCTTTTTTATTTTTTAAGTGCATCACTCGATCAGTGCCTAGCGGTGTTCTGATATTGCTCATTGCAAAGAGTTTTGATGCTCATAACTGGACTAGTTTGAAACCCATTCAATCCAGGACAACCTTTCCCCTGAGGTGGGCCAGTCCTCCAGCAAAGGGAAAGCAGATGCTGTGGGTATTAGCAAGGCTGTTTGAAGATGTGCAGACGTTTAACACCTTGGAGAACCAAAGAGGTGATCCCAGTTCTTCTCCCGCATTTCTGGAGGGGGCCAGGAGCTGGCTGGCAGCCAGGTTGGCAGAGGTGATGGGTTCAAGTGGTGACTCCCTGCCACCAGTATCCCCCCCCCCGCCCCCAGCCAGCACCGCATCTGGTTTCAATCTGTACTCTGCAATGTCAAGTGCACAAATTAAAGTGCTACCACACATTCACG
>JAOXOE010000441.1:41864776-41891228 GCA_028565055.1 Phoeniculus purpureus
AGCTCTGCAACCCAGAACAGCACAGTCCTGGGGCACATGGTGCAGAGATGCTTCCACAGCCTGACCTGTCTGAAACTGGAGCATAAATGGTGTGTTCTGTGGTTGGGCTCGGTGTTCTTAAAGGGCTTTTCCACCCTGAACGATTCTGTGATTATTGAAAGGGTCCTCAGGCCTTGGAACAGGCTGCCCGAGGACAGGGCTGCATCACCACCTCTGGACACGTTTCAAAGTCATGGAGATCTGGAACTTAGGGACAGGGTTTAGCAGTGGCCTTGGGACAGTTGGGTTAATGGTTGGACTCAATGGTCTTAAAGGTCTTTTTCAACCTGAACAATTTTATTATTCTATTCTATAATCCAGGGGAAGAATAAATCCTGGCGTGAAGGTGTGAGGTGCTGAGGAGAGGTGGGAAGCAGAGGAGAACATGGCAGTGCCTACACCAGGGTGCTGACCATGGCATAGGCATGAGTATCACAGCACCAGCGAGGTGCAGAGATGTTGCTTCAAAGCCTGTTTTGAGTTGACCAGCCAAAGAAAGCCACAACAGAGTGAACTCCAGAACAAAGGGTAGACTAATTGCAGCAGGGGATCTGCAATTAGCTTTTCAATGGGCATGGTAGCAAAAGGGAGGGGAGGAAACACAGATGCTGAAATAGAATTCTAAGAAATATGTTGGTATCAAAACGGAGCAAACACTGAGTTCTGGACACATTCTGGACACTGAGGGAATACTTCATCATATAGAGTTTATTTGGGAAGAATCAGGTTACCAGTTCCTTTTGGGAGCAACTCTTGATTGCTCCATCTGGGATTTGAGAACAAACAGACTTAGCTGAGTGGGGGTAAAACAAAAGCAGAAGGAAGAACTCCTGAAGTGCTCCAACCACTAATGGATAGGCATTTGATCTGTGGGACACCCCTAAAAACATACAGCATGGACATCTGGTCCACAGGACAGCCCTACTGCTAGGTAGATCCACACCTGCTGCGTGGGTGTAGATGTAGGTAGGTGTGGGTGTGCCAGCACAAGGTGTGGAGTGAGGCAGCACAGGAATGAACAGCCAAAGAAGGCAGGGTGACTTCTTTGAGGAGCAATGTCACTCCTGCCAGACTCAAGAGACCGTGAAATTGCAGCCACAGAGCAAACTGACAAACACTGAAAGGACAAGGGATGTCCCAAGGGTAAAGGATTGACTGAGGTTGCTAAGCAAAGGTGGAAATAAAACCCAAATCCCATACCAGACATCTATCTCTCTGTTTATTTGATGAATCTGGGCCCACAACAGGCTCAGAAGTTGGTTCAGTCCCTGCCCCACAACCTACAGGCCACCGCTGCTGACCTAAAAACCTGTTCCATGGCTTTGTCTGCTGCATGCAGCTTGGCACGCAGCACCCTCGGAGCATGTTTATGTTGAAAGCTGTGTTGCAATACAGAGTTACTTTCCAAGCAGGGACCAGAAGCTCTCCAGATAGGGCAGCAGAGCGCTGTCACCCTTTTTAGCCAGATTTTGCATGTAGCTCTGTGCCTTGTGTGTGTTTGCACACAAAGCTTCATGCAATATTTATGCAAAGCTATTTCAACTCTTTCTGTGCTGTTGAGCACTGTGCAACGTAGACCTGGCTTCCAAAATAAACTACAGCACTAAACGAAATCTGTCTCTTGAGTTGTCTCAGTCTTCAGAGATGATGGCCTCTGAAGAGTGTAAGATGCTGCTCATCTTCTGCACTCCCTGCTGACATTTCTGAGTTCATCCTTTGCTGTTTCATCCTTGGTTCCAGGAAGGAATTGAAAGAGCAGAGCTGCCAAACGCCCTACATCACGCGGTGAGGATGATGCAGCTCCAACTGAACCAGACTCACTGCGTGGCTACGATCAGCAAAGAGGAAGGGAAGGGGAATCTGAAGAAGAGGAATGTGCATTTCACACCGTAGATGAAGGGACAATAAGATGCCGAGAAGCAGTGGGAATTAGGAAGTTGGACAGTGTGAGAGAGGAGATGTGTGAGTGAGCAGGCAGCGAGGAATGTCAAATGATGTGAAGGCAAATGAGATGTGACCTGACACTATGAATGAGGGGAGGGACACAGAAGACTGTTCAAGAACTAAGATGCAGCTCAGCAGAGTGTAGGTCATGGAGACAAAGGGAGGGAAAGCCTAGAAGGGCAGGGCTTGAAGGCAGCAGAAAATAATTTTAATTTACTGAGGAAGATGCTGCTCAAAAAACAACAAAATAAGAGTCCATGAACAACAAGAGAAAAAAACCCAGCCATAGGGGGTGAAATATAGATGAAAGACAGAACCAGAAGAGGACAATAAAGTGAGAAGATAGAGAGAAGGGTTCCTTTGCTGGGTGTTGTACTCAAGTCAACCAGGTATTTTAAGCACAGAAGGAACAAGACTAAGACCGGTTTCTCCCCTCTCAGTTACACTGCAGTTGATCATCCCAGTGAAAAGTAATCTGAGATAAAAGGGAGGCCCTAACCTCCAGATTAGCTCAGACTGGACAGCTCTGGAGGCCTCTATCTCAGCAAACCAAACATCTCAAAACTTGGCAAGGGCCAAGACTCATGTGAAAAAAATTATCTTGAGTCCAAAACTGTTTTCCAATCCCCTCCTGGCTTATGGAACAGCTGAAGGGCTTGCTCTCATGCTCCTTCATAGAGTCCCTATTTCTTCCCTGGGGTAACTGGCTGAAATTCTCCGAAGGCAGGTAATCCCAGATTCCCATCCTGAACCTGAACACAAAAACTGCCAGGAGGGAGGCAGGGATTTATCTGCAGGGAAGCAGAAGAGATGGTGATCAAGGAGCTCTGTTGCTAGGGTGTTACCAGAGGTGTAATTCTGTCTGGTACAGAGACGGTTATGAAATGGCTCATGATTATGATTATTCTGGTTCATCTCTTGTGATCATATCATTAGTGGTAGAAATGCCGTGTCCCCTTTCATTCATAGGCAATAAAGGGATGGTGTCTGCCCCGTGGAGCTTACAAGACAAGAAACACCAGGCGGCTGCCACAGGTAATAAAGTGGTGGTGGATGGTGTGACAGGTAGAAAATCCAAAACACATAGACCAGGGGCCAGAGTTTCTGATCCCCCACCTCGCCATTAATTTCCTTCCCACTGGGAGCGAACCCCAACATCCCGGTGCATACGTCTGTCTTTCCCTCTTCCACCCCTTCTGGTCATTAAATTCAGTTTAGATTAAATGAGGCCAATTAGGTTCATTTCTGGCCAGTCACGCTAACATGAGAGCAGGAAATTGCAGATTTCAAGAGGAAGGTGGCAATTCCCTGTTAGCAAAATGGAAGCAATTGCTTCCCTTCCAGTTCAACAGAGGTAGGGCGAGATGTTATCTGCAAACATCCAGGTGGGGACTGTGCTTCAGACCCACAGCCATCACTACACCTCTGACACTTCATTTTAATCTATTCTAACGTTCATTTTCTAAGCCTTTCTTAATTGCACTGGATGATATAATGGGGTATAAATCTTATCAGCAAGCCAGCCTGACATCGGTTTGTGTTAGCACATTGCCATGGTTACGTTATTATTCCAAGTGAACCTTGTGCCGGTTACTAACCACAAACAGTTCTAGCCAATAACCCAAACTGCAGCAAAACACCCTGGCAGCATTTCCACTTTTTGTCGAATCAGCGCCGTTTCTCTGGGCCATAGGTAGCCGCAGCCACCTGTGATGGGCTTTACTCTTCTCCACAGCCTGCGTTTATTTCCCTGCGGTTGTAGAGCGTTAGAAACGTTTCCCTGCTGTCAGCAGGCAGAGGCCGAGTTCCTTAAACGTGGGATAGGATCTGGAACACAAGCTCACGACGTTCCCTGCCCCAGCCTGTCACAACACCCCCACGTTTGTGTTGTTACGGCAAATACTGCTAGGGACTGCTACAGCAGGAACCACTGACAGCTCGATCACGTTCCTCAGGGATCCAGTCTTCACGGGATCACAGAATTATTGAGGCTGGAAAAGACCTCTTAAGTTTATCAAGCCCAGCCTATGGCCTAACATCACCACAACCTAGACCAGGGCACTAAGTGCCATGTCCAGTCTGTCCTTAAACACCTCCAGAGATGGAGAGTCCATCACTGCTCTGGGCAGTCCATTCCAGGGTCTGACCACCCTTTCTGTGAGGAAGGGCTTCCTAAAATCCAACCCAACCCCACCCTGGCAGCTTCAGGCCCTGTCCTCTCATCCTGTCACTGGTTGCCTGGGAGAAGAGCCTGACCCCCACCTGACTACAACTTCTTTCCAGGTGGTTATAGAGAGTGACAAGGTCCTCCCTGAGTCTCCTCCTTTCCAGGCTACACAACCCCAGCTCCCTCAGCTTCTCCTCATCAGACTTTCCCTCTAGTCCCTTCTCCAGCCCTGTTGCTCTCCTCTGGACCCATTCCAACACCTCAATCTCTTTCTTGAAGTGAGGGGCCCAGAAGTGCCCCCAGTACTCAAGGTGAGGCCTCAAAAAAGGAAAAAAAAAGATCCTTTCCCTCACTCTAATGTGATCTGACTGTAGTCTCCCATCAAAAGGCACAGTTCCACTTTCCTTCACCCCCAGTGCCACTGCCCATGTGCCAAGTGAAGGGACAGGCATCTCCCATGGGGTCACTGCAATGATCTGGCTTCCCCATTGAAGGCACGAGAGGGGAACAGGCACTGGAGCTGGTAAGGACAGCGATGGTCTCCCTCACCTTGCTCCTGACCCTTAGTTTGGGAATTTCCTACAGTGGGCTGCTCCTCCACTGCAGGGACCATGGCTGGAAGAGATCACTACCCTGATCTGAGTTTAAAAGACTCTCTCTTATTTCCTTCTTGCTAACCCAGATATTCCAGTGCTCCACTTTTAAGCACAAGCAGTTGCACTGGCACAGCGAAGAAGGTGGAGTGGTAGAGAAATGAAGGAAACCCTCCAGCAAAGAGGTCTGTCCAGAGGGAATGTGGAAGGAAGGATGGACTGTTTGCAAAACAAGAAGCCACCCAGGAGGCCATGGAGAGGATGCAGACAACAGCTGCTTGTGGGGAAGCGACACTAGAGCTTCTCCAGACATTCCTGTCAGACAACGAGCCATGCGAAGACATTCATTTTCTTTTTTGCAGGCAGCAGCCCATCTGTTGAGTCAGGAAAAGGACTGATTTTGAATCATCCATGGCTGCCTCCAATGATGTGGTTCTCCCCAAGGCTATGAAAGACCCACTTCTTCTTATCAAAGGTGCCAGAGCAACGCAGAATCTCTGGAGGGCTGGTGAGCCCTGAGCCCCGTGAAGTATCAAGTGCAGCATCAGGTGCCAAACTGGCAAAGGACATGCAAAATTTGCCTCTAGTCCCTAGATTAGGGAAAATGTGAGAGAACTAGGTGGAAAGGGTGAAAAGCCAGGCAAGATCAACTCCATTTTTGCCTCTGTTTTAAGGATAAGAGAGGGTCTGATAAGGACAACACGGAGAGGGAGAATATGGAGTTAAACAAACCAGTGTCAACAGCGATGTTCACAGCTGACAAGAAGCAGAGATTGAAGCTACCCGCCTCGTTGTTCACGATAAAAAGACTTCACTGGCTTTTTAGCAAATCACCTAATGCATCATGTCCTAATGCTAACTGCCCGGGACACCGTTCAAATGAAGTCAGAGCTGGACTGCTCCAAGCAAGACTTTCTTTCACTCTTTCCCTCATCAGCAAGCAGATGATGTCAGCTGAATTCTGCTGCAATTACTTTTGATTCATTCTTATGATATCATGTCTGATGTTCTCGTATTATGACTCCTTTTCTTCTCCTGGTCTGGGTTTCATAATTACATTTTAAAATGCCTGACCTTTGGTGACATGGGATTGTGCTTACCTTAAACCTTTTTGCACCCATCAGGCTGGGAACAGCCCTCACCAGCATTTGCTTTGCAGAAGGATATCTGTGCAACCGTGAATAATCAGCCACTGGGAGTGGAAGAATAGAAACGATGGGCTTAAACTATACCTTAAGGAACTGGGACAGCCTGAGCTTCTCTAACATAAGATGTCTTTGGCAAAAAGTTAGGCATGGATGTGTCAGGATTGATGAAGGCTGCAGAGACAATAACACGCTGAGCATGAGCTGATGCTCTTCAGGTCTCACATTGACATGGGCTCCACTGGCAGTCAGTCCAGTAAAGCCAGTCCATGCAAAGATCCTATCCAGCCCTACCACTGGCTGCCCTCCCTTCACCTCTCCCTCTGCCTTCAGCTATCAATCTGCCCTGGAGAAACACACATCTTTACCAAGAAAGGGAGTCCCACCATACCTGTGCTTGGCTACACAGAGGACTCTTCCTTGAGCCATCATAAATACCATTGATGTAGCATTCACAGACCTACCCAAGGCAGCTACACACAGGACCAGTAGTGCTGTTGAGCCCTTCCTTGATCCTTCACACTGCTAAGACCTTCTGCTCCCCAGAAAAACCCATCTGTGTTCACATCTCACCCCCACATCTCCAGCAGCCCAGCTCTGCTCCAGCTCTCTGCAAAGAGGAGGAAGGTCAGAGGTGGGCATCTCCTCCAACCTTCCTTTTTATCCTTCTGCAGCAGAAGGATATCAACTATGTATGGTCTGTATGAAGTTAGAGGTACAGTGATAGCTGTGTGTCCCAAATGTTTTGTCCCAATCAGATTTATGTTTCATGTTGTCCCTACATGATGTTTATGTTATATGCTGTCACTACACTTACCCCACCACACTCCCATAAACAGCCACAGCTCAGCAGCCAGTGCAGGACCAGAGAAGTTCCTGCTCAAAGCAGTGAGCCCCTCCTGGATGAAAGGACATTTTTTAGGGCAATTTGCATTCAAACTGCCTGTGACAAGGCAGAGTTGGCTGCAGTTGTGCTGTCTGATAGACTTGGGACCCCTCAGCTGAAGCAGGACACGTGATGGGAGCCTGGAACTGCTCAGGGGAAGACCTTCCAATGAAGCCTGCCTGCACGCCTTGGGAAGCTGAGCAAGTCCAAACTGCATCACAACACATTGAGTTTATACAAACCTGACAGAAACTGCAAGGGCTTTTTAGGGTAATTTTTTTCCTCATCAGATTCTAACCCTACAGCAGCCTTTAAAGGAGTCCATGCAGGCTCAGATGGTGATTGCATGGGCAAAGGTCTCTTTACATCAGCTCCAGTGCCAATGAAAAAAGGCCTTTGAATATGAATCACAGGCAACCTGCATGTATCTGGTTTGTACAAAACAGCATATTTTATGAAAGTTTTGAACCACCTTTTGGACACTGGCACACTGAGGAGGGCTAAGTAACTGAGATCATGAGATTCCAGCAGCAGTGGCAGGAAAGATGAAGTGTACCAACCCCTGTCATTTGGGCTCTGCCCAATTAAACCAGGAGATTTAAACCTGCTCTGTCATTTAAACCAGGAGATGTCATGTGTGTCAAGGAAGAAGGTTTAAAAGACACTGTGTCAGCGTTGGTCTGCTGGGTGCTTCTCAGCTAACCCCTTCGCTCTCATCATCTCTTCTCTTTAGTGACTAGCAATAGGACAGGAGGAAATGGGGTCAGTTTGCAGCACGGGACATGCAAATTGAATCTGAGAAAAACCTTCCTAGAAAGCGTGGGGAGGCCTTGGAAGGAGGCTGCCCAGGGAGGGGGTAGAGGCACCATCCCTGGAGGGGTTTGACAAACAGGCAGCCAAGGTGTTTCAGGAGATGGTTTAGTGGTTGGGGGTTGTGGGGTGGATGGTTGGCCTTGATGATCCTGAAGGTCTTTTCCAACCTTGATGACTCTATGGCTCTATCTCAGTCCCCATTCTTTGCATCTAAGAATTCAATTTTTGCATTGAAGAACCTGTCCTCAAATTTTCAGCTTTTTCTCTGCAGATTGTTTCCCTGCTGCCTTCTCATGCTCAGAGGGTTAGCAGGAATGAGCCTCATTTAGTGAATAACAGCATGAGGTCAAGGAACCACTAAAGGAAAAAACCCAACAACATAAATCTCTTTGCCTGAAATAATTCCTTTTCCACTGTGAGATGGAGAACGAACACTGACCTCTTACTGCTGGTTGAGGCACGTGCCGGGAGGAAGGGAGGTGTCACTGGCTCCATCCAGGCTTCGCATCAGTGAGTCCCATAAAACTTGGAAGGTCAGGTGTGCAGTCAGGGAGCCCATGACACATAAACAGTGGGATGTGAGTCGGAACACAGAGGGCTCTGAAGGGACCTGCTGTCAGTCTCTGAGCTTTAACTTAAAAACTGCCACATGCACAAATCTGGCTTTGAATTCAAGTGCAAACTCACCTGCAGTGGTATCTGAATCCTTGTTATTTTCATAGTTCCATGATTTTTTGAGAATTGAGCCTCTTACCAATATTGGCTTAAGAGGGAACAGAACTTTTTAATCTTCTTTAGTAGAGGCTTTGTCCTTGAACAACACAATTTCTATCAGCCCAGGCACCTGAAACTTGCAAGAGAGAAAAATGGCATTTCAATTTCCAGAAATTATTGGCCCAAAACTTTAATCTGAGTCTCAGGGCTGAACGGTTGGTTCAGGGCGCCCTGCATCCTTGTGATGCCATTTGCTGGATTAGCATCAGATATGCAGGCAGGAACATTTTTTAAAGGAAAAATAGCCTGTACTGGAGAAGTTATTTCATTTCAAAAGCAGCTGGCATTGCAAATCAAAGCCTCTCAGTCATATGGCACATGGCTCTGTCCCAGGACTGGCCCAGCAGCCAGCCTGCCTGACCTGGGAGAGGACACAGGGTAAGGAGGTCTGCATCTGGATTGAATGTAGAAGGTCACACTGGTCCTGCAATCTTAACTTTGTCTTTCCTCTACAGGAAGCCCAGTTTCTGGTAACCATTCCAGTGCCTCTGCAGTAGGTTAAAATGGCTGCTCAGAACAGTTCCCACTTTTCAGACGATTGCCTCCAAGTGGCTCTCAGATTCCAACTGTTATTCTCATGCATAATGGATTTCATTTCAAGCCTTTCATCTGTGCATAAGTTTTCCATCTATTTCCATCCTGGTCTCAGATGCTCTTTTACCTGTAAAGCAGGAAGAGTTGCTGTTTTCCCCACTTCTGTCTCGTGTACCATTTCTCTCAAACACAAGAGTTCCAGCTCTGGTGCCACCAAAATGCTGTTTCAGGGGATAAGGTTCATCCATCCTGTTGTTGCAGGTTTTTGGGGACACCTCCCCTCCAGCAGCATCTTCATGGGCTGAACACTGCCTGCAGCTAGTCTATTCCCTGCTGGTGGTGAGGGACCGGCCAGCTGTGCTCCTGTGATCACCCAAAGGAAGCCAGCTTAGCTCATGCTCACCCATTCCTTTAAGTAAAGTGTCTTCAGAGGCTTTCACAACAAGGAGAAACTGGTTACCAAGAGCAGCACAGCAGCCACCAGAAGAAGCCATCAAAAAGCCTGCAGTATGCTTCTTAAGTTGGGCCTGCAAAGGCGCCCTTCAACATCATAAGCAGCCTTACGATCAGTGATGGAACCTGCAGGACAGCTGAGCTTCTCCAGGAGTTGTGCTGGGACATGTATTAATTGTCCATAACTCCCCATCCTCTCTTGCATAATCACTTGGTGGCCAGGGACAAGTCATTTAGATGATCTGGAAGATTTAGAGGAACAAGCCTTCAAAGCAGGAATGCAGTGCTCAACAGTCAAACATCCAGCAGTATCTGGATGCCACTTCTTTCCCAAACCCTTTCAGATGCAGCCTAAGGGGTTAGTATTGACTTTGAAAGCCAAGGGGCCCTGATTCAACAAAAACAACTAAGAACTTAATAACATTAAGCACAAGCTCAAGTCTCTTCCTATTCAACAAAGCACTTAAAACACATATTTCACCCCTCTTAGATGGCCCAGAACCAAAACACTGAGTTCTGAGAATTTCTTCAACCTTTATTGAATTTTGGAGGAGGGACAGGAATTTGAACCTTGATCCACGTTTTGCAAAGGGTTCCTATTTGCAAGTGAGTCAGGCTCCAGACCTACACACCCAAACGTTGGCACATTCCTAGTTTGGATTGGGATCTGGATTTTTCAGCTTGCACCTCACTCTGAGCTTCACTTAGTTCATTAAAGGGATTGAACTGCAGGTAGGGAGCTGTTACAGCATTAAATTGATGATCCTTCCTCCAACTCCACCTCACTGAGACACAAATGGAGGCACCACCTCAGTGTGCAGATGCTCAGCCTGGGAGTGTGTGGGATCTGCAGAGCTCCTCCAGTTGGGCTGTAACAACAGTGGTAACCTGCCACATCTCAACTCCCAGAGCCCCGTGAAATCATCAGCCTCTGGTTACTAAAAAGCTGTATCATGTTCACTTAGTGGTTTCAAAGGGAAAGTGCAAAGAGAGAGAGATTGAGGTGCTGTGGGATGCAGCCAAGGAAGGGGACTGAAGCCAAGAGGGAGAACCTCGATCTGCCTCCGAGCTGTTGTTTCAAGCTGAGGCAAACGTCACCTGATTGCTTTGTGCACATTTCCAAATGTCACTGCTTCCACCGACACCTTCTTCTTCCCTTTTCTTTATTTATTTTTAATTTCTGTGTTTATGACAAAAGCTGAGATCCTCCAGAGGCGAGCAGCAGGCATCAGGAAAAGCAGCAAATGAAGAAAGAAATGAAAATGGAACTACCTGGGCCACGTGGCCCAGTCTGAGCCTGGTTCCCATCTCATACCAGTGCCAGTCTCAGCTCATGGAGCTCCAGTCTTTTCCTCTCTTGCTTTGGCAAGGGAGTTCCACGGGTGCTAGTGGGGCAGAATAAACCTGCAAAATAAAAGGGCAGGTTTGTTCCAGAGAGACTGAAAAATCAACTGCTGGTTGTCGGAGTGAGCAGTGATTGTACTCTGACTTCTAAGGCAGCAGCAGGAGGTGAGAGCCATCCCATAGGCACTTCCAGTTGCCTGGAGGAGCAAGAAAATGAACCTGGCTTAAAAGAAAAGGCAGAATTCAAATAGCTGCATCGTGGAAGAGCATCACTGGAGGGTTTGCTTATTAAACTGCTGCCAGAAGGATGGGACCAGACAAGGAAGAAGTATCTAGCCAAGGGCTATAAGGCCCATAAGGAGGTTGTCACTTTGAAAAACAAAAGACCCAGGGAACCAGCAGGCCCTCTGTGCTGGTCATGACAGTGAGAACACCAGTTAAAATCAGAGCAGCTGGAGGGACTGGTTCACTCAGGCTTCCCTACATTGCTGCTGGGCACCAACAGACACCCAGAGAAAGAGCCCTTGTCCTTCCCAGTCTCAAGGAGAGTCTGGCACAGGGACTAAACATGACACTGGTAATGAGAAGAGCCAGGCATGACAAGTGCCTTGTGGGCAATACTTGCCTTACCCTGCCCTGTTAACTAGTTTCCCACTCGGCCTGCCTCGAGCAGAAGCCATGGGCTGGAGTCACCCAGCATCTTTCTTTTGGGTACCAAATACAGAGGTTGCAATAAATGCTCCATCCTACCGAGTGGGAATCAAAGACAAGGAGATCTGCCCAAGTGAAGACACAGAGATGAGAACAGAGCTGGCACATGCCCATGAATTTTACTAGTCACCATCCGGCACTACTACCACCAGATCAGGCTCCTTCATACCACTGGATGACAGAGTTACACAGGGATTCCTCCTGGGAAAGATCATAAATGGAAAACCTGAAGGGAAAAAATTTAACACCAGCTCGTCACAGCCCAGCAGCGCGTGGAGAGCCTGTCACGCTTGGCTGGGCTCAGCCCTGTCACTGGGAAGTGGAGCTGTCAGCTGCCTCTCTGTGCTGGTGGCAGTGATGCTGAGGGGCACTGGTTCAGCAGATGATTCACCAGCCTTCGCAGATAGGTAACATACTGGTGCAATGAGCGATCAAAATTACCCCACTGCACTGCAGGAGACAAATGGGGTACCCTGTGCTGTTGTGATGACGTAAGAGCTTTATCTTCCATGGACAGGTATGTGAATTCACTAACCACAGCATGTTTCAGAAAGCAGGTTTTAAACATCTCCAGAGAAGGAGACTCCACAACATATCCGGGCAGCCTGTTCCAGTGCTCTGTCACCCTCACTGAGAAGTTGTTCCTTCTCACATTCATATGGAACCTCCTATGCTCCAGCTTACACCCATTACACCTTGTCCTATCACTAGATGACATTGAGAAGAGACTGGCTCCATCCTCCTGACACCCACCCCTCTGTCCATGACCATATTTCAGTCATGCGAGCTGTCCCGCCATGTCTCTGTAGCTGCCACCAGATCATAATCACCTGACAGGACACAGATTTCCAGCTCCTCCTGCTTATTCCTCATGGTGCGTGCTTTGGTGTACAGGCATTTCAGGCAGCGAGCTGAGCGCTCCAACTTCACCGTAGGATGGTGGGAGCCCTCCTGGTCTTTATCAATACCAGAGTGTGCAAGTCCAGTGCCTTATTTTCTACCCTACACTTGCAGAGACCATCAGAAACCTGCAGCCCGTGGAGAGGCTACAATGGCTGCAACAGCCACACCAGGAGTTTTATGAGAGCAGTAGCTCTTGGTTTCCCTGGTCACCCTCAGAGGTTTTACAGCACCATGCATTAAGAATGAACAAAGACCTGCTGTTCCTCATCAGGGACCTTATGATTCTGTCCATGGGGAGGAGGCTTCAAACATAGATAACCTTTGCAAGCAGAAATAGCCATTCCTGGGTGTAACACGAGAGATAGGCAGAGAGAAAAGCATCCACAGTGCTCTGGGGAATCTCAGAACATGAAGCAGGGAATTTGCATCGTTGGTCAGGGTGGAGAAGAAAGGTTAGTCGTGGGGCAGCAGGAGGAGGAGAGGAGTGCGGTAGCAGAGTTTGTTCATGTAAATTTGGCTTGTGGACTGATTTTCTCTTGGATGTGACACAAGCAAAAGTTGCTTCTGCACAGGACTCAAGCTCCAGCTGCTGCTTCTCTCTACAGAGCTCACAGTGCACCAGCTGTCACGGACCCCTCTTTTGAGTGGGCTGTGCTCTTTGACATACAGATACCAGGGGCACCTATGAGCAGTTTTCAGAGCACAAGGGCTGATAAACTTTCAAAGGCTTCGCTGGAGCCTGTGCACTTTGCCCTTCCATCTGTGCTGAGGCTCTGATCTCCTGTAATCACGAAGAGCACTACCAGCAACACTTTCTGCACAGCCGTGACCTGTGTGGTTTTCCTCTCAGCTCATTATCCAGTCTGAAACAACTGGCATGAGCCTTGCTCTCAGCCAAATACTCGATTCTGCTAATGGATCTGACCATGAATCCCACACAGCTGTTTACTGTACCCTTTGTACTGGAGTCATCAGTGAAGGAGGAAGGAGGGTAAACAGTAATTACTATGCAGATTTCAAAGAGAAGTGCATCTGTGCCTTTGGTTTCTGCTTTGTTTGGTGACATCTTCACAGGACAAAGTGGAGGGTTGGTTTTTTTGCCTTAACCCTTAAATGTGCGGGGGAAGGGTGAATTTGTTGTGATATTAATTATCAGATGCATTTTTTAAAAAAATAAAACCAACACAATGCCAAACTAACCCCATTCCCTAGGACTGGAGATGCTGCATCTCACTAAGTGGCTTCCTGGAGGAAAATTATCCACGAAGGAACAAATTCCCATTTTAATTAGAAGGGAATCTGTGAGAAGAGCTTTTCCACGAAGGAAACAAAAAGGCAGAGCTCATGTGTCTAGTGCATATATTAGCACTAAGGACATGGAAATTAATTGGATTTATTACTAGTCACAGCTGCAAGATGCCTCATTTCTAAGTTTATTTTTCAGAAAGTGGTGGGAGGAGTGGGATTTAATCGTCATCTCAGTTAAGGCAATGAGCCAAAACTAATGGTCTCTTCTTGTTTAGAGAGGCCCCAGTTCAGTGGAGCACCTAAGCATGTGTGTGGCTCTCTCCGCGGTTTCCAGGGGATGCTCTGTGGCTGCTAGAATGTTTGTTGATGAGCAAGATGCTCACAGATGCTTATGGTCGGGGAGGAAGAGGAAGCATTTTCCTGAATGGCTGTCGGAATTAATGGGATGATTAGTTAGGATCATCCCATGTTATTATTTCTGTCCAGAAGAGAGGAAATTACTTTCCAGGGAAGGAAAAAAAAAGAAGGCAATGATAATCTCAGTGATGAGCTCTCCCTGTTGCCTTTAAGTCCTTAGTGTGAAAACAACAAAATCTCTCCCTGCATTCACAGGTGATGAAGAGGCGAGGTGGGGCTGGCAGGACCCATACTCCCAATGCACTGGGCACAGCTGGGGCAGAGGTGATGGCACAGATACAATGGAATTAATTGTGTTTCAATTATAAATCAAAACTAAGTAAATCAAATCTGCCTACAAAGAGGTTTTAAAAAAAATGGATCCTGCAAGTCACTGGAAAGACCGGGGCTGGGCTTCCTGCAGTGACCGAGCTGCAAAGAAACATCATTCTTTTTTCCTCTCGCCTTCTCCTGACTGCAGAGTCTCATCCTCTCTCTAACCCAGCAGAGCACAGTTTTCTTCCGTTTGGTTTGCTCCACCATCACCGGGTTCTTTTTCTGCTGTTTTAAAACACCAAACCAACTATCCAAAAGGTTGGATCTGGTCCTGAAGAAAGCCACAGCTCCCTCATGATGGCTCCAGCAGGTACAGCACTGAGGTGGGAAGCCAGGAGCCCAGCTGTAGCTCAGTCCTGGCCCCACTGTCCCTAAATCACAGCCTCTCTCATGTTTTCTAGGCTGCATCACTTGGAAGGATGTGGAAAAGGTGCCTAAAGGAGCTTTCAGAGATCTCTCTGTAGATGAAGCAAACCAGAAGGTGTTTAATGGGAAAGCTGACCACGAGTGTCATTTACAGAGCACTTATCTCTCCTCCCCAAGACAGGGTTTGGAGGATTTGGGGAGCTTCCTAAACCGGAAACCGCTTTTCTGAGGCAACGACTGACTGACTGCCTTAGGCAGGGAGGTGTCAGGCTAACAACAAAAGGGAAAGGCACAAAGAGGGGACAAAGGGAAACTCGTTTAGCACATAATGAAGGTGCTGAGAACAAAATTAATCAAAGCAAAGAAGAGAACTTACTTCATCAGCTGTCCACCAAAGGTGGGCCCTGGCTCATAAACGGGAGTCACTGCTCTACAGGCAAAACCTTGTCTTAGCTGGGAAGATGGAAACCTGGTGGGAAGCTGATAACAGTGTTAAAATCATGGCTTTTAGGAAGGCAGGAGTGGAGACAAGATGAAGAGCAGTTACAAGGAGGATCCTGAACATTCAGGTCGTTGGATTCAGTAGTAAATTAATCGAAAAATTGATGACTCAATCATCTAAAATAGAAAGCACAAAATAGACCAGCCAGTATCTGCAGCAGAGCATAAAATGAAACCTGCAAACCATCTGAACATCTCCCTGAGCAGCTACCAAAGGCAAGGAGGGGGAAAGGGCCAGATTGTCATGGGGAAACTTCAAATGGAGCAAATTCTGCGGGAAAGCTGCACATATTACATATTTGTAAAGATGATGGTGATTATTTCCTGTCACAAAAGAACTCACACATCCAACAGGAGAGAATTGTATATTAGACCTCATTTTCTTGGCAGATACAGAGAATTTGGTCACAAGCCTAAAACTGCACCGTGGCTGAGGTAGGGAGTGATTGCCACTTGAAAACATTTGTTATGTGCAGACAGAATACAATCAAACCCAGTAAGATGCTGCCTGGCTGCTCTCCCAGGCTGCTGTTAAAACCTGGTGAGCTAAATCAGTTCAGAGAAAGAATTTAAACATTAAAAAAACCCCAAACCAAAACAACCAAGGATGGTAGTTGAGGGGTATGAAGAATTTCTCTGTACTGACCAAAAGGCACAATCTCGCAACCAAGAGACTATTTCAGTGGCTATAATAACAATCCCTCCTTCACCAAGAGGAGAACATCAATATTCTTTATGAAACAAATGGAGAACAGGGAAATCAAAGGCAGTGAATACAGATCAGAAGGTAGGGCCTATAGATCCTGCATATGGGAAACATCAGGGCACAAGAAGACAGCCAAGAGAATTTGGGCAATTTTAGTTTTTTAAGTCCAGAGAAACTTCTCCTCTTCCACATAGGGAGCAATACCCCTGCAGCAAAGGCAGCGACGTGCACACAATGTTTTTGCGACGTGCTCTTTGAAAACAGCCAGATGGTGGAGTTACATCGCATGGGGCTGATGACACACTTTTCACTCTGGTGATAACACGGGTGATCATTAGACACAGGCTAGATTTTTTCACATCAGCAGGTTTGTACACCCTGCAGCTAAGTAGAACTGCCTGCTCTGGGCTTCTGCCTTCAGACTTTCCATTGCTGCTTTGCTGTCAGGAGCAGTGCTGGGAGCAGAGGGGTGGCCAAAAAGGGTGTTAGGTAAGAACAGGTAATGCAACACCTACAGCTCTGGGAGTAGCCTTACAGTAAATCACTGCTGATATGTGGGAGCCGCTTGTACCATTGGCAAACAGATCTTTCCTATCCTCGTCAGGAGCAGTAGGGCTTGCCTCTGGGATCCCAGAGATTAAATCTTATGAGGAATCCATAGTGTTGTTGCTGGATGTTGCCCTTGGAGCAGTGGGAAGGACCAGGGCACTGGGTGGAACAGGATCTTGCTGACACTCCCCTACAGCTCCTGGATTTGGGACTCACAGTGGGATCAAGCATTTGCCTTTCCAGCTGGATACTCCCAAACCCACTTCATCTGGGTTTGTTAAGAGAGATTATTTATTGCAAAGCTGGTTTAGAAATTCCATATAAATAATCCTCAGCCTCTTCCCTGCTCTTTAGCAGAGCTGCAGCCCTCCAGGGCGCTCCCAACACATCCTCAGAGTTGCTGGAACAGCAGAGTTAGTTACCAAAACCTTTTACTGATGGAGACAGATCCAGAGGAGGGGTGAGCCCAGGTCAGCTCGATGAGCACATGGCTGGGGTCACTTCCAGGACAAGACAGTGCACTGCTCTCCACCTCTCTGACTGAGCCCATGCTGACCACCCTCCCACGCAGGTAGGCAGATCCTCTTTTCAAGATGAAGGGGGGGACTGGTGCTTCCTGGCCCTGCTGTGTGATGGTGACCACCCTGCTACTGACCCACAGAGCTGTCCCCACTTCCACTGCAGCTGCATGGAAATCAGCCTCTGTAAGTGAACCCCATGAGCCACAGTTGGCTTCATGATCAATAGCCAACTTGCCCCCTCATGGTCTCTTGGTCTCTTCTCCCAGGTCACCAGCAATAGAACAAGAGGAAACAGCCTCAAGTTGTGCCAGGGTAGGTTTAGGTTGGCCAGTAGGAAAAGCTTCTTCACTGACAGAATGGTCAGGGATTGGAACAGGCTGCCCAGGGAGAGGGTGGAGTCATCATCCCTAGAGATGTTCAACAGACAAGTAGATGTGGCACTAGGAAACATGATTTAGTGAGCATGGTGGGGTAGGGTTGAGAGTTGGACTGGATGATCATGGAGGTTTCTTCCAACCTCAATGACTGTGATTCTATGGCACATATGCATAGGTGTGTACCAGTTGGTATCTTCAATTTTGCTTCTTAAGAAAGAAGCAAAGCTACGGAGAGCTGCGCTGATCTGCTGTACTTGTGCAGCTGTGGTGAGACAATACTCTAAACAATGTCCACACACACCCACCTTCACTTTCCCAGAAAACGCCTGTTGCACCACTACCGAGAAAACCCCCTTGGTTATTAGCGATTAATGAAAACACTCTCCAAAGAGGTGGGAAGGAACAGGAAAGCTGATCAGCCCAACCCAGCTTACCAGAGCCAGAGATGTGGGGTGTGCAGTGCCAAGCAGCAGTTGATGCAACATGAGCAGTCCTTGAGCCAGGAAACAGAAGAGGAGCTGAAATCCCGTTGCTGTACAGCTAAGGCCTGGCTGAAAACATTAGGACAAAAAGCAAAGAGCAAAGTTATGTCCCTTGAGGCCACCATAAACACCATCATGCTCCTGGGTGTTGTTGGCTATGGCACATCATAAAATCATGGAACAGTAGGGGTTGGAAGGGACCTTTAGAGATGATTGAGCCCAACCCCCCTGCCAAAGCAGGATCACCTAGAGAAGGTCACACAGGGCTGCATCCAGGTGGGTTTTGAAAGCCTCCAAAGAAGGAGATTCCACAACATCTCTGGGCAGCCTGTTCCAGGGCTCTGTCACCCTCACATTAAAGAAATTTCTCCTCATGTTGAGGTGGAACCTTCTGTGTTCAAGTTTATACCCGTTACTCCTTGTCCTGTTACTGTGCATCAAAGAACCATAGAAAAGAGATTGGCTTCTTCCACTTGACACCCACCCTTCAGATATTTGTAACATTAATAAGATCAGGCTCTCAGTCTTCTCAAGACTGAACAGCCCCAGGTCTCTCAGTCTTTCTTTGCAGGGGAGATGCTCAAGTCCCTTAACCATCTTCATAGACTTCCATTGGACTGCCTCCAGTAGAGCCTTGTCTGTCTTGAAATGGGAGCCCAGTATCAGTTCTTATTGATTCGGACTGTTTTTTAGCAAGGGACTGAGTCAATGAAGTCACACACTCTGGATTCATTGCTGTCAGCTCGCTCAGAATTACGTGTATTAATGACCAGATTATATCTGTTTGTGTAACACAAATTACCACGGAGTGACAGCGGGCATTGAAACGCTCCTTGTCTGTTTGACACACATAAATAATGGAGGAGCTCACGCTGCATTTGGTACACATGACTAACCTTTTATCCCCAGCACCCCCGGTTCAGGCTGTAGAGACCACTTGGGTTTCAAATTCCTCGCTCCAGCTGTCATTAGCCTCGCAAAGTGTTAGAGAATCGGAGGCTAATTGATGTCCTTGTTGGACATTATTTTATTAGTCAGGCCTGGTGAGCATCAAGTGGAATTTTAATGCTCTTCTATTCTTGGGTCCCTGTGGCCGTAAACGTTAGGGATGGGAAATAATTAACTGCACCCCAAGACTTTTAGGAAGGGGCAAATAAGTTATCCCGTGGGTTTGGGCTGCTCCGGCTGCCCCGGTGTTGTGACCAACGCAGAATCCTTGCTGAGATGAGCTGAGCTTTCTGCAGTTGGAAGCAACAGCCCAGAGCTTGGTCCCCCAGTGGTAGTAGTTCATAGGGTGGTTTATTGACCAGATCTGAGGTCCACATAATCCTTGGGTGTGGATGGTCCTCAGGGAAGCTGCCATGGGGAACAGGTAGAAGCAAAGAGCCTTGAGAGAACGTTCCAATGGAGGTTCAAGGGATAAAGCTGTGGCACCCTGCCTGGTGCTTGTTGCTGCACTGAAAATACATCGCTGCACCAAGCTGTCCGCAACATGTGGTGAAGAATAAAGGATTTTCACAACCTGCTGTGAGCTTCTGGCTTGTCTGAAAACCCACGTGCCTGGTCACGGAGGGGTTGGAGCTTAATGGTTGTGTCGCTCATTGGTCAGGACACAGAGCTCCAAGTCTGTGCTGGTTCTGAGTGCCTTCCAGCAGCAAGACCACAGCTGAGGGACCCAGGGTGAAATCGAACCCCTCTGAGTGTGGGGAGGAAGGTTTTGCTCTGGTAGTTTACAGGCAGAGCACGGTGCTTTGAAGGTACCAGCCTTTTTGCTTTAAAACTGGCTAAATGACTTAAAAATGAGCAAAGACCTATGAATCAGGGACAAAATCAACTTTTGGTCAAGTTGAAATGAAATTGGGTCATGTTTTCCATTTTAAATCTTCATCAAATTGTTTTCCCTTTCCTTAAGAGCACAGGGAAGTCCATTGTAACCCCAAACCTCCAGAGCATGGCCAGCAAGTGCTCCTCAGTACCATCCTCTGCTCATGTCTTGGGATTTCTCCCCTTCCTTACACCCTTCACTCTCCTCTGTGTAACATCTGTAGCGCAGGAATTGCCCCTTTCTACCTGAGTTATTCCACATTTGTTTCAAATGGAGCAGCTGAGATCACAGCGTAATGCAAAAATAAATAACTTAAAATAAATCCTCCTTCACTCTCACAAGATCCCTACTCCATCCCCTCTCACAGACCGCATGGGCTTTCCAGGAGCTGAGGAAAAATGAGCAGAGATCTTGGGCACACCAGGCTATTCATACATTAGGCAATAATTATAATGTATATTAACTGCCTGGGTGTTGAAAGGGTCCCAGCGTGAGATTGCTGCTCTAATAGGAGACAGAAGTGATAAAAGACAGTAATAGATTGCCTTTCAGATGTGGAATTAAAAGCAGCAACTCATTAGATTATTTTTTTCACAGCCTCTAATCGCAAGTAGTTTCCTTTCAAGTCAGATTTCCATTTCCAAGGCTAAGCTCAGCAACACAAACAGAAATTAAAGAGGGGAGGGGGAGGCAGGGGTCCTATTCTGACCTCTCCAGCATCATAGGAATGGGGAGTAACTGCGATGAGCTCGGCAACGCTGCCCAGGCTGAGCCTGAGCCCAGGAGCCAGCCCACTAGGCAGCCTTCTGAAGGGACTATCATCTAAAGAGCAGGATTTGGCAGCTTTTCTTTATTATTCCCTTTTTTTTTTTTTAATACTAGCTGCAGCCACCGAGTTTCCTTTTTTAAGAGATAGCTGAGAAGATAAAGCTTTTGAATTAGAGCAATCAAACAAAAAAATGAAGCTACTTCAAAGCACTGGCGGAGATCCTTAAAAAGTGACATTTCCACTTACCCATCCAGTTTGTCTCTAGCAGGGAATGCTTTCCAGACCATTCTGGCTGCTCTTTTGAAAAGAAAAGTACAGAAAGCAGGAAAATAAAGTGCTGGGTTTTAGCTGAGCTGGGAAGTGCAGTAAATAACATTCATTAGCTTCTCCAGGACAGTTTTAATGACTCAGAGTTTTAAATCGTTCATTCAATGTATTTATGGGCTAAACAGTAGACCGGCTTCAAACCCAAATCCTTTGGCAGGAGCTGCATAATCCATAAAACATTTGAAGGGGGGAGCACAGGGGGAGAGGAAAGGGGGTATAAAATCAGTCTGGGAATGGTGTTGCTGGTCAAATTTCATCTAGATCTGCCACAAAGTCCTGTTTTATCTGCTTGATGGCACCTAAAAATAAAGGAGTACAGAGCACCTCCATCTTCCCACCCCCAGAGCCAGGACCAGCACAACCACATGCACGTTCTGGCTGCCCAAAGCTCGGCTTAACCAGGTTTCACCACTGCATTTATAGTAGCCAAGCTCCTAAACACGGATGGGGATTTGGATGGAGCAGCACCAAAGCTGCACTTTTTCCACTGTGCCGTCCATCTTCCCAGGGTGGGAAATAAGCTCTTCAGCAGATGAGGATTTTCACAGGATTCACGCACAAAGCCAGGCTTGGGGCTTAGGCTGGTCTAAGCCTCCCAAAGTGGCATGGTCTGTGTCCCCTGGGACTAATCCTGCTGTATCCTGCCAAGTGGGGTGCTAGTTCTGACGAGTGGGGGAGTCAGGAAGCTGGGACTTGTCTGTGCACCAATGCTGCTCCAGGAGAGCTGGGGGAATCGAAGGAAAAACCCCACAACTTGGTCAGGGCTCTCTTTGAGGAGTGTGGGGATGTAGAGAGCAGCTGGGGGCTTATCTTGAGCCTCAGAGCTGGCTTTGGGTGCACCCCAGTGCGGTACAGTCACAGCTGCCTGCTGGGAAGTCCATCCTCATGCTCAGCTCCATTAGGTTGAGGTTGTTTCTGCCAGTTTATCCCACCATAGCCTGCTCTGATGCCAGCTAAAGGGACTTGTCAAGGTGGTTTAGTGGCCAAATGGGCAGAAACCTGAAGTCCATGCCCACAGCCCGGCTGTCATCTGCAGGAGATCTCTTGGCTGATGGTAGACGGGACCTCACCTGGCCTGGATCTTGCAGCAGCAAGCGGTGAAGTGGACCAGGTCACACCAGCATTGCCACAAGCCAGGGCCCACCAGACCAAGCTGTCCTGCAGCAACTCACAGAGCCCAGACTTGCCAGCATATGGGGGCAAGAGATCAGTGTCCTGAGACAGAGACTCAGTGCAACTGGGATGTGCTGTTCTCCTAAAGGAGTTGTTCCTGCAAACTGCATTGCACCACCTGATAGGGAAGGAGTGGAGAGAGGTTGGGAGCTGCAAGGGATGGAGAAATCATGGGCCAGCATTAAAGGCAGTGCCCAACAGGCCAAGGGCTGCTTACAGACATCTCCTGTCTGGGCCTGTGCCCCACAAGAGACACAGACCTGGGCAGGACTCCCTGGGCAAAATACCCCATCAGGAAGATTTTAAGAGAAGTCTCCAGCATTTGGGGAACTGGAGTGGGCTGGGGGTGCTGCAGAGGCACCAGCTCACCCTGGGGTGGCATGGGACCCTGGAGCCAAAGTGACTTTGGTCAGTTTGGTATGAAAGCACTTGGGATTCACTCAGTCAGGGCTCAGGTCTCACCTCCAGTGGTGTAAATCAGGAGCAAAATCACTGCTTCTGCAAAGCATGGATGTGTTGTTGGTGCAGAGGTGATGAGAAGCAGGGAAGATGCAGCAGCTTGAGGGACATGATGTTGTGGTTAAGACATGTCTTGGAGAGCTCTGCAAGAGGAAGGAAGGGAACATACAGGATTTCCTTTTTATCATCTGTAACCACTTCCTCAGTCTCCACTGTCAGACAAGAAAGAGTCCGCAGGAAGGTGCTGTGGGCCAGGCAGGAAAGGGATTTCATCCCTATCACACCACACTGCAGCACATCAGGTTTGCTGGGATCAGAAGGATATCACAAGCTGGCTATCCAACCTGTAGTCCCCACAACATGCAGAGCCTGTTGCCACACTCCAGCTTGGCTCTGCTCCCCAATCCAGTTCATTCCTTCAGACACAAAAGGCTCGAGCCCTGCGGCCATTTGGTTTATAGACATAGGATCAGGACCTAAAAGTAGCCATTAACCCCCCTCTAAAAAGCCCCCATGGATTATTTTTTGTGTTGCTGAATGCTCTCCCCTTGCTCCCCCTTCCTCCCAGTATCCTGTTGCATGTGGAGCTGAGCACAAAAAAATGCACAGCTGAAAAGGAAGCATCGCCCCGAGGAAACCAGACCCACAGTGAGCGCTTCCCATTACTGCCCCGTGTGCTAAATCCACTGGGGACAAGCAGCTCAGTCTGAAAAACTCCAGCACCTCCCAAGCTCTTTTCTGATTACACATCCCCGCTACAGCCGGCAATAAAATCCTGCGGCTGCATCTACAAGATCAATTCCGTGGCTGCGCTCCCGCACTTAGAGCCGATCAAATTACTCCTCACCCCACGGAACCCAATGAACGGCTCTGCGTGGCGACAGCCCCAAAGGAGAGAGAATGGAATTCAACATGAAAACTTGGTCTAGTGGGCATGGATTGATGGTTGGACTGGACGATCTTGGAGGTCTCTTCCAACCTTAACGATTCTATGATCGAAGATTCATTTTGATTAAGAGGTTCCATGTGAAAAGAGGCAGGGCCAAGAGAGAAGGAGCTGGGCAGGACTCCTGGGCTGAGGAGCTCTGTGGCAGGAATACCTGTAATAACAGACCTGCTGGGGGAATGGTGTAGCCAAGCAGGGCACGAGGCTCCGTGCTGCAATCAAGCAAGCAGCATGTCCCCTGCTAACACAGGTGGTTGTTAATGCTCTGTCTGAGCCCCAGATTAAATGTTGGTGACCAGAAGGAAAAAAAACGTGGTGTTGGTTTTATGGACAGGTCTGAGGAGCCAATAGCAGGGGGGAGAAAGTGCCCTGAAAAATAAAAACGGGAAGGTAATGAACAGTTCTGACAGAAAATGGATAATTCTATGGCAGGATGAGATCCCCTGTAACTTGGCTGTGCCCCTGCCTGATCCTGATTTGAAAACAAACTCACTAGCAGAAATGGTGCTGCTTCCCAAGTAAGAATGAGGATGTAAAAAGAGGGAAGGCTTTTTCTCGTGCTCTGGCCTTAACTGCTGCAGAAACCTCAAGGCAGCCACTTACAATGTGGACAGGGCTTCTTCTTGTGAATAGACACAGAAGATGCTTATTGTGCTGAACCCTAGAGCACTAAAAAGACATGTGCAGCACTTAGACACGCTTTATGTGTCTATTCCCTACATCTTCAGTCTCAAAATCAGGTTTCCCTGACTTTTTCTAGGTGAGGGATCAGAAAATCACAGAATCACAGGAGGCTGGAAAAGACCTGTAAAAGCCCCCACTCGCTGTGAGCCCTCACATTCATCAATACCCTCCTGTCCAGCTGCTAAGACTAGGTGATGCCACGTCACACAGAAAGGGATGGCAGGGAAATAGCTCCTGGAAAAAAGAATCAATGACCAGCCCACTTGTTTGTGACCCAAGAAGCAGACTCAGTTTTTAAAAGCAGGAGAGGAGCAGCGAGAGGAGACAGGTGCTCTGGGAGCAGAAGGTGAGATTTATGTGAACAGTTGTGGGAGGGAGGAGGAGGGCTTTGGGGCTCAAGAAAAACCTGCAACTGTATTTTTTTTCCCTTCGAGTGCCACTGGCTGCCAGAAGCTCCATCAAACTCGTCACTCTCCTGCCGTGGCCACGCAGAGGCTTTGCAGGAGGTTCCCAGGCACCTGAGAAGAGCAACAGGGTGTGGGAAAGTGAGTTGGGGGTAGGCATGGGCAAGAGCTTGGCCAGGTAGGTGGGGAAATGGGAGGAAAACAAAGAGAAAGAGAAAAACAATCTGCGCCCCAATGACTTCAGCTTAGGGGTTTTATTTTGCCTTAATTTTCTCAGGTAACTTTGGTATCCTTCTCCCTCTGTTCTCAGCAGTTTGACTCATTTTTCCCTCTCAGGGGAGGGACAGACTGTCCATGTCAGCATCTGCCTGCAGGCAGACTGACTGCAATAATAACACAGATATGTAAGTTTATATAACTATATCCATATACAGGGGTCCCTGAGACTCCCTAAGCCAAGAGTATCCAGGGGCATGGTCCACCATCATCCTCCACTTCAAACTTCACTTTGAAGAAGAGAGAGAAGGTGCCTCTTGAAGGCATTTCAAAGCCAGGTTTAAGGTCTTAAGCTGCTTCCCTGCTTCCTGGAATCAGGTTCTCCACTGCAGCACCGCAGCCCTGGCAGTCGAACATCCCACTTGCCCTGAAGATGGATCTTGGTACAAGCATTTTATGACAATGCAGCTCCCATGTATGAATGGGGAGGGCTTGGGAAGAGGGCCAAGCTGGAGCACTGGGGTTCTAACATTACTTTATGGATAGCAGCAAATTTGGAGTGCAGCATCTCTGCCCTGAGACTGGAGAAGTCCTGCCATGGATGTGAATGGGTTACACATTATCCTCATTTGTAATTTCAGGCGTGATACTCTATTTCTTGCTTGTCTCGTGATATAAAATCACCAAGTGTTGTAATGTCTTTAGGATCTGCTACAATGGGGACTGAGTCCATGGGTTGACTCCTACAGGGTGGTTAGGTCTCAGAATGCCAACGTCTGACCTGACCATCAAGGAGCAACTTTTCCCATTGCCTTCCCCACTGGTTATTCACTTTCCCACCAACTCCTTGATCTAAATGGGATTTCAATGGTTGTTGAAGTCTTTTTCTTCCCCCTGCTGGAAATAGCCATTTCCCACAAGCTAGAATAGGCTAGTGCCATGTGCTGAGATCTCTGCACTCAAACCAAACATTTGCAAGAACTTTGGCTGCTTATGGCAAACGTCCTCAATCTTCACTTGAAGTCGGAAGTCCCTTGGAAAGCAATTTCTGACGAGTTTTGTTTTCCAATTAGAATGTGGCTTTATAAATAGGCTGCTATTAAACCAAGTGTGTTAAACCATAACCTCTACAGCTGAGTCATGGGAGAAAACCTCTTGCAGTGCTCTCCTAATGGGGGCAGCCTTGGCTGCAGTGACCATGAGATGGTGGAGTTCAGGGTCTCATATGGTAGGAACAGAACACCTAACAATCACAACTCTGGACTTGAGGAGGGCCAACTTTGGCTTTTTCAAGCAATTGCTAGGGGAAGTCCCATGGGACAGGGTACTGGCAGGTAAAGGGGCCCAAGATAGCTGGGTAACATTCAAAGACCACTTCTTTGAAGCCCAACACAAGATCATGCCAACATCAAGGAAGTGAAGGAAGGGAGCCAGAAGACCTGTGTGGTTAAACAGGGAGCTGCTGGGCAAACTGAAGAGGAGAAGAAAGTCTATAGGGCATGGGAGGAGGGGATGGCCACTTGGGGTGATTATAAGGCTCTGGTGAGAGAGTGTAGGGATGCAATTAGGAAAGCCAAGTCCTCCTTGCAAGAGAGGTCAAGAGCAACAAAAAGGGCTTCTTTAAATACATTGCAGGTAAAACTAAACCTAGAGGCAATGTAGGCCCCCTGCTGAATGGGGTGGGTGCCCTGGAGACATATGATACAGAGAAAGCAGATATGGAACAGCTTCTTTGCTTCTGTCTATACTTCTGAGGGCTGTCCTGATATCAAGCCCCAGACTGCTGAGACCACAGAAGAAGTTGAGACAAGAGAAGAGTTTGCTCTGGTTGATGAGGACTGGGTTAGGGATCAGTTGAGCA
>JAOXOE010000441.1:41891328-41904687 GCA_028565055.1 Phoeniculus purpureus
TCCTGCTGTGGCAGGGGGATTGGACTAGATGATCTTTTGAGGTCCCTTCCAATCCCTAATGTCCTGTGATTCTGTGAGTCTGGTGGAAACACCTGGACAGATAACTTGGCTCCATTGCTCTTGCATTCACCCACCCAAACCCACCAACAGCCCGTGTCATGGCTATGCAGCCCCCACCTTCTGTCCTGTAAAAGATCTGCTGCACGTTGAGTTGCATTCAAAGGAAAACAATGGAAATTGTGCCCATCCTGCAAATGGTCTGGGAGGTTTCAGGGACCTCTGCACAGGTACAGCTGTTCTGCCACTGATACCAGCTTGAGTGAAGGTGGACCTTGCCATAAGCTAGCCACTGGCAAAAGCTTCAGAAGAGCAGCCCACATGCAGTTTTCCATCGCTAGTCCTGGAGGTGTCATTGGATATTCTGCAATCAAAGAACTTGTGTTTTGAGTTTGGGTTGTTGGTTTTTTTATAGCCTCATAACCACTTAAACCCACTTCTTTTGAAGGAGAAGGGGCCTCTTTCTTTGTTCAGTAGTGAGGAGTGGATTGGCAGAGGAAAAGGAGAGGACAACCCCTTTGAAATGACTCCCCTTGAACCAAGCAAAGCACCTGGGTCTACAGCACAATGGAGGCAGAAGTACTTGCTGGCTTTCTCTGGAGAAATAAACACAGTGATTTCTGCAGCAGCTCACACATCTAACAAAAGACAGGCAACAATTCCACAGTCTCCCTTCTCCTGAAGGTGGGAAGTCTGGTTACACTCACCCCCTTCCCGAGTTGTTGGCACATCCCTAGGACAGCGTGTGTTTCACAGGAGCGCATAATATGACTGAGAGATCTAGAAATCAAGGACGATCACAAAAGCAATAAATACCAACCCCAGCACTGAGACAATCAGCGAAGCAAGAGCAAACCAATTCAGCCTTGAGTTTTCACTTAACGGCAGCAACGCCCCTGCCTCTGCCTGGGAAGTTTGCAGGCGTTGGCAGCTCTGGAAATTCACCTTGTGTAAACTCAACAGAGAGATGAAAAATATGTTCCAGCTCCAGGCAAAGCTACTGAGAAGCTGCAAAGTGGCTGAAGGAGGAGTCGGCAGACAGATTAATGTGGGGATTGATGGAATGGCCAGAGCAGCCAACTGAACTCGGCTGGACATGTGAGCGGATCGATAGGGGTATGTAAGCCGTGTCTAGCCTGTCCAGTCAGTGAGAGCTTTGGAAATGATGGGTTGAAAGCTTAGAAAGCATGGCCAGAAAACGGGGCTGACCTTAACTCTGCACTGCGAGGAAGAACCCAAAACAAAAGTCAGAGCACTCAAATCACCCTGGTGCTTGGAGGGCACTTGCATGTCTGAGAGCAGAGAAAGCACCACAGTATCCTACAAAAGAGGAACAAGAAAGCACAAACAGAGGGGTTTGTGCCAGGAGCTCTCACCCCTGATGGAGGGAATGTCTTCCACGTTGGGACTTGAGTTCAGTTCCTCTACTTCTACACAGGGAAGTCAACATTTGATGCCCCAAGCAGCTGCTGTGCCTTCCCTTGATTATAGGAGAAGCAAATAAAAGGTTTTACAACCTTTTTACCCGTAAGCAAATATAAGGTTTTCAATCAGCATTTACACAGGTTCCTGTCTTTCGGCTGCAGGAGCCAGGCTCTTCTGAAATCCCCTTCATAAAAAGAAGACTGCAGGAAGAGACTCCGCTGCCACATGAAGCTTCTCTGCACCAGCAGCTCGTGAGAAACTTCTCCTCTCAGAGGGAGCATCAAGCCTGCTAGCAAAAAAACATTTTCATTCATATGGATATTTTGGCATCACAGTCCATCTCCATCCTGGTGACTTCATAGAATCAGAGAATCATTTAGGTTATAGAAGACCTTCAAGACCATTTAGTTCAACCATTAACCCAACTGTTCCAAAGCCACAGCTAAACCCGGTTCCTAAGGTCCAGATCTCCACAATTTTGAAACACATCCAGGGATGGCGATTCAAACCCCTACCCAGGCAGCCTGTTCCAAAGTCTGAGGACCCTTTCCAGGAAGAAGTTTTTCCTAATGGCCAGCCTGAACTTCCGCTGGCACAACTTTAGGCCATTTCCTCTTGTCCTGTCACTTGTTACTTGTGAGAAGAGACCAACCCCCTCCTCTCTCCAACCTGCTTTAAGGCAGTTGTAGACAGCAATAAGGTCTCCCCTCAGTCTCCTTTTCTTCAGATTAATCAGACACAGCTCCTTCAGCTGTTCCTCACAAGGTTTGGTCTCCAGACCTACCTTGTTGTCCTTCTCTGGACCTGCTCCAGCACCTCAGTGTTGAAGAATGGGCTTTGAAACCACTCCTGAAGCTGCTGTCTGCTTGCCAACCACCTTCAGAATGGGGGTATTTGAGATTTAAAGGAGGCTCTGCCGCTCAAGCTAACAGCACCCCCAGTCAGAACAGAGCAGACTAACCTGACCTGGGGGGACAAAGGAGTACAAACACTTAAGCTTGGGCCACTCTAAGCACCCCAATGCTGCACTGAGGGGCTGTGGAACACCAGCATGGGAGGGCAAAGGTAATGATGAGCAGCAGTAAAATGGGCTGAGCTGGTCACCTAACCACAGCCTTGTAGGAGACAGCACTGATCACCCCACAGGTGTCCAGGCCAGCAGGTATTTCTGGCATCAGCTTTCCATAAAGCACAGTGTGCAGGAGATCCCTACATCTCAGGCCAGCAGGGTTTCCACACCTGGAAACCTCCTCTGTTTAAAAGTCTCCTAATGATCTCCTCTGACTGTTGTCATAGCCAGTTGCTCTCTGACCTGTAGCAGGGAGAGGAGCAGGGTTTGGTGGCTGCCTCGCCTTTCCCACGCTGGCTCTAGAGGTTGGCAGCCTCCTGCTCAACCTCAGCCTCTCTCAGCTGAAATCAATAGAGCGGCTTCACTTTTCAACTTTTGGAAAATCTGGGCCACACCTCAGCTGAGAGCTGGCGTCATCCCCTGATAGCCATCAGCTCCTGGAGCCACGGAACCACTCCATAGGATGCCAAAGGCTCCTCTGGGAGCTGCTCCACCGACCTGATCCATCATGTCTTCAATATCTGTGATCAGGAACTCTGAAATTCAAAATAATATTTTAGAAGTTGTTTTCAAATGGAGAAGGATATTCCTAGCGGGGCTCAGAAGCAGGCTGGCTGCCAGCCCTGCCATGTGGAGCAACAGGCAGCAACATGGACCTGTGCAGGCTGGGGAGCAACAAGGGAGCCATGGGGTGCACCAGGCAGGAAAGAGAATCATAGAATCATTAAAGGTGGAAAAGTCAACCAAGATCAAGTCCAACCTTCAAAGCATGCCCACTAAACCCTGTTCACTAGAGCCACATCTACTCATTTTTTGAACACCTCCAGGGATAGTGACTCCACCCCATACCTGGGCAGCCTGTCCCAACCCCCTGACCACTACGTTAGTGAAGAAATTTTTCCTCATGTCCAATCTAATAGGACAGTTTGCTCCATCCTCTGACAAAGCACAAACCAAAGGACTGTTAATCATTCCCTGTTACCTTGAGTGATGCCTGCAAGATACAGAGAAGCACCAGACGATGCCGACAGGGAGATGGGAGCGGGAGGTCATTTCACACAGCCATTTCTCAGCTTTGCTGGTAGAAGGACTTCAGCTCATTCACCCTACATATGTCACCCATGAGGAGTGCACTGGGAAGGGAGCATAGCTCCCACCTCCTACTCCAGCCTGAAGTGCTCTCATCTATTGCCACCATCTGGAGCAGACCCATTGGCCGGGACAGCAGCACAGAACAAGGAACAGCAGGAAAAATCACTTTTTGTCTCTGCTGTGAGCATCGGCAACTGCACCTCTGAAGAAGTGTTTCCTGGCTGAACGAGAAAGCTCTCTGTTAAATAACAGACTTAATGAAAGACAGCTTAAACCCCAAGTATTCCTCACTGAACAACCCAAATTCTTCACTTCTGCGTACGCTCACTGCCCTGCGACACTGCATGTAATACATCCAGGCACACTGGCATGAGGTCTGGGAGCTGAAACTCTATAGCCACTCGCTTGTCCGAGGGAGGAAGATTTACCAGATTAAAGATCAGCAAGATTTAGGAACTGGGCGAGGATTTATCACAGCAGTTTTTGCACTCATCTGCTTTATGTACTCGACTGGGATTTACTCGGAGTTGTCACTACTTGGGCTCTGAGGAGGAAGGACGTGGAATCCTACGTTTCTCGCTCAGTGAGACATCTGAGCTGCTGCCTAAATTTACCCAAGAGAAGGGGCTTGTTGAAGCCGGTACAAGTGTTCATATGGTTCCGTGTAGGCATGTGTTTTAAATATGTAGTGAAACTGAGCCTTGGGCGCTGTAATCCACAATACTTGCAGGCTTCTAGGCTTGTCCCCTGCCCGGCTCCTTTTCAGCTGCTCCAAGCCTTTGCACAGCAAAATCTTCCATTTTGTGCTGGTATTGTGTCAGTTCTATCACCAGCAGCTGCAGCTCAAACCAATCAATACTCCCAGGGACAAAGTAACAGAAAAGCAGTGTTCGATCAGGTACTTGGGCTGTGTCAGAAATCTTTGTGCTACCTTTACTCTTATTTATCCCTTGCTGCAAGAGTTCAGCTCTGAACCCCATAAATGATCTTACTTCTGAGTACTGTTTCCTCTGGTTTCCTCAGGTGTTTCATCTGCCATGCAACAGTGGAGCATCACAGCTAAAAATTTCCATTACATCAAATGCCTTTTAAAAAGCAACCCCAAACCAACCTCTTCCCTATGAAACACACCTACAAGACACAGGAATAGCTATAAAAACAACATATGAATCAATCCCTCTGATTTTGTGTTGTGTTTCTGGTGACGGCCCCCAGCAGACGTCCCCAGCGCGGGAAAAACCAGATCTGTGACACTCACTTCACATTTGCTGAAAACAATGTGAATTTCCAGCTAACTGCCTCACGTGAGAACTGGCCTCAGCCACCCGGCAGCTGACGAAAGGCTCTTGCAGACGGGAACTGGGAAGGAACAATTTAACGCCAGCAAAGGCTTTGCAAAGGGGACTGAGCTTCCCTACAGTGCAGCACCCTGCCTAGAAACCCAGATCATTTTCCCTCTGCTTCTGTTTAAGGGCAGCATTCCCAGGCTGCGTTTCCAAGAGATTCTGAGGTTTACAGCTGTCATTACAGTAATTTTCTCAGGTTTGTGAGGTCCCCTCATATCCTGTTTGAACCGGCTTATCTCTGTTTGGAAGTGATGTGCCTACACGGCGCTCCTCAGGAACAGATGTTCGGCTGATCCTGCATCAGAGCATATTCTACGGCCCCATTTTGAAACAATTACCCTGTCACCACTGAAAGAAACCTAATGGTTGGCTACTAGTCCACTTTTAAAACAACAACCAAAAAAACCCCCAAGCCAGACATGAGAGGTAACCCATGACTTACACTTTTCTGAAGCTTGCTAAGATGCTCTACATGTACAGAACATGCTCAAACAGCAGCATGTTCTGGTTCTGCTGCTGCTCCCAACACTCCCTGTCTGGAGAAACAAATCTCTGAGTGAAGCTCCTGGCAAAGAACTTCCCCAGCTCCACAAGTGGCAAAAATAAAAACAATGAGAATCCTGTATTTACACAAACTAAAAGCTGGTGAATTAGTGAAGAGTGTTTAGAGCAGTTTTGGACCACAGGCTGCTGTCAACACACAAATTCCCTGTGGAACGTGGAAGTGGTTCTGGAGAAGATTGCATCCAACTGAGGGCCACGGACTGGTGGTTATGAGTCCAGATGTCTGTAGCCAACAGCTTGGGACTCATCCATGCAGGGCACTACTGCAGACCCAGTAAATCACAAGATACTGTTGTGCCACAAAAGCCAGTAGAGCTAAAGGGAGATTTAGGTCAGCTAAGAATTTGATTCCCTACATGAAGCAGCAGCAATATCCACAAAAAAGGAACTTGCAGGCCACTCTGACAAAACTCTCTCCCTTTGATCTCATCGAGACTGTTGCTTAAGCTGGCAATGGCTGGACTTGATGATCTTAAAGGTTTCTTCCAACCAAAATGATGCTGTGATACTGAGATTCCTCCAGCCTCATCTCACATGGAAAAATCAAACTCATCCAGATCAAACTGAATGAGCGCCCAGCTTAGAGCCCCTCAGCTGCCAACACATGTCCCCTGCTTGTCCCTATCCTCTTTGCACCTTCTGCAGCATGACTAGTAACCTGCTTCTTGTCATCTCCCTTTTCCCTACATGGCCCCTTCCCTGCAGGGTGCTTCCCACGCAGTGTTGCAGGTGGTTGAGCACAGCCCAATCTGGCAGCTCCATGGCTGACATTTCCTGGCTAGCACAAGGAGCAGTAACAAGGAAGACGGTGACAACGGAGTTTCCAGCATGGAACAGCTGCCAGGCCACGTGTCCCCACTGACACACAGCCTGGCAAGGACAGGTCCAGGTTGCCAGGACCAGGGTGAGCAGGAAGAGCATCTCCAGGAGCAGGCTGAGAGCCCAGGCAGGAACAGCATCTCCAGTAACAGCTCAGTCATGCCAGATGGAGATGGAAGATGAGCTGAGGGTCAGGAGCAGGCTTGCAACAAGCCCAAGCTTCAATTAACTGCCCGAGGCTGCCTGAAATAAAGCTCCTTCTCATATCAGCTGACACTCAAGGCAACTACATTTTTGACCATCAAAAAAAAACTGAAAAGCTTTGCTCTCTGCAATTGCTCGCAGACCTTAGCCAAGAAGTAATCCTGTCATTCAAAACGTTAGCAAAGGAAGTGTTCAGAGCACACAGCACAGGCACGCCAGAGACATTCCCAGGTATTACCCACATGGAGCAGATGTAGAACTCTTCTCATAAGTATATGTTGCTCTCAAGAAAACAGCCCTTAAAATAGGAGTAGCTGAACTGAAAGGCGGAAGTGGCAACAGCGGAACATTTGCAGGACCCCATTCAGGTCACTGCTAGCTCCAAAGACACATTCAGCAGTCAACGCTCTTCAAAAAAAGGTTAGAAGACGACATCGGCTCATTTGGAGGCTCTCAGGCTGCCTTTGGGGTGGGTTCATCTCCACTATCCCCTGATCCCTGCTGTCCAGGGAGGCTGAAGGGAAAGACCCACCTTACCCCAAAGGAAGTGTGTCCAAGAGCAGAGATGACTCACATCCTAGAGGGCCTGTTCCAAAAACCATAGGAGGGGCAGAGAGCTAGCAGAGATGTGGACATCTTCATTGCCCAGTAAACTGAATCCCACCCTCAGCAGAGCCACAGCAGTGAGACTTCTGTATAGGCTTATCTTCACAAACACAGAAATATCTGGTTTGCAACGAAAAGCAAAGAATAGACTCAACACTTATGTCTCCCCTGGAATATTCTTACAAGGTTCATCACTGGTTAAAGTGATTTTTGGCTTCCCACCACCCCCCCAAACTGGCCTTTCTGCCTCTAGGTTCTTGCACATACCCAGGAGTGCAGGACTCAGGGACAGAATTACCAGGGTTACAATTCTTGGCTGTGTACTTCTGACTGCAGCGAGGCATTGGCAGGTCTCAGCGCACTAATTCACCTCCGTGTAAACATGATTACTGCAAATGAACTCCAGACAAGGTTTAACTGTAAAAACATCTCTAGTTTTTGTAGCATTTCTAAGTGTTCAGCTCAGAGTTGTTTTCATTAGGGCAAAAACTTACCCTTTCTTCAGTTGACAAAGAGTATTTTCAGAATTAATGATGTCCCAACACCTCCCCAACTATACCAGGCTTGAAGAAAAGTCAAAATCTGGAAAGTATTTGAATCCCACTTTCTGCAGTGGGATTCAAGTCAGGATTTTCCCTTTCTTAGCTGGCCATTCCTTTCCTTACAAGCAGGAGTGCTTTCTGGTTTCAAAGCCAAGCTGAAGAAGTGAAAACAGCAAGAGGCATTCACTTGGCCACATTTCTTTCCCTGTTTCTGGCATAGATTTCCCATTATAGCTTGCGAGAAGTGGCAGAAGAACATTGTGTATATACTGTAGTGGTTGTACTTTCTCTGAACAGACATGCTTCTAGATTAAAGAACTGGTGTCACTTCAGACAGAGAGGAATAACATCTCACCAGTTGTGTTTATTTGTAGGGACCTGTGATTTATGCTTTCCCATTTGTAGAGGGGTTGAGAGAAATGGATCACATGGGCTCTGTTTAGATAATCCCTGAGGAAATTCAGACTGCAACAGGCAGGGAGAGATAGGGTTTCTTCTCGTGGATGACAGGCTAGGAATAGGCAGGGAGACACATGATTTTCTCAGGGACCCGGGATTAAGTTCAAAGCTCTGATTTTCAGAGATGATCGAGTGTGGGTTGTGAGAATGAAGCAATTATGGTAACAACAAAAACAGTTCAGGTAGACAGGAATAAGCAGCTCTTTGCTCTAATTTATTGGCCCAGTGAGAAGGAAAAAAAAGTTCCTCCCAAAAAGGACCTTTCCTGACAAACAGTACAACAAGCAGATGCAAAAATGTTACTAGAAGCATGAATGAGGGACCTGCCACCCTTCCGCTCTTTGTTTCCCATACGGATGACTTTTTGTGATGTGAACCCCATCTCATCCTCAGCACTCTCCTTGTTTTAGCAGGACTTGCTGAAACCAGCCACTACGGTCCCTATAAAGGTCTAAAAGAACCCAAACAAATAAAGAAATTGGAGAAGGCAAGAGTGCAACTGCTTTTAAAGAGAAAACATGTACGGCAAAGACAGTGTGAGTTAATTGATCAGGGGAAATAAAACAAAATCAGCTCTTCAAAGTTTGGTATCAAAAGAGGCAACAGCACAGCAGCCTGAGCACAGAACCGGAAATCCTGCTCAGTCTTGAGCTGCAAAGCTTACGGGCCAGCAGAACCCCTTATCCTACAGCAGCTGGCACTGCGTTTCCTAGAAAGCTGCATTAAACACCTGTCATTAACAGATATAAGTGATAATACAGCAGATGCTGGGTTTCACAACAAGTCCCACGTTTGATCTGTGGCTTCGTGCCTGCTGCTTTGCCATAGGTGCTGATGAAGGAAATGCACCAGGGAAGGAGCAGCACGGAAGATGCTATTTTTGTGACAGATGCAGGATGCTGAATGCCCTTCTCCAAGGGCACATCATGCAGGAAAAGTACCACTTGCAAGACTGTCAGAATAGAAAGAATACGGAAGGAGAGGAAATGACAGGATGCCACTCACCCAGCAAAATCCCCAGTCACTGCAAGAGGCATCTCCCAGAACCTGTTAAAAATATCATCATTTCAGTGGCAAGAGTTTTACATGGTGAGCAAACAGTCAGCTGTCTGGGTGATACAGGCAGTGAGGTAAGTATCCTACAGATACTAAGGAACGGGCACCAACCAGGGGAGAATTTTTCTGTTGACAGTAAGAAATCAATGTGCTGAGATGGCAGAGCAGGAGACAACCCCACTGGCACATTCTTGCACTGAAGGCTCTACCTGCAGCCAGTTCAGGTGTTAGAAACCCTGGACTGCAGGGCTGTGTACTCCTTCCAGGAAAAGACAGCTGACAGAGAGTCTGAAGAGTCAGAGCCACCACCTTCCCTGTCCAAAATCCAGATAACAGACTTTTTCACTTCTTTCTTTCACAGTTATTTTTCTGATAGCTGCCCTAGAACGGCAACATCAACTACATGGCAGGAATGCCACGGGCTGTCAGTTCAAGCCATTTCAGGGTCTCCATGAATCCCATCAAGGTACTCAACAGCTTCAGAACAAGACCTGTCACGCTTGGAGACTGATCAGACTTTACCCTAAAAGACCTATGGACCTGATCTTGTCAGTCCCAAGCAAGCTCTAGAGAAAGCTGAACGAGCACCTCTTCCCAAAATGGCTCTTTCTTGGACTGGAAATAATAGGGCATGACCTCCTCCATGAACAAGGCACCTAACAGGATCCTGATGATGCTTCTGATTTTTCTCTTACCTTGTGGCTTCTAACCTAAATGTGAGGCAACATACAAGGAAAAAAACATAATCCCTAAACTGTAAAAGTCCACTTTTTTACCCCTGTCTGAAGGCAGAGGATGACAGCAAAAAGGGATTTCACCTTCTGCCTGGAACTCAAGGTGTGGACACAGTACTGTAGGTCTGTATTACTACCCCAGGGCACTGTTGTAGCCACATCACTACAGTAAGATTTCAGGTTTTTTCTGAGATTTCTCACAAAAGCTTCTGTTGCAGTTCCCTCACCCATTTCTGCAGTGGGACAAAAAGACAATCCTGAAGAGGCGCAGAAGAGCCCCATGTCATCGAAGGAGTCACAAAGCAGAGGCCAGAATTTGTCCTGGCTTAGCGTGACCTCGACATTTTGTAAATAACTGCACCACTGCCTGGCAGAAACAAGAAAACTCTAAAACACACAATGGTGTGGCCCAAGGGTGCCACAACATCAAGACCTGCATAAATTATATGGCCATGGAACCAAAAAAGCAAAAATCACATTCATGTCCTGGGAGGTTGGGGAAGGCATCAACACACAATCACAATACCGAATGTTTTAGAGACAACTTTTTAAGACACGTAATTTGAGTTGCAGAAGAAGAGGAGAAAATAAAATAGAGTTCCACAGGAACACACCAACCAGCCAGTACAAACCTCCCAGTGCTCATTCAATTGTTTTCAGTCCCACACACGCTGCTGGACACAGAGAGAAAGGATGAGCTTCTCATGTCTTATCGATTCTGTAGGATGCAAACCTCTTGTCTTTCTGTCTTAAACTCTTGTGTCAAGTGTTAACAGTGAGCTGTTAAACAGCTGCAGGGTTCCAGCTCTCATATGGCTGCATTTCAGACTGGGAGCTAGCACATTTTTGCACATGTGCAATTTTAAACACCCGAGTCCTTAATTCACAGGGAGGAGGTTGGCACAGACATCTTTACCCAGCCGGGAGAGAAACATTATCCTGAAATGATTTGTAAAGCACCTTGGAAGCTCAGCAGATGTTTTTAGTAGCTGATTTTGACAACTTCCATCTCTGAGCTGTGAATGTGAACAGGAATCACTGAAAACTCACTTCATCCAATTTCCCACAATTCAGATAAGATTAAACACACGTATGAAATTTTCTGCTTCCTAGAGGGAAAACCAAGATAAAACCTGGAAATCTATAGTGAAAACTCATCTGAACAGAGGAAGGGTGACACTGGCATCAGAAAAAGCATGCACAGCTTACAGTTCTGTCCCAGCAGCCTGTACTGGCCTGGGACTGGGGGTCTCCACTCAGGCCAGGGGTTGCATGATTCCCTTGCAGATCCTCCCATTCTCTTTATTGACGAAATATACCACCTCTGTTTTTTTCAGGATAAGGGAAAGGAAGAGAAATAACTCCAAACAACCGACTTTGAGGACCTTCACTTCCAAACAGGCAGATTTTAATTACTGAAGTCAGAAAATGATGGTCTGCAAATATAAACACTTCTGACATTTCAGCTTTGCGCTTTCCCACAGCCCAACTCCAATCCATGAACAAATGCTCTCGTTCTAGTGCTTTCCTGATTTAAGACATGAGCAAGCTTCACCACGAAGAAGCTTCAGCCGAACCAAAACATAAAGACAGGGTTTTGGTCTCCACACTGCAATTCTGAAATCAAACAAACCCTCCCATCCCTGCTTCTGAGAATTAACTGGAAAAAAGTAATAGCTGTACGGAGGTGGGTGTTTTAATACTCTTCCTGGATGGAATTCTATTTGATGCTGTTAAGCTTTGATGACATACCCCAGTGACTTCTTTGGAAGAAATCCATTTAGCAAGCTTGCAAATCACGCTGTTTCAGCCCTGGGAGTGCCCATGAGAAATGTACACTTTCAATCATAAAAGCTGTAGAAACAAAATGGAACTTGGAGAGACGCAGACTGACAAATTCCTTATCACGGCTTGGCTGTGCTCAGGGAACATGTGCTTACCATTTCGAACCCCAGAAAAACCAGTTGCAGGAATCTGAAATACAAGACTGGATCCAAAAGAAAAGAAATTGAGAAATTTTTCGAATATAGTTTTTTTGGGTTTTTTTTAATTTCAAAGGAAAAGTGGGTTCTCTGATTGTACCCAAAGCAACTCTCTCCCCATCTCAGCCAATTGCTCCTCCTAGGAATACAGACACTAGTAACACAACCTGTGTGCGTGTTGCCAGTCACAGAGGTCCCCTTCTGGTTATGCAGCAGGGAACTTTGTTTTGGGGAAGTTTTGAGGAAGGCAAAGCAAAGACTTGGCACTTTATTCACCTCTTCAGAATTCTCTTGGAATGGAAAGAGTGGGGATGAGCAGTTAGTGTATCCCACTGCCCCAGTGTAATCCCCACTAGCAGCAGTTCTTTGAAGCATAGTGCCAGGAACCCTGATGCTTCCAAAAAGATCAACCAGTCACGTCAAGTTGGGGGAGAGCATAACTCCACAGGGAATTTTCAAAACATATTGAAAACGGTCTTCACTGTGTATTTTCTGATATATTTTCCTAAAACATAACTACTTCAGGATTCAATTAACAACAGTGACAACCCTTTTGACTTAAATGCATTTGTCTCCAAGAAGAGAAAAAGAGGAGAATGAGAGGCATCCAGAGAGACTGTGACAGACTTGAGAAATGGGCCCATGCAAACTGCATGAAGTTCCATAAATAAGTCCAAGAGCAAGGCCTTATATCAGGGTTGCATAATCTCAAGCACAAACACATACTGTGTGGTGAATGGATGAAGAGCAGCCCCATACCGAAGGACTTGGGGGTGTTCATAGATGAGAAGCTCGACATGAGTTGGCAATATATGAGCGCAGCCCACATGGCCAACTGTACCCTAGGCTGGATAAAAAGTGTCACCAGCAGGTCAAGAGGTGGTTCTGCTCCTCTACTTTGCTCTTGGGAGACCTGGAGTCCTCCAACTAGTTCTGGAGCTTCCAGTGCAAGAAAGCCATGCAACTGTTGGAGCAAGTCCAGAGGAGATACTGAACACCTTCTTTGCCTCAGTCTGTACATCTGGGGGCTGTCCTGATATCAAGCCCCAGATCGCTGAGGCCCCAGAGGAAGTTGGGACAAGAGAGGAGTTTGCCCTGGTTGATCAGAACTGGGTTAGGGATAAGTTGAGCGAACTGGATGGACATAAATCCAGGGGCCCTGATGGGAATCACCCGTGAGTGCTAAGGGAGATGGCAGAAGTCATTGCTAGGCCACTCTCCATCATCTTTTCTAACTCATTAGACCAGGAGAGGTGCTTGGGGACTGGAGGATAGCAAACGTTATTCCAATCTTCAAAAAGGTAAAGAAGGAGGACCCAGGTAACTGTAGACTGCTCAGCCTCACCTCCATCCCAGGAAAGGTGATGGAACAATTTATCCTTGATGCTGTCTCCAGGCACATCA
>JAOXOE010000441.1:41904803-41918940 GCA_028565055.1 Phoeniculus purpureus
CATCAGGAAATTGTCACCAATGCACTGAAGGAACCTCCTGGACTGTGGATGGCTGGCTGAGTAGGTCTTCCAGCAAATACCAGGATAATTAAAATCCCCCACGAGAACCAGGGCCTGTAGCTGTGAGGCTGCTGTCAGCTGCCTGTAGAAGACCTCATCAACCTCCTCATTCTGATCAGGTGGCCTGTAATAGACACCCACAACAGTGTCACTCATGGCAGCCTGCCCCTTAATCTGCACCCACAAACTCTCAGCTATCTCTTCATCTGCCCCTGGATAGAACTCAATACATTCCAGTTGCTCTTTCATGTAGAGAGCAACTCCTCCACCCTGCCTTGCTGACCTGTCCCTCCTGAAGCAGACATGATGTACACACATAATCTCCAGTAGGCCCAGAATAATTTGGAATATGTATATTGGTGTCCTCCACAGAACCGAAATGAGATGTGTAGATGCTAACAGTAATTCTAAATTCCATCCATATGTAGATGCCTATTTGCATCAAACTGTTCGAAAACATTCAGGTGTTTCAGACTACACATCTCTATACAATCTATCCCAAAGACAGCAAAGGTATACCAGTTGAAGCCACTGGCTACAAGCCTCATGGAGAGAAACAGGCTATCAATGCTTCAGCTGCCCAAAACAAAAGCAAGCAGTTATTTTAACTCTTCCCTATCACTAACCCATTCCCTGACTCACTAACAGTCCTTCTTGATACTCCTCTGTGGTTTATCTCCCTTTTTTTGACCTCTGACAGACTCCAGAGAAAAGTGCACAGCCTCCCTCCAGAGATGTGTCCTGCAGGACTTCACAAGCAACTTTCACAGGCCACTTTTTCACCTTCCAGCAAGCCCGACATGGCACCTTGCCACTGCCCACCCCTGTGATATTGATATGACCCTTCAAAATGTGGGACATCCAGGGAGAGGGATAAGCTCCCACGCAGCTCAGCCATCGCTGTGCCAGCAGCTCCTGCAAGGGAGGGAGAAAAGTTCCATAAAGCTTCAGTAGTGTTTTGCTGCTGAGCAGCTGTTAAGGATCACTGGTGATCACAGTGATGAAAAGTCCTTCTGTCTGGGAACCACTGGAATAGTAGAAACCAACCTGCAGCCAGATATCAGAGATAACGAAGAAGGGTCATGGACAGGAGTGACTGTATTTAGCCAGAGGAAAGAGACAAGATGAATTCATCTGTGGAGCGGGGGAGCAAGACATGAATCAGGTTACAGACGCAGAATGAAGAAGGACAGGAGAAATGGGATGGGAAATGTGGTGCAATGTTCACAAAACTACAGAAAGAGCATTTTGAGATTTCAGTTGTCCTCAGGCCATTTATTTTAAGAGCAGCAGCTACAAGCAAAACAAACACATAAGAGTCTGTGTAGCAAGAGCAAAGGATCTCTTGGAGTTTGTTCTTATTCCAATAAGCTATAACAATTCTCTCTTCCTTGGTGATAGATCAGGTAATTAGAACACTATTTTCCCAATAAAACCAAGAAGTGAGGCTGTCGTCACCCAAGTTAATTACCTACTATGTCACTGTAGTGTTAATGTGCCTTCATCTGACTTGTAGCAAAGCACACTTCAAACGGCTAATTAAAACAACAAAGTCCCCTTGCTAAAATAAAATTTCATCTGCTGTTTTTCATGGCAGAACAGGAGCCAACGGTGTAGGAAGTCAAACAAGAATGAGGCCAAAGTCAGGAAAGCTATTACATGGAGCAACCTGTGGAAGTAATGTCCACAGAGTCTCTAAACTATCCTCGTTAGTTTGTTACCACAACGCAAACCTCTCTATAAAGCAGAGGTGCCAACATTTGGGTTGGCATGGGCTAGAGCAAACCTGATACATGAACAGAAAGATAACATGAGAAATCCTACATCTGAACATGACTCAGAAGTGTATTTATGGTAGTAGCACCACAAAGGTTTGCACACAAGGTATGTGTTTTGCTTTTCCAGAAGTAAAATCATAGGATCATAGTATAGAATCATTCAGGTTAGAAGAGACCTCCTACATCATCAAGTCCAACAATCAACGCAACACCACCCTGCCCACTGAAACACATTTCCTAGTGCCATATCTAATCATTTTTTTTAAGTCTGCCAGTGTCTGTAACTCTCTGGGCAGCCTGTTCCAATCCCTGCCCACTCTGTCAGCGAAGAAACTTTTCCTGATGTTCAATCTAAACCTCCCCTGGCACAACGTGAGACCACTAAGCTTTTCCATGAGGTACATTTGTATGATAAAAGTGGGTTGTTCAGAAGAGGAACTGAAGAAAATCAAAGTGTTTATTTGGTTTGCCATGAAGCTGACCCACAGTAAACAAGCGAACGTGTAATGCCCAAGGAAACTTCGTAAATCATCCCAGACACTCAAGCAACTCCTCAATGCTGTACATAGATTGATGCTTTCAAGGCTTGACTTGGTTAATAAATTCCACAGTCATGTCGCATTCCATGATGTCATTGTTTCAAGAGCCGTTTTCAGGTTTGTTAAAAGTTTTTTAAAAAAGGAAAAAATGGAGAAAAGAAAAAACCCACTATTCTCTTATCTCAAGCCTCTATTATAACTTCCCAAGTAGTTGATTTTCTGGAGTGCTGAAATCTAGTATCGCATTTGTCTGCGTTCTTCCTAACATGAACGCTGATATATTTTACAGATATACTAGACCTCAGCTTTATGACTGATATAAAATGCTAAAAGGAAAAAAAAAATTAAAAGCATAATTCCATTTGCTCAACAGAGAAGTTATCAGTTGTCTAGTTACCTAGGTATCTAAATATCCTTAAAAGTAAGCTTAAAAACACCCCAAAGTAAACACATCCTCCATTTTAAAGACAGCAATCTCAAGTCTTTGCCTTTGTTAGATGCACACAGAAAAGGCAGAACCTGGATTTTCAGCATTTTAACTCTGTGGATATCCAATTTCAGCCACATGGGAGACTCTGCTCCATGACTGAAATTTTCCAGGTTAGAAAGCCGTTAGTCTTGAAACTCTGCTTTGGCCCAAACCGGTAAATGACTCTCACAAGCTCTTGCTTAATCTAACAACGTGATATTCCTTTTATTTCTTCCCCCCATCAGAGCACAGCTCATAACTGATACTAAGATGGTTTCCTCTTAAACACTGAGTTCTCCACTGCTCCAGATCTGCAGATTGAAATGGTTCTTATAATCTTCTCATATGCCATAAAAACAGATTGGAAAATTCCTGCATTTCCAGAGCAGTGCAGGGCAGGAAGGCAGATAACCTTCCCGGCTTCCTCCCCCTCTTGGGAGGCTCTGGAAGCACTCAGTACAATTTTGTAATCATGCACTTAGATGTATTAATAAAAATTTACCTTGTTAAAATCCAATAAACGGAATGTGTGACCTGAGCTGACCTCCAGTTCTCCTAATTCAATGTCACTGTTGAGTAGGATATGATGATATAAATGGCACAAAGTGACACTCAGAATACTCCGGTGAGGGTCCTTGACTGGTAGAAACACAACAGTGACTGAAAATATCTTGGTGACCCGTGGATGGAAAAGGTCGTGTTTCAGATTGGAAATTTTTCCTACTCTTGGCAATTCCCTTACAAGACTAAATTTCCAGATCTTAGTTTAACAGAAACATAAAAATTAATGGTGTGTCAACCATCCGGTGACCTGTGAAGGGAGTTTTTCTCTGAGACATAGCGGCACACAGAGGGCTTGCTACATACGAGCGCATGGTGAACGCATGCCAAATGGAAAAGGAATTAAATGCACCAAAGGGAGGTTTGGTTCCTAACACCATATGGCAACCATAAGAACAAAAAGAAATGTTGAAGTCTTTCTTTTTTTTGAGATTTTTCTATTTGGCAAATTAAAAAGACTAAGCAAGTCTGATTTTTAAGCCAAATAAAAACCACATGCTTTAAGGCCTTCAAGTCATTGCCCATACATTAAATAAAACTTCCAGTTGGAACCTCCATGGAGATAAGCCAGGCCTGTACCTTAGAAATGAAATGAGCAATCCTCAAGAAAATAAATTGGAAGGGGTCTAAAGGATCAGGACCCAGGCTATTGTTTCAGTAGAAAACAGGAATGATCATTATTCTAATTGCCTACATATTATTTCCTAAAATTTTAATTACCTCCCTATTACTTCCTAAAATTTAAAAACAACCCCTCATAATCCTTCTGCTCCTCTCCAATGTGACATCTGAAGCAGCTAGTTTCTAAAGCAAGAATAAACTTCCCCACATACATGAAAACAACCCCAGTGCAGTGCTCTCATTCCTTTAATAGCACGGGCTGATTTGAACCGCTTGTTTCTTCTTCTGCCAGATTCCAGCTGTTTCGCTTTGTTTATGACTGACTTCAAAGTTTAGAACACTGTCCTGTCCCAACAAATAACTTCCTCCAGATGGCATTATCTCGAGTGTTGGGAGCACTGGGGATAGCACAGCACCTGCAGGTCTGTGCCTCAGCATCTTTAAACTGTCAGTGAAAGTTATTTTCTTTTCCTGTGTCATTCCTCCATTTCGTTTTTTCTTTTAAAAATAAAGAAAACACTTAGATCGGGGATTTAACTACAGACACTGTTAGCAGGGAAACAGAGCAGTCAGAAACTCTTTAGTCATGAGTCTAAACTAAAGGATACCTACAAACCCAAAGGTAACAAACCCACCACCAAAAGGACCAATGTATCTGCTCTTTCTACCTGTAAGCAAAGACGTGAAAGATGTATCCATGCCAGTGCGTGTCTGATCCTTGTCGCCAGGGATAGCTGTATGGTACCAAAGAAAGACTTGCTCACTCACATTTAGCGGGTACAAAGAAGGGCATGGAGGCTGGTGAAGGGCCTGGAGGACAGGTCTGATGACAAGCACCTGAGGGAACTGGAGTTGTTTGGTCTAGAGAAAAGGACATTGAGGGGAGACTTTATTGCTCTTTACAGCTACCTGAAAGGAGGCTGCAGAGTGGTGGGGGTTGGTCTCTTCTCCCAAGTCACTATTGATAGAACAAGAGGAAATGGCCTCAAGCTGTGCCAAGGGAGATTTAGGCTGGACATCAGTAAAACATTCTTCCCTGACAGAGTGGTCAGGGGTTGGAACAGGCTGCCCAGGGAGGCAGTAGAGTCGCTGTCCCTGGAGGGATTAAAAAAAAAGAGTAGACGTGGCCCTGGAGGACAGAGTTTAGTGGGCATGGGAGGGTTAGGCTGACAGTTGGACTAGATGACCTTGTATGTCTCTTCCAACCTAAACGATTCTACGATCCTACAGCCAAGTCACCCAGTGCAGCAACTCAAGGAGCAGCATTTTCAGCAAAACTGAAATTATTCCAGCCTGGCTGAGCTAACATATGCTGACAGGAAACATCCATATTTTGATGTAAGCAATCCTGAAGGCTACACTGAAAGGAGAAAATACACCACAATGTCTGTCATGTTACTAATTATAATTACATACAGCATTTCCAGTTCAGACACATGTCTGGCTATACCCTGCATATCAGCTACACAACACAATGCTCCTGGAATTTAATGGCTTATATATTTGAAAAGGGGTGAGGGAAGGAGCTAGTTACATGGCTTTGAGATGGTGAAGAATCACAGAATCATTATGGCTGGCAAGGACCTCTTGCATCATCAAGTCTGACCTTCACTCCAAAATCTCCACAGCCTCAAGTGCTCTAGCTACTCATTTTTTAAACACCTCCAGGGATGGTGATTCTGCCACCTCCCTGAGCAGTCTGTTCCAGTGCCGAATCACTCGTTCAGTAAAGAATTGCTTTCCAATATCCAATCTAAACTTCCCCTGACATAACTTGAGGCCACTAACACGAATAACACAAATACAACATTGGTAGTTGAATTACCATCCCTGGACATGTTTCAAAGACATGTACATCTGCATCTCAGGGACAGGGTTTAGCCGTGGCTGTGGGACACTTAATGGTTAGACTCAATGAGGTCTTTTCCAATCTAAAAGATTCATAGAATTATAAAATCATACAACTGTAAGACCATCAATAGTTTCTGAAATAATCCATTCAGACAAATCCATTCACTAGAAACGAGAGGTCCTCCGCTATTCTAGCCTTGGTCATCTTGAATGCATAGGCCTACTTATGTTCTTGTGGAGAAGATGCCCTTTCTCAGCTCTGCCAGAAATAAAGCAAAAATGTTGAAAAATGTTCAAAAAATGTAATTTTTTAGGGCAGGGATTCTCTTCTCATTAATAAATGCTTTCTAAGTGCAAGGCCCTGGGCTGCAGGTCAGAGGACTGCCTTTCTCTTGGACAGAAGAGCAGAAAGGAAGAACAAGATGCTCTACAAAGGCATGTGGTTCTGTTTTCTGAAGTCAAATCCAGCCTGCCCCTAACTCCGCCGACTTCATGACAAACAGAAAAGACTCTCGGTAAACTTAGGCCAAATGTCTAGGGCTGAGTTACATGAAAGGGACAGATTGACAATTAAAACACTTCAGTTGTTTTATTGGAATGGACTGACATTGCTAGGACTTGAGCCAAAAATGTCTGGATTTAAAAGCATGAGTCTACTGCTTGAGCTGAAAAAACACAGTTTCATTCTCAAAGGCTTCAGCCAACTCATAAACCTCCCTAAGTGGGCCACAGACACCAGAGGAGACAGAAAACTATATAGTGTGAGTTCAGTTCAAGTTTTGACCTAAACTTGGCAAATTCCACCTTCCCATGGTGTAATGTACTTAGAGAACCTCTGCATACAGGCACAGGGAACATAAACATGCAGACACACACTTTCCTTTTGTTTGTTTGTTTGTTTAAATCCTAATGTATATCCTAGCCATAAATACTCGTGAAAAGAAAATAAATTCAGATGCCCACACTGATAAGGAGAGGAGGGTCAGACATAGGCAAAGCAGCTAATACATTTTTCAAAGCACAGTATTTGAAATTTATTTTTCCACCTCTCAAGTCTGAGTTCAGGGTTCAGTGGTTTTCCAAAACATACTACATCCCCACCCATAATAACCCTCAACAGAACAAAAACTAGAAATACATAAAATAAACTAGAACCAGATTTTTCAAAATCCTAACATACAGACTGGTAGGGAAGGGCAGACACAAGCAGCTCCAAAAACATCTAGGAATGAGATAGCAGAGTTTACTAAATAAATATTTCCTCTTGGGGGCTCAAATCTATTCTGTGCCTTTAGACCTGGCAGATTTTCCTCTGTAGAACTTCTCTTTGCTTAACAAGTTCATCCCTTGACCATAAGTCTTGCCTGTGTTTCCCAGCAAAATACTTGCAAAAGATGTGGAATGATCTTTCTAAATAACTACGATGATTATTAATAGTAGGGAGAAATACAAAAAGTTAATTTGATTTTTCCATACAGATTCCCCTGATTCCTGGATGTGCAGTTGGCCAGGAACAGTTTTCTCTTAACTTTGAAGCACTTCAGTTTCTTGACTGCAGCCATTTTCCTGAGGAGAGTTGAAAGAAGGGGTCTGTTGTAAATGCTGAAGCAGCAGCTTTTATTTCAAAGTGAAAAAGTAGAATTTGGTTTGTTACTGGCCCAGAGTCTTTGAAAAACACCAAAAAAAAAAGTGTTATTTGCAAAAAGACTCAGGGGGAGGAGAAATCTCTAGGTCCACAGGAGACAACCTGGGTAAACAGCTGGTGGAATCAGGAAAATCTGACAAGTGATAATTAAAAAACTGCATATCTAATTGTGTAATTAATATTTTATCTCTTCTGTGAAAGTGAGCATGACCTATATATCAACCTGTTTACAAGTCAGGCTTTGCAGAATATGAGAAAGTGGACAGGCAGGGTATTTCAGAAGTATGCTGGCATAATATATCCAGCTCCACTGTTCACCCCTTCACATTTGGGGATCCAAAAGACAATTTAATGCCAGTATCTGAAATAAAATAAAGATGCTAAGAAAGAAAAGATAATGGAACTGATTGATAATCACTAAATTCTAAGATAAAGCTGTGCAGACTTCCCTCAGGATGAGGGAACCATTCACCACAATCCTAGCAGGAGGGCTCGCGCCGCTGAGACCTCATATCTTCACAATATTAATTGCAGCAACAGTGCCTCCAGCTTATCTACATCATAGCACAGTGCTAGACATAATAGCGTTCAGAACAGACACGGGGAGTGGTAAATTAAAAAAAAAATCAATTTTTAAGTTACATGACCTGGTTTAATTTAAAAATAATTAAAAAAATAATTTACACAAGTAATTAGAGTTGAACTAACAAATGCAATAATGTTTCATTATAAATTAGGATGCAGTGGGCTTGAAAATGAACACATCCAAGCCAATGGCATCCTGGCTTGTATCATAAATAGTGTGGCCAGCAGGAGTAGGAAAATGATTGTCCCCTTGTACTGGGCACTGATGAGGCCACCCCTCGAGTACTGTGGTCAATTTTGGGCACCTCAATACACTAAGAATATCAAGGTGCAGGAGTGGGGCCAGAGAAGGGTAACAAGAAACTGGGGAACAGTTGGGGGAAGGTCTGAAGAATAAAGCTTGTGAAGAGCGGCTGAGGGAGATGGGGCTGGTTAGTCTGAAGAAAAGGAGGCTGAGGGAGACCTTATTGCTGTCTACAGCTACCTGAAAGGAGGTTAGAGAGAGAGATGGAGGTTGGTTTCTGCTCACAAGGAACAAGTGATAGAACAAGAGGAAATGGCCTCAAGCTGCACCAGGGGAAGTTTAGGTTGGCCATGAAGAAAAACTTCTTCATGGAAGGGATCCTCAGGCCTTGGAACAGGCTGCCCAGGGAGGGGGTTTAATCGCCATCCCTAAACATGTTTCACAGTCATGGAGATCTGGAGGTCAGGGACAGGGTTTAGTGGTGGCCTTGGGACAGCCGGGTTTATGGTTGGACTTGATGATTTTAGACATCTTTTCCAGCCTAAACAATTATACAATTCTACAATTCTGTATCTGCAGTTCCTGCTTAAAGTGTCCTAGTGAGGGCACAAATTAACATTCTTTTGTAAACTGGTGCCCTGGGCAGGATACATTCTGAGTTACTCTGGAGCCCCGTCTCACCTTCAGACCAATTTGTCCCAGGCAGTTCAATTACTGACAGTTACTCCAGCATGCTGCTCTCACATCTGTGAAGTGTGGCTGTCCCTGTCCCTTGGGATACACATGACAATCTCTACTTATCAGACAGGTTCAGTATGCTACAGGTCAAGACTCAGCATCTTATCTGCAGCAATGCCTGGCTGCATGTGCTCACTAAGCATTGCACGCCATCCAGCTTTATTAACTCCTCAGCTACCTAACTATTAAGAAAAAATGGTTAGAAATGTAAAAGGACAATTTTCAGTGAATTCACAAGCTACTTTCTATCAGAAATATGATGGGAGATCTTGCTGAGCTCTCCCTCAAGTAGAGAAGGGGATTTCTTGGGCAAGAAGGTTACATCCCCTCCAGCCATGGCACTCAGATTCAAACGAAACAATCAGGCTGTGCTGCAGGGCAGAGTTTTCTCATTGGAAGTCACTCTTCACCAATAATCGAAATATTTCCATTCTTGTAATACAAAATGAAGTGTAATTAGAGCCACTAAGGGCTGGAGCATCTGCCTTATGAGGAGAGGCTGAGAGAGCTGAGGCTGTTCAGCCCTGAGAAGAAGAGACTGAAGGGGAATCTCATAAATGCTTGTGAATGTCTAAAGGGTGAGTGTCAGGAGGATAGGACCAGGCTCTTCTTGGTGTGCTCAGCAATAGCACAAGGAGTAATGGGTTTAAACAAGAACATAGGAGATTCAGTTTGAACATAAAGAACTTCTTCACAGTCAAGATGAAGGAACATTGGCACAGGCTGCCCAGAGAGGTTGTGGGGTCCCCATCTCTGCAGACATTCAAAACCCACCTGGACATGTTTCTGTGGGATCTTCTCTAGGAGAACCAGCTCTAGCAGGGAGGTTGGACTGGATGACCTCCAGAGGTCCTTCCAAAAAACCTGTTCAAATACCAAGTGTTTTTCTAGATGATCACAAGCAAAATAGCTGTATTTCTCTACTTCAATTACTTCAGTATTTCACAAGACCATATGCATTTGTTTTGACGATTTTCATGCACAGAAGACATGGGATTCTCCATATGGAATCAGTTTGCAAGACTCCTATTAGTGTCCTACCATTACAACGATCTGGTGTATTAAAAAGCCTTCCTTTAACTATGACACAATAACTCAATTTCGTGACACACATTTTTAAAAGGAAATTGTGAACGTCTACCCCAGGAAAAAAAAACAAACCAACAAAACAAGACAGAACAAAACCAGTTTGCAAAACCACTTACAGTTACAAACCCAAAGACACTTAGCATTTTCCAGTGACATATTCTAATAAACATTAGGATGTCTCTATACACATTTCTATTTGTTTAAAATACCTCCTTTCAAGACAGCAGAATGTGGCCACTAAAGGTCTTGTCATTTGTTTACATCAATTAACTTTGAAAAATGTACTGGGAATAAGCAATTCTCGGAATTTCAGAGAGGCAAGTCATTCTTCTAGCTCAGAAAGAATACAGTTGTAATCTGCATAGTAAGTGTATGTTAAAATAAGGAAAACATTACACATCTTTACTGGAAGATCTGCTGGGATACTGCCATTATCTAAATGTCCAGACCCTATTCTGCCAAAAACCATCTAAATCTTCACTTCAAATGAATGAGTACCCAGTGTGATGACAAATAACACAGCCTCTACATCTAATGCCCAGAACCAAAGCCCTGAAAAGGTCTGAGAGTACACAGACATCTTTATGCTGTGCTATGTTAAAGTTAGGTAAAATCTAAAATGGTTCAACTTTGTGCAAAAGAGATAAGCATTCCTCTGTGTTAAAAAATTCCCAACGAAATAATCCCAGAGCCTTGGCCTGTTACATGCGAAATAGTAAAACCAAAATTCCTCTGCAGCACTTACGTGAATCTGAGCTCTAAATCACTTGAACAAATGAACTTCAGAAAGCTACTGCTCTACATTTATGGTGCATATCCAGCCACTACACCACTTTCTTAACTCTCTCGTAGGCTACTGGATTCCAACATGATGCCTACCTCCATCTCTGCTAACTGCTCTAAAGAGTCAGATAAAACCCTACAGACTCCTCCCAGTACCATTTGTGTCTCTTCAAAATTTCATTATTGACCCACCAGTGAAGTCAACTACGGCTGTTAGGAATCTCGGAGTTGCTCTGCACAAACCTTAGAGCAGCAGTCAAGCAGTGACTTCTGAGACACCAAACATACTCATTTCCATTAGGAACTCATTTGGGCAGATGTTCTCTACTTCTGAAGCTGCTGTGTGCACACAAGCTGAAATTTCAAATGCTGACTGCATTAACTGACAGGGAAAACCCCTTCTAGCATCTACTGCCAATTTATCTTAGAAAGCATCGTAGATCTTGGATAGTCACTCTTCCCAGTTCAAGTTGTTGGTGCCAGACCTGGTTTGCAATCAGTTGGTCAACAGCTGTCTTTATTGTTTTGGGCACAAAAATGATTAATAAGCAGCCCAAATAAACATCATTTATCAGTTGTCTGAGTTTAAATATACCTGGCCAAACTACAGAGAACTCTGCACTGCAAAGAAAGGTGTATGGAAATCCAGCTGGTATTTGCAGGAGCAGCTTCCTTGCAGAGGTGTGGGCTACTGCATGCTGATGGGATGTGACTGATGCATATGAATGACACTTAGGCCTGGGTCACAAAATAACAAAATCTCTTTGGTTGGAAGAGAACTATAAGATCATCAAGTCCAAGCATTAACCCAGTACTGCCAAGTCACTATTAAATCGTGTCCCTAAGCAGCCTTCCAATATCTGAAGGGGGCTACAAGAAAGCCAGGGTAGGGCTTTTCACACAGGTGCATAGCGAGACGACTAAGGGAAATGATTACAAAATTGAAGAAGAGAGATTGAGGTTGGCCATGAGGAACAGATTCCTTCCTATGAGGGCAGGGAGACACTGGATTAGGTTGCCCAAGGAAGTTGTGGCTGCCCCATCCCTGGCAGTGTTGAAGGTCAAGTTGGATGGGACCCTGAGTAACCTGATCCAGTGAAGGTGTCCCTGCCTGTGCATGGGGGTTGGAACTGGAAGATCTTTAAGGTCCCTTTCAATCCTGGTTATTCAATCATTCTATGATTCTAAGTACCATATCTACAGATCCTTTAAATGCCTCCATCACCTTCCTAGGCAGCCTATTCCAATGTTTCACAATGCTTTCAGTGAAGAAATTATTTCTAATATCCTTCTTGAACCTCCTCTGGTGCAACTTGCAGCCATTTCCTCTAGTCTTATAGTTTGTTCCTTGAGAGAGGAGACTGAGCCCCTTCTTGTTCCAGTCTCCCTTCAGGTAGCTCTAGAGAGTGATAAGGTCTCCCCTGAACCTCCTTTTCTCCAGTTCTGTTCACCACTCTAGAGCACACTCTGCAGCTCATGAATTCAGGATCTGTACAGGGTTCATACAAAGAGAAATTATGGATATCTCTTAAGAAAGCAGCTTTTGCAAACCCTCCATACACCTGACAATGGGACAAACCCAATTATTCAGCACAACCCTGATCTGCCACAATGACACCTACTGCATACCAGTAGGGAAAGTATAAAGGCAAAAATTCTCTCCTATGTCTCATGGAATTTAATGGCTCCTCAGTATTTTATTCCAAACAAGTTCATTCACATTATCTCCCCCCGACACACATAAGCATTGCCAGGTTGAGGAATGCTGACTTTGCGAGTATTAGATAAATCAATCTGCTTTCTAGCAGTTTCTTGCACACACAGTGAGAGCAGAAATTTCAAAAACATTATCCATTATTTTCATTCCCTCCCTCTTTAAAATGCCATGAAAGAACCAAGTCCAGAATATACTTAAAATTCAATATATAAAGCTGGGGAATATGTTTATCCTCATTATTACTCTTTCTCAGAGAGCTGCAGAAGAGAACAAATGCTTAAACATTATTTTACTTTATTACAGACAACATTTAAAAGTCACTTATTTGATGCAAGTTGTTCTATTTTAAATCTTGGTGGCAGAGAGAGTTGCAAGGACTCTCAGAAGAAGACTGTTCCCTACCATGTAGGAAGGTTGGCAGAAAGTGGCCTGTGTCATGCCTGCACCTCTCACTGATTCTGCAATGCAAACAGTTATAATTTTATTACCCAGATTACAGAGCAAGTTGCCCTTCAGAGGAGAAATAAACAGGTTACAGACGACTCATTGCCCATTTGACAATGAGTACCTGTAGTCTGAGAAAGCCACACGGAGCATGAGCACCATAGTAGTCAGTGTGTAGCATTATTCACGCAACCTTTGGTTACCAAGCACCAAAATTCCCCTGTAAACATATTCTAAATCTGATAAGAAAATTCCTCATTAAGATTCATTTGCTTGTTTAATTTTCACTTATTGAGCTTCAATGCACCATAAAACTAAGCAATAACAACAGTGCCTTAAACAAATATTGCTCGCCTTGTACTCATTAATGTTTCAGAAGAACACAAAACCACCTCTCGGTACAGGAAGCTGCTGGAAAATAAAAAAACCCCCATCCAATCACATAAACTAAAAAACGAGGGCTTTAAATGAATTTTTTTGGCCGAACACGGAGTTCAACAAAAATGTATTCTGTTCACTGTACACACGACACCAATGGGAATAAGAGCCAGTTCAAGTTCTAAGTTACCGTTACTTGGGTAATAGTTTCAAGCTGCTCGGCACAGCTGTATGGGCCCAGCCAGACAGGCTATCACAGCAATGCTTTGATAGCATGGGGCCCTTAAGTGTCAGGATATAGAAAAGGCAGCAGTTGTTGGCTGTGAAAACAGTCTGATACAAACCAGATGGGGACTTACTTGATGGGCAACACAAAGGAAAACAATTGGCTCATTCAACAAAGTCAGGCCACTGCCCCAGAGAATTAACAGAAGACAATAACAGTCAACCAGAGTTGATGCAAACAAGAAACAGCCATGTGGTTACAGTTTAAGGAATTGTTTCTCCTCAGACTAAACATAAAGTTTTGATTTCTAATTCTTATATTCACAGAATCACAGAATCATTAGGGATTGGAAGGGACCCCGAAAGATCATCTAGTCCAACCCCCCTGCCACAGCAGGATCACTTCACTG
>JAOXOE010000441.1:41924463-41963474 GCA_028565055.1 Phoeniculus purpureus
CTGAGAGGGTGGTTAGATACTGGAATGGATTGCCCAGGGAGGTGGTGGTGTCACCATCCCTGGATGTGTTTAAGGAATGAGTGGATGCAGTGCTTAGGGATCTGGTCTAGCAGTTAGATACTTACTAGGATAAAGGTTGGACTTGATGACCCCGGAGGTCCTTTCCAGCCATGATGATTCTGTGTGTGATTCAGTGTGTGATCATCCCTGGACGTGTTTCAGTTGTGGAGATCTGAAGCTTAGGGATAGGGTTTAGCAGTAGCCTTCGGACAGTTGGGTTAGTGGTTGGACTTAAAGATGTTGAAGGTCTTTTTCAGCCTAGATGACATTATCATTCTCTGACTTTTAATCCAAGTAAGAATGGTCATCCTACAATGCATCTGCCAACCGGATTGGCACAGAGTCAGCAGCAGGTCCATCAGAGACTGCTAGAATTGTTTCTGACTCCAGTTCAACTGGTATTGATGTACTGGGCATGTACAAATGGCAATAACTGAGAAGTGGAAATAAATGTTACTCGATAAATTGTGTTTGCAGGCTGTAATCTCTGACAGAGGTTGTAGCATACTGCTGGAAGTAACAACTCCAGCCAAAAGCTGGAGTTCCTGCACTTTGTTATAGTGACGTACTGAGGTGTATCACAGAATCACAGAACATTAGGGATTGGAATGGACCTCAAAAGATCATCTAGTCCAGTCCCCCCGCCACAGAAGGATAACCTAGACCAAGTCGCACAGGAACATATCCAGGCAGGTTCTAAATGTCTCCAGTGAAGGAGACTCCACAACCCCCCTGAGCAGCCTGTTCCAGTCACCCTCACTGAGAAGTTCCTTCTGATATTTATATGGAACCTCCTATATTCCAGCTTGCATCCATTGCCCCATGTCCTATCACTAGATGACATCGAGAAGAGCCTGGCTCCATCCTACTGACACCCACCCCTCACATATTTATAGACATTAATGAGGTCACCCCTCAAGCTCAAAAGACCCAGCTCCCTCTAGAACAATGAGGAATCTCAATTTAAATTCATTTCCACCGCTAACAAATAGGCATGTGAATTAAAGTAGCACGAGACCATAAAAATCTAATGTCTCTTTACAACGTCATGACAGAAGATGATGTGTAGAGGGAGTTCTGACTCAATTATAAGTCTAGAAATGAGTAGCAGCTTCAGGAGAGACTATCCTGATCGTTTTCCATGCTCTAACACAACACACAGGCCACAGAGCAGCTAAGCACTCTTACTTGCTAGACGCACATTAGTTCTTTCTTATTAAACCATGGGCTCAGAGCTGTGGAACCACTAATTTGTGAGAAACTTCTCTCTCCAGAGAAAAGCTAACTCAAAACAGCCCTGGGGCTGATGTAAGCATTAAGTACATGGGGAGTCTCTGTCCTTAGGTGGCTTACCCAAGCCCATTAATTTTTGTGTGTGTCCCCCCATTTATATAAGCAATGTTTGCATGAAAGGGGAAAGCAGGTCAGCCTAGTCAGCTTGCTACCATCTGCTTTTATTCAGTTACTCAAGATCAGTGCCAGTGGGATCAATGCCCATGAAGAGGGTTTATTGTGTGTGTTTATTTTTTGCTCTTTACAATGAAGGCAGCAGCAATTACTGTAAGTTTGTAAAAGTGCAAACAAATCATAATGCACAATACAAAGCTTCTTCAGTCAGATCCTACGTGTTTACGAATCCTACACAGGCTGTGAGAAAGGCTGATTTGGCACAACAATTTAGACAGACTGGTGAGGAGCATGCTAGTGTCCCAGAGATCTGAGACTGTGTATAATACTTGCTATCAAGACCATACCCTGCATGCAAGGCAGAGCGACTCCAGCTGATTCACCACCCCACAGAGAACCCCGTGCAAAAGAAAAAGAATCACGTTCTAGCTTGGCCCCCAGACAGGCTGACAAGACCTGGATTTACAGAAATGGAAAGTGGCACCGGTAAAAGATCAAAGAGAGATGGCCAAAGGGGAAATAGCAACTTAGGGCTCTCAGCTGGTACATTCCAGCTCTTCAGACTGAATAAGCAGCAGCAAGAGGGACTCTCATCTGAATGAGAATTCTGCCTAGAACATGCCTGGCCATCAGAGACAGAAGCTAATAAAAAATTCAAGTCAAACAAAAAAATGTGCCTGAAGATAGCATCCAGGACAAATTGTTCTATCACCTTTCCTGGGATGGAGGTGAGGCTGGGTCCTCCTTCTTACTGTTTTTGAAGACTGGAGTGACATTTGCCATCCTCCAGTCCCTAGGCATCTCTCCTGATTCCCATGACTTAGAAAAGATGATGGAGAGCGGCTTAGCAATGACTTCTGCTGTCTCCCTTAGCACGCATGGGTGCATCCCATCTGGGCCCACAGAATTGTGTACATCCAGTTTGCTCAACTTATCCCTAACCCAGTCCTCATCAACGAAGACAAGGTCCTCTCTTGCCTCAACTTTCTCTGGAGCCTCAGAAGTCTGGGGCTTGAGATCAGGACAGCCCCCAGAAGTATAGGCAAAGAAGGTGTTCCGTATCTCTGCTTTCTCTGTATCCTCAGTCTCCAGGGCACCCACTTCATTCAGCAGGGGGCTTACATTGCCTCTACTTTTAGTTTTACCTGCAATGTATTTGAAGAAGCCCTTTTTGTTGCTCTTGACCTCTCTTGCAAGGTTTAATTCCAAGGTGCATTGCTGTATGGGCATTTCAGGGAGCGAGCTGAGCGCTTTGATTTCACCCTAGGACAGCAAGAGGCCACCTTGTTTTCATTAAGACCAGAGCTCTGTCCCACTGGTGCTCGCCCATCAACTATCCCATCCCTCCTCAAATCTACTTTAAAGTCTTCTGAATGAGCCCTGCCAACTACTGCCCCAGAACCCTTTTTCCCCTCTCAGATAAACCCTTCCTACCTGTACCTGTGAGGTCTGGCACTTTATAAAACCATTTATTATCGAAGAACCCAAAGTCCTGCCTGTAACACCAGTCTCGTAGCCAGGCATTCATGGACTGAGTCCTTCTATTCTGGCCTGTGTCCTGACCCCAAAATGGAAGAAATGATGAGATTACAATTTGTGCCCCAGAGTCTTTCACCAAACATCCTAATGCCTTAAGGTCTTTCTTCATTCCTCTTAGGCTATGGAATACAGCTTCCTCCCCACCTGTCTGGAAGATCAGCAGTGGTTTATAGTCAGCTGATTCACCAGGTTAGTGAGCAACCTAGTGATATCCCTGCTCCAGGTAAACTACAGACTCCCATATGATGAGGGTCAGCTCTGCATATTGGGCCCTCAGTCCCTTTCAGGAGCGAGGCTCCAATAACTAGGACCATTCTCTTCTTTGTGGAGGTCGTCATATTACTGGAAGACTTCCTGGATTTATGCGACCTTGCTAGGACCTGTGGTACAGGTTCTCTATTCTCTATATCCTTGTAAGACTGGCTGTCTTCCAATAGGGGCTTATATCTATTACTCAGTGGCAACTGGGGAGGTGACGCAGGCAAGGGTGGTACTCACCTTCTGCCATGACCCTGCACTTGGCTCTACTCACCCCTTCTACTTGGGCTTCTATCTTCCATCTGAGAACTATAGGATACAGGCTCCCCCTGAATCTGGCTCTTCTTTGGCTGTTGTTCAGACTGCTGAGCCTGGCTCCACCAGTCTACCTCTACTTCAGCCTCTCTAATTCTCCTGAGCCTTTCTAGTTCAGCTTGCAGCTTTTCAACCTCTTGCAACTGTACCATCCAGTCAAGCAGATAATCTACCTGCTCGCACCATATGCAGCCAGGAAAAGAAAAGAGAGTGCTACATTCCTGGCAGCCTGTCACCTGGACAGCCTCATCTTGTTGGGGGACATCTTGTTTGGGTTCCCACATCCATGTGTATTGGTGACCCTAGCCTGGTTTTCCTCTGCTGCCACGTTGTTTGTTTGTTTTTTGCCCCCTGGCGGTTCAAGCAGCTAAAGCGGCTAGAGCTCAGCACAGACTGGGTGCGACTTCCGGTTTTGCCACCTTGTAAAGCTGCCAGCTGAGTGCACATGCCATAGCAGATTTCCCATTCAGGGAATCCTCAGATCACCCAAAAACCTCGATGAATAGTGTTTGGGGACCAGTGCTGTCGGAGCTCAGCGAGGGCTCAATCCCCACTGCAAGGCTGAGGCACTGGCGCTACACGCAGCTTAGCATGTCTGGACTGCTTTGGTTGCAGCAAATAGTCAAAAAGGGTTTGAAAACTAATGCAATTATGACTTGATTGCTTGAAAGACACGTTAATACATACAGAAGGAAAATTCTTTTTGTTATTAAGGTATACCTGAGAACTGAAGACAAGCAGTACTCTCTGGTGTCTTCGTGACACCCTCACCATGAAGACGTTCTTTCTCATATTTATGTGGAACCTCCTATGTTCCAGCTTACACCTGTTGCCTCTTGACCTAACATTACATGGAGACTCTTCTTAGTGGCATCCAAAGTAATCCTGTAAGTGGTGATCATGTCAGACTGGATACATTTTTTTTTTCCTTTCCTCACAAAAAACCCAACTGGTGCTGGAAGTGTAGTTAAAATCTGCGCTGCTGTGGTAAGACCAGAGGAGGGATTTGGTACAAGAACAGACCAAGATCATAAGCAGAATAAATGTACTTTAAATCAAAGATCAAATCAAAAGGGAAAAAAATCAATTGTGAACTGCTTTCACCTGTTCAGCATGGGGCTAGGGATGCCAGCCTTGCATCCTGACCAGAAACATTCCTTAAGCCACAGCGGAAAATTTCCTGTTTAATTTTTTTTACTGTACAAAGAATGTGAAATACCTTTCCCTCCAAAGAGTAACCACACATGAACAGCCAGCACATGGCAGAAGATGATTCTCACATGGACTGTATGAAGGAAACTCCAGATACACAACACTGTGCAGATTTCACAATGGCTGTAAAGCACCATCTGGACAGGCATCATGGGGAGGCTAATGGGGAAAGTATTTTGCCTTTGCACATAACTCCCGCTGCAAAAGCCCCAGCATGAGGTCGGAAGTGTCTAGACAATACTCTGCTGTGTCCCTCTGTGCCACTAAAGGAGGCAGCAGTAACAGGAGAACTAACTCTAACCTCCTCTTAGAAGTTGAATGATATTGCCAGGGGATCACAAACTTAATGCAGGTAGATCTTAAGAAAAGGACAAGGTGATACGTGGTGTGGAGCTGGACTCCAGAGGAAAATTACTTTGACTGGAGCTGCCAGTCAACAGGGAATCCTCAGCTGTTGCAGGGGGATTGGACTAGATGATCTTTTGTGGTCCCTTCCAATCCCTAATGATTCTATAATTCTATGAACATGAGACTGCTTGGTACAGTTTGTAGGTGTAAACTGGTTTTTGTTTGGTTTTTCATTTCCCCACTTGATTACTTGGTCTTCAATTAAATTCGACGTTTCAACAAAAATTATACTCTAGGAGGCTAAAAACCATACCAGGGAGGTTTGTGCTTCACCTGCCAGTAGCTCCTGTTGTTCACACCTTTTGCACAAACACATGAGAGGAAGAAATGACAGGTCTAGGAGATGTGAGGATCATTTTGTACAGAGATCTTTCAGGAATGGGTGCAAGGATGTGCACAGTCCCATGAATCATAGAAACCCACAGCACTTCCTAGTGCTTGCTTTCCCAGGACCCTAACTTTGAGAAGCAGAACACACCCACAACAGAAAGGCATCACTGTCTACAGCAACAATTCCATCCAAGTCTTTGCCTTAAGCTGTGAAAAAAAATAAAACCCAAACTTCTGTTTTAACATTTGACTGAAAAACAACAGAACTAACTCAGTGGGAAAAGAAGCCACCATAGATATCAATGGCACTTCTTAACTAATAATATTTACAAAAGCCAAGATACTAAAAACTTCTGTTCTAAATGTACTGTAACAGCTAAGGGCTAACTTACTGTAATTCAGGCTAGAAACCCTCAGTGTAGCCACTGTGGATTTTACGTGGGGTGTTGATCTCACAAGTAACAGGACAAAAGGAAATGGCCTCAAGCTGCACCAGGGGAAGGTTAGGTTGGCCATAAGGAAAAACTTCTCCATGACAAGGGTTGTCAGCCCTTGGAACAAGCTGCCCAGGGAGGGGGTTGAATCATTATCCCTGGATATGTTTCAACGTTGTGGAGATTTGGAGCTTAGGAACAGGGTTTAGCTGTGGCCTTGGGACAGCGTGGTTAATGGTTGGACTCAATAGTTTTAAAGGTCTTGTATAACCTAAAAGATTCCATAAAAATGCACATTTATTATTCAGATTCATGTTTTCTAATGCAGGGCCATCTGCTATGGACACTTGTGCAGAAAAAAACAAATGAAAAGTCCTTGAGAACTTGTCTGCTACACCACTCAGAGTATCTAAAAACTAACAACCGCTTAAAGAAAAGACAGAGGTTCTGTGGGAAATGCAGATTTGCATTGCCTGACTTGCCCAAATGTAAAATACATTAACTGATTTATATCTGTTATATATGAGCCATCTGATGGCACACGGAGGCAACTATATAAGGAAACCAGAGTCAGAACAGATCAAAAAGAGTAGTTCTGAAAAACTGACATAAACCTCTAGCAGATTTGCTTGAAAAATGCCATCATTACAGCCATGTGATTTCATTACTTCAATATCCAAGATGTTATCCTAGAAATTAGACAGATTCAAAGAATGATGTAGGCTATGCAAAAGACTTCCACCTCTCAGGTCGTGGTAGTAACTCACTACTGTGTGAAAAAACAGCTCTGCTTTGCTTCAGTAGCTGCTATGTTGGGGGTGGTATAGACAGTCTTTGGCAAAAGCCTTTCGTGAAACTCAGCCCAAAAAAAAGAACAGCAGGATATTAAGGAGAAAGTAAACTTTCAGTAGAATAATTGTTAAGAGTTTGAACACAACAGTTCCAGTTCCGAGAAAAAAAATAAAGACCTTTAGCTTTATCCTAATCTTCTTCCTTCCTTGAAGCATCTGTTAGGTATTTGCCTCATGTCACAACAGTTTTGAGAAAAAACAACCTCAAACCTAACTTGGAGCAATTCTTGGCTGAAGAATAGAGGCAAAGAAGTACTTAGGGACAGCCACGTTTTCAGTATTACAGTACAGCACAAAGTCAATGTTAACATAGAAAGAGTGCCATTTCAACCAAAAGGGGACCTTGGAAGCTTAATTTGTTCTTATACAGATTGTTTTAAGGGCTTCTTGCCCTTTTATTCATTTATGGAATGGATCATCTCCTCCTACAAGCAATTGTGCAATCTCTCTGTGGTAAAGCCAATAGCTTAGTGTCTAAATACTACCTTTCCATGTATTTATGGCTGCTTGAATATAATTCACTAGCTGGAGATAAAAAGGAACTCTCCAGGTCACATTTTGAGGGTCTGTGCTATAGAAAAAGAATTAAGCGAGCACACATAAACCTCTTGGTTCTGAGCTGCTCGGATTAAAGTTTAGAAATGTTCTGCAGTCAAGCATCGCTACCTGTTCTTTCATTTTAATTTCAAAATTCTGATTCATGCTAATGTAAGCCTGAAAATAGAAATATTCTGGAAATATGTGCATTCATCAATCCAAATAATTATTATCACATTTATAAAGATATATGAAAGAACGGCACAAAGATTAAAGGGTATTATAAAGCCAAAAATACATGCGCATGCATATTATAAACTACAAATATATGTTTTCAAACCACTGTCTCCACTATGTCTAGAGAAGGCACAGATTTCAATTAATAATACACTCTGGCTTTATTTTCAGCCATAACTTTCAGGAGACATTACCCTTTCAGGCCTGATATTGTAACAGTCCTACTGAACTTCAACTTTCATTAGAAGACATCAATCAAATTCTTTCAGTAGAAACACATGTTCACTGGAGACCACAAAAATTTCTTCAGCAACAAAAGAAAGCTCTATCATTTATATATTTATGACCACAGACAAAAGATTAATCAAATTTTGTCGTATATTTATCAATTAAATAAAAAGGCTTTTTTTTTTTTCACATCCAACTCAAAGCCCTGCACAATTTCCCTTTTCTCTCCAACACCCCGAATTCACATTTCATTTCAGGGCTCCAGATTTTCTTAGCAGTAATCCCAACACAACCCTTTAAACGCTGGAAAAAAATACCAGAATGGTCCTGCCTCTGAAATGCTTCACTGTTTTCAAGCAACTCCTCATTGTCCCTTCTGACTTCTGTTTGACATGAAGCTTTTATAAACAGGATGCTTTGAACTTACAGTGCTGGATGTGCTTAATTTTCACCTGTTGTATTTACTTAAATCCGCCTAGACTTATCATGTTGCAAGTTTCCATTTTTATTTTCAAACAATTCTTACTAATTTTTACCCGCAACTCGATTAAGTTCACTGTGCTGCAGCTTACAGAGACGAGACCTTCTGGTTTAAAACTGAGAGACAGTTGTTTCCATTTGTAAATCCTCTCGATTTTTATTGGCTCATTAAATATGTATACTTTGAATGAGATTTAAATTATTCTGCTATATAAATCATCTTTTTTCCCCCCTGGTTGTTATTGTTCTCAAGGAAAACTGGACAGTGCCATCTCGTGGTCAATCATTTTAATCTGACAGACACAGTTGAACTGTGACCAAATCTCTCATTACAGTAAGTTATTATTTTTAAAGAAATATTCCAGAAAAAAAGATTCAATACATAATATTTTATTGCATTACCATCCATCACTGACACTCTGAATAGAGGGATAGAGGCTGGAGGTTTTAGCCTGGAGAAGAGGAGACAGGGGGGCAGATCTTATGACTACCTGGAGGGAAGTTGTAGCCAGGTGGGGGTTGAGCTCTTCTCCAAGGCAACTAGTGACAGGACAAGAGGGAAGGACCTGAAGGTGCCAGGGGAGGGTTAGGTTGGATACTATGAAGCCCTTCCTCATGGAATGGGTGATCAGACACTGGAATGGACTGCTCAGGGAGGTGGTGGAGTCATGTTCTTAGAGTGCTTTTGCAGCCTCAACAATTCTGTGATTCTTGTTAACACTGAGCCAAATTTGAGGTGTCAAAGCACCAAGTTACAACAACTATCTCACCTTTCTTGTAACTGCTGTTAAGGAAAGCTTGCTTTTAAAGTTGGGAATGAGTTGGTCTTGCAGGTCAGCCCTGCCACAATATTTCCTGTATGTTGATGTAGAGGTCATACTCAACTGACTGGAAATTCACTTTCCTTAGGCAATTTGGATTGAACACCAGAAGAAAAACACAGCTCCTCCTCTGAGAAAAAGTCATTGTGCTATTTTTCACTATTATTTATGCACTTTAAAATCACACATTGAGCAATGTCCCTACATCTGTTTCTGTAACCTAATTTTCCTCCAATTGTCCTAAAAATATAAGGCTAAGCTTTCCATTATTCATAACTCTCTTCAAGTGTAAACCATGAGTTTGAAATTAATTTCCAAGTCCCACAACCAATAACATTGGCCTAGGGCTTTCCTTATCACTTTTTGAATTATTTTGCTTCAAATATTTATATCAGAATTATAATTTGATTAGATGTTCTAAAAAAATTAAAAGGAAGAAGTTCAAAGAATTACTTCTCAAAGGGCTTGAAGGAACAATTTGTCTACACTAGAGTAAAGCAATTAATTTTATTTATTGAAGACAAGCAGGGCTTTAGATGCCTGTTCTTAGCACTTAGAAGCTCTACATATCTCACTCTAACACCATCTCAACTTTAGTATCTCCTAAAACAATTATACATGGCAGTAACATCACAGTTCATGTTTTTCCAACACCGACTTGAACTACAATAAATAAAAAGTATTATCACCCTCCCATGCAATGTCCTTAACACTTTTAACAAACACTGTGAAGTAATCTCCAAAGACAGCACGACCATCCATAGAAAACACACAGCGTTGTCCACAAAAGAAAGTCACTGCTACACACTGGCTTTAAGCCCATCTCAAACCAGGCCACTTAAACATAGAAAACATAGAATTACTTTTTCCATTTCCATGATCTTAACTTTGTTTTATCTTTCACTTCTCATCTAGTACCTCTGCATTTTTTCATGCACATGAACCACTGCCATCTATCACAACCTTATGAATATTTTGTTTGCTGAACAGCACTCTACAAAGCAATTAAGATTCAGTTCACTACATGATATGCATGTTGTCATGCTCTTGGCAAATAGAAATTTAAATACTTAACTGCAAGGATTCTGATGACTTCAGTATAGACACATTTTCCATCCTTTCAGTACCTCACGACAGTATCATAACAGTACACAGCATTATAATCACTATAGATCTGGTGAATTTGGTACTAATGAGAACCATATTTTAAATCCAAATTTTTACTATATATCTACATACAGAACATTTAAAAGTGATGGGCTTAATCAAAAGAAGTATCTTTGCTTATTGACATTGATTTACCTTCTTGTTGCATCTCTTCAGACTTCTTTCTCACACAGACAACTCGAGGCCTCCCGGTCTGAACTTGCGCAGCATCTTGGCTTTCCTCCTATACATCACACATTAAAATCATATTACCAATACTCACTTTTGATGTAAAAGCACAATGAAATTATGTAGAGCTTCAAAAAAAAAATCCAAAGAGGTTTTTAAAGACTCATTAAAGGATATGCACTTGTTCTTCTTCGACTTCAAAAGCATTCAGATCTCAATCAGCCTATTGCAACACTATTTCCTCTAGACAACCATCCTGGGAGCAACAGATATGGCAAAGTGCCATTTAGATCTGAAGACACAAAGCATGCAGCAGAAAGAACACAAGATTCCCCTAGCTTTCTTGAATTCCCAGGATTCTGCCCAGGTGTTATCCTCCAAAGTCAGAAAAAGTAAGTTGAAAGGGAAAAGATAAATATTTCAGCACCCAGGTAGGAAAACCTAAGTGGATGATTGGTCTTTATGATCTTGAAGGTCTCTTCTAGCCTTAACAAGTATATGAATTTAAGTCTAAAATGAATTTCCTTAACCTCATTTTTAAAAACTACAGTCTGCTCTTCCTGAAATGCTCTTTAAAATCTAGATCTGCAACAGCTGATAGGAAAAAGGGTTCTTGTAAGCAACTAACATTCTGCTTTAGGAGATAACAAATGTACTTGAAAAATATGGTATCTTCCATGTTAACTGATGGTCCAAGGACATACCACCACATGCATGAAAAGGACAAAATAGTCTTCAGAGTCCTTGAAGACTTCCCTAATACAGAAAAATGTGATTTCATCAGTTTTTATGTTGATTCCACAGATGAATGGAAGTCCTTTAATAAAGATTCTGAAAGGTAAAGACACACAAGAAACCTCATAAATGTTTGCTTATCACACAGCATTTGGAGCCTACAGACAGAACTGCTGTATGATTCCTGTATCGCATCCTGTTAAGCAATGGCACAGGTATTCCTCTGAAGACTCGGTGACAAAGTACCAGTATTTTGCTCCCCAAATGCTAAAAAGAAAGCAAAACACATTTCAGTTCTGTAAGAGAAACTCTCCAATAGTGTGCACACTGCCAAAAGTGAAACAAACAGCTGAAAATACAGATGAAACCAAGAAAATGTTGATGTCTGGCAAAAAATAAGCACGGTGCCACCTTCACAACCAGGGGATTCCACTTCATTTAGCTAGCAACTGTGTCCTTTGATAACAGGAATCTCAGCAGTAATGGTACTGCTTCTCACATACTTAATCATTTAAGCCAGCAGTGCAAAAATCAGGATAAACAAAATGATAAGGCATTCAGTCACTGGTTTTTTCCTCATGGCTGCACAGACCTGTTTACACTCCTGGTAAATACACAGCAGAAGTGAGCGTAAAATGACAGCAGTGAATATGCGTGCATCAGAGATCAGCATCACTTACAAGGAACTTTTGGCATGGAGAGACCAGTTTAGAACTGGCACTAGCTTGGGAACCTCTACACACCATGATGGTGACCAACTCTGTTCATCATTTAAAGCTAAGAAGATAAGAAAAAGCTGACCTTCTATAAGCAGGAAGGTCTCATGGAAACATAATCAAAGGCCACTAGTGTTACAAAACAATAAACACAGGCAGCACAACATACTCACGAGGCCATCTGAAGTGGAATTTTTGGTCTAGATTTCTAATAAAACTGGTTTAAACTGAACTGAGGTGCAAACAGAAGTTGGGAGACACCACGTGGATGCATAACCTGTAATTAGGCATTCCTGAAGACTAAAAAAAACATGTCTTTTGAAATACCCAAACAGAAAACTCATGAGAATACCAACGTGACAATCCCACTTAAAGCATGTTGATTATATAAAAACTTTCATACTTCTGTAAGAACATTATGAAAATACTTTGCAGCCAACTGATTTTCTAAGATATTAACAAGCCATTTGGGACTTCAATTGATCTAGATTTACCATAGAATCATTAGGGATTGGAAGGGACCTCAAAAGATCATCTAGTCCAATCCCCCTGCCACAGCAGGGCCACCTAGACCAAGTCACACAGGAACATATCCAGGCGGGTTTTAAACTTATCCAGAGAGAGAGACTCCACAACCCACCCTGGGCAGCCTATTCCAGGGCTCTGTCACCCTCACTGGGAAGAAGTTCCTTCTCATATTTATATGGAACCTCCTATATTCCAGCTTACATCCATTGCCCCTCATCCTATCACTAGATGACATTGAGAAAAGCCTGGCTCCATCCTCCTGACACCCAACCTTCACATATTTATAGATATTAATGAGGTCACCCCTCAGTCTCCTCTTCTCCAAGCTCAAGCTCCAGCTCCCTCAGCCTTTCCTCATAAGGGAGGTGTTCCATTTCCTTCATCATCCTCACTGCTCTATGCTGGACACCCTCCAGCAGCCCTATGTCCTTCTTGAACTGAGGGGCTCAGAACTGGACACAATACACTATGGTCTCACTATTGCAGAGTAGAAGGGGAAAAGAACCTCTCTTGATCTGCTAACCACCCCACTACTGATCCACCCCAGGTGCTGTTTGCCCTCTTGGCCACAAGAGCACATTGCTGGCTTATGGCCATCCTGCTGTCCACTAGGAGCTCGGGTCCCCTACCATCTTTGAAATGTTTTGCCAAACAAATATGACTTCAGTGCTCACATCCCTCCCGTGATCAAAATGATTTATCTAGCCTAGGAACAGTCAAACTTCGTTCTATTCATTCTCTTGCTTCCTAGAACTAAGAGCACAGGGCAAAATGACCACAAATAGCAGTTAATTCCTGTATTGTTGAGCAAGAATGGACTGAAGGGGTCAAGCCAAACACATATAGTCTGGCATTCTGTTCAACAGTGGCTAAAAGAATATATAAACCTCAAAAAAAAATCCAATCCTAGAACTGAAGTAGCCAAGGAATTTGGGTGATGAAAAATTCCTGGATTACTCAGGCCATTTCTTTTGGAGTGAGTGACCACAGACTTCACCCTTAATGACTAAAAGGCTCCTGTCCTACAAGGAAAGCCGCTGCTCTTTCTGTTGGTCAAAATCTGTTCTATTTGCCAGTGTTAGGGAACAAACAAGTGGTACCTGTATGGCAGTCCCACATCACTGTCCACAAACTCCCTGAAACAAATCACAGATTCCAGAAACCACACAAGCTTTGCCAGAACAAATCCTAACATCCAGGAGGATCGTTCCCTGTTAAATCAGACCAAAGCTCTACCAAACACAAGGTCCAGCTGGACACCATCTGAAGGACAGTGTATTTTCTCAAGTCTCTCAGCAAACACCATGGAAAGCCTAGTTCTGCTCCTAAATAGATTCATCTTCTCGCTGTATACGTTGCTGATAGAGTTTCATTTCAGTGAAGGCAAACACTGCCTAGAGATGAAAAGCAAGATATGAAACAGTTGATCTGAGAGTTGGTGACTAAGAGGAAAGGAAATATTTTTAAGTTATTATAAACTTACACGTTGACTTGTTCTGCAATCCTGTGTATCTCTTGCTCTCCTCACTGATAGTACGTCACCAGAAAAATCTGTTTCCTACAAGCCTATGACAAAGTAGATCCAGCTGCAGAGCTGAATACAGATGCCATCCCTAATTGAAACTAGGAGAAAGGTTGCCATTGTTACATGATGGATAGATGCTGTCAAAACAAGCTTTCAAATCATCTTGTAAATGGCTGGGGGTTTTTTTCAGATAAGGAGACGCAGATCTAGTAGAGGATCTTACAAAGCATGGTTTCACCCCATCCAAGATAGACATTTACTGTGGTTATTGCTTACAAGTACGGTCATGTCCTAGGAATGCTACAAAGTTAGTCCATGACAGTAGTGATTTTGAGTCTTGTATCAGAAACACCCATCCCTGGATTTGAAATCATGTAGATCTGAAGCTTAGGGACACAGTTTTTTGGTGGCCTTGGGACAGCTATGTTAACAGCTGGACTTGATGATCTTGAAGGTCTTTTCCAACCTAAACCATTCTGTGATTCTACAGGAAAAGGTTAACCTGTTTGGGAGGAAAAAAACCAAACCACACACACGAAGTTCAGAGGTTTGGCTGGTTGATTGTTATGAGGGAAGGCGAGTTATATATGCCAGAACGCAAAAAAAATTAACCACACTAAGGGTTCAGATGCAAGAAAAAGTTTCTAAAAATAAGATAATATATAAACGTCTGTATATTTTCTATGAAAAATACGTGTGTTGGAAACCTTACACTTCTTGCATAGGTAAGAACTACATATGTGGGTGATCTTACACATGGTACATTACCATTTGCAAACAAAAATCATTTCTAACCACAGCAGCTAATTCTTCAGAGCATGAGATGCAGAAATCACTGATCTTCATCACAGGCAAGGGTGATAAAAGAAAGAAGCATGTTTTACCCTCTCTGTTCCTTTTACTTTTGGCTACTGAAATAATAACAAGGATATTAGCTTCACCCCAGCAGACACAGCACTTTAACAGAAATGCAGTCTTGCCTGCGAACAGTCATTCCAAGAAATAATATGTTCCAGTGATCTCTAAGTGAAAGAGGTGCAATATTTAAAATCCTCTTTGAAGATACATCACTTCAGATGACACATGAACTGCTCAGGCACCAAAGGCGCGATACACATCAAGGCTCAAACCCATAAAACTAAAGAAGTCGATATAAGATACCTTTAGTTATTACTAACATAGTACATCAGGGAAATGCAGTGCATCCATAAACACAGCAATCCTGGTAAGTGTATTATTACTTTCAAACACACTGTGAAGCTTAACATATTAAAAAGCAGCCTGCCACCTCAGTTTCAGCTTTTGCCACTTGCTGTTTGAATTTATCTCTGGTTACCAAGAAAAACATTACCACTAGGTAACAGCACATACTAATAACGTAGCAGCGGATTAACTCCAGAGGTTTCAAGCAGAAATCAATAGCATCTTCCTCTACCTTCATGTATTTTGAAGCACATGACCATTACCATCTTTTCAATCCTGTCCCCACTAGGACAAATAAAGCTGTATCAGTGGTTACAGTTTGTGAGGGCAAATTTCTATTGTTGCTTCCTCTCTTGAATATCCATCATGTTGTTCTGCATTTGAAGCAACATGCCCCTGAAACATCAGAATGCCCTATCTGAACTGAGTAAGTATAGTATCAGATACTGCGAAACCAGTGAGGAAATTAAGAAAAGGTGGAAGGGGAAGGTAGAGGGTAACAAAAGACATATTATAAGGATTCCTTCACCATTAACGCAATCATTTTTATTGCACACATGTACACTTTTGGTTTCAGTTTCTCAGCTAAAATCACTTCACATTCACCTATTCTGATGTCACCAAAGTGAAGCAGAAAAATTTATTTTCCTTGGTTTCAGCTTGCCCTTTCTGACTAGTTATAGAAAAGATTCTTGCATTTACCTGGGACAGATCCTCTGACAGAGCTGCTGCTCTGCAGCTTGGTTGGGCTGCTTGCAGAACAGGATTTGAAATTGGTGGTGATTCCAGTTCAACCATAAGCATTGGGCCACCACTTGTGTCTGCATCTCCAAGAGTTTCTGCTGAGATAAAAAAATAAAGAGAAAAAAATTCCCTGGTGAGCTGGAGCTATAACCTTCTAGTCAATTGATGTGGCAGGATGTGGAGTCTTTCAAGATTCAACAGGATATAGAATGTTAAAGAGAATTACTTCCTCCTTATATGGCGCATTGTGTACCACATAAATTGTTCTTCAGGGGATAAAAGAAATAAGAAATACACGTCTGTGGAAATGCAAACAAATCAGTTTTGTCAGCTGTAGTCTTCTAACACAGCAAGCACTTATGATAGCTTCAGAGCTGTAGAGTTCATCACACCATTATAAGCTTAATGAGCTTTATCACACAAAGATTGGAAAGACATTGGAAAGGCTTCCTCGTGAAAAGGTTTCACTGTCGTGTGAAGGAAAAGAAGCTTGTATATAGTGTTTTAAAAGAAAATGTTGCTGTATAATCCAGCATTTATCATGCTTGTGCAGCCTGCAAGAGTGTAAAGCATCTTTATGAGAAACGTACCAACAGCTCATGAGATAACTTTAGCCTTATGCTATCATACAGAGCCAAAGAACGAATCTGAAGCTAATTAACTATAGTAAATGTTTAATTAACCATAATTCCTGTTAACTTCAAGACTACATGTGCCACACTTCATTTGCATTTTGTTTTTTATATCCATGACTTTAAGCACTGAAAACAAGGATATATAAATGAAAGACAGATCATCAGGATGCTGGTATATACCTGCAACACCTGCTCCACCCCACAGAGAGACATTGTGTTTCTGTAATGGGAATACGATACCCTCAGACACACAGAATTCTTACAGATGCATCTGTGAGTGAATTATTCCGACAGAGAAACTGAGCATGCACTGCAAGATTGTATGTACAGAGAGGCACTGATGTAAAATGGTTTCATTTTACCCTTAAAATTAATTACCAAATAAAATATGGACCTGGACTGTAACTGTTGGGGCTATCAGGAAATAGCTTTTAGTCCTGGCTTGCAATAGCATGATGGATATCAATCTCACCAGTGGACAGAAAATACTTTGGAAGAAGACCAGAAACAATCATAATTCATTCCTTCCCCCTCCCTGTGCCCCACCCCCAAGAACAGATTGTTTCCCATTCACTGTCGATTTCACTATCAAAAAGACTTGGAAACAAGATTTTTCTGCTCCTCCCTGATATGAAAACACTCCTATCTTGAGAGCAGATATGAGCTTTTACACAATCTTGTTTCCTTAGCAATGTCAGTGAGTACCATGCTGTGTATTCAGAGGTGGAGAGGGAGGGAAGCTAAATTAAAACTCATCAGAATGGTACAGAACTTGATCGAGGATTATTAGAGATTACATAAAATCACAGGACATTCCCCTATAGTAGTTTGCCCAGGACACTGGCCTCCTCCTAAATCAATACTACAACAGAGGCAATACTGCAAGACTTAGAGAGAGATGAGCATAAAAAGTGCTTAAAGAAACACAGTGCTTCCAGATTATCACCACCTGCAGGAGATGATTTTGTAAATTGTTAGGTATTTAGAGGACAGACAAGGGGCATCCTAAATCAAATTACATACATTTAAAATATATATAGAGAAGATACAAACATGTTATGCCAAATCAAGCTATGGACAGTCTGGGTAAGAAGGAAACATCGCTAGTTTCAACTGAAAAGACAAATTTTTCTGCTTTATCACAGCAATTTATCCTGGCACTGCTTTGTACAAGTCATTACATGCGTGCCTCAGCGTCCCAACTGGGAAAAACAAATTTCCATATTGTTACAGGAATATGTGAAGCTAAAATTTATTACCAATTATGAGACAGCACAGTATCCCCTTGATGGAATGACAAAATTAGTGAGGAGGAGTGCTGTGCAAGGAGATGGAGAGAAGCAGTTTGAACTGCTGGTGTTCATACTTGTTCTACAGAAATCAACTTCAAGAATGGTCAAACTAAGTGTTTCTGAGAGATGAATTTGACTTGAAATAATAAAAGTATCTAATTTACAAGTCAATTTTTATACAGACAAGTGGCTACTTGCCATGATTTTTGTTCAAATTGTAGAATATTACAGACAAAGAGTGAAGACAAGGCTTGAATGAAACCCAACTCTCAGAATAGGAATGAATTAGCATTTCATCACAGTAACTGCCTGTAAGTTTTTCATTTTGGAATTTGAACAGATTCTGTGAGATTATTTCACATACTGTTACAGAAAATCCTTAGAATCCACATAAGTATCAGAAGTAACAGTCTAATTGTACCTCCGGTCTGGGCAAGCTGCCCTGGCGAGAGAGAGCGGAAACCCTGGGGTGGTCCTCTCTCAGAAGTCCATGCAGTTGGATGATCCATACGAACTGAGTGTCCCATTAGGATTCTCTCTGCTGCTGTGGGCAGCCTCGGTCTTTGACCTTCACTGAACTCCCCAGCACTAGTGTCAGAATCCTACACAAAACAGATATGAAAAAAAGCTGATTGTACCTCTTCCTCTGAATACATAAATATGGCATCCTGGCTTCTATCCGGAATATTGTGGCCAGCAGGACTAGGGACACAATTCTCCCCCTATACTGAGCACTGGGGAGGCATCATCTTGAATACTGGGGGCAGTTCTGGGCCAATCACTTTAAGAACATTGGAGGGGTCAAGTGGGTCCAGAGGAGAGCACTGAGGCTAGGTAAGGGACTAGAGGGAAAGCCTGATGAGAGAGGCTGAGGGAGCGAAGGTTGTTTAGCCTGGAGGAGACTTGAGGGGAACCTTATCACTCTCTACAACTACCCGAAGGGAGGTTGTAGTCAGGTGGGGATCAGGCTCTTCTCCCAGGCAACTAGCAACAGGATGAGAGCACATGGCCTAAAGCTGCACCAGTGGAGGGTTAGGTTGGATATTAGAAAGCCCTACCTCACAGAACGGGTGATCAGACACTGGAATGGTCAGCTCAGGGCAGTGGTGATGTCCCCATCCCCAGAGGTGTCTAAGGACAGACTGATTGTGGCACTTAGTGCCATGGTCTAGGTGACTGTGGTGATGTTAAGTCACAGGCTGGGCTGGCTTAGATCTCAGAGGTCTTTTCCAGCCTAAATGATTCTGTGATTCTGTGATATATAAAATTAAGTCTGTACTACTAACATTAAACAAAGAAAATTGGAACTGAGGAGTACTGTCATGTAACTGGGTTTCAAAGTAAGATCTACACTGGTCAGCACTAGAAAAAAAGAATTCCTTGCAGGAAACAATGTCACTTAATTTGTTAGTGGTATCTCCACAGGACCAGAACCTAAGTTCTAGTTCTAGCACCATTAAGTCTTTAATGTTACTCACAGAGCCATCATTGACTGCCCAACCTTATAATGTTGGAAGCATCTGGAAACTATTGTATCTCTGATTCTACAGCTTCTCAGATAAAAAGGTAGATTTTTAAGTAGGTTTGGATGGCATTTAAAACTCTGGAGGTTCTCTGGCTTCTGACTTTCAGAGACGCAGAGAAAAATTAGGATGAATACACAGACACATGGTATCAATTTAAGCAACACTAGTAAAATCTAGGAGAATATCCTTTGTCTATGAAGAAGTTATGCTTGCACACACCTTGCCAAAATCTGCGAGGGGAGAATTTATTAGAATTTATTAGTCCATAGAATACATATTATTCTATGGACAGACTGAGCAGTCTGTGACTATGGGAAAGGGAGAAAAAGAATTAGAGATGCATTTGTAAGTGGCAGTGCTGATGAGAAAATGCCACTACAATTGCAGTCAGACTCAGTGAAAAGCTTCTACAGTGTCGTCTCTAAGTCCATCCACCAGAGCTCATTAAGCAAAATAAAGACAGATAAAGGAATAATTAAGGAGATAAGTGAAGTTTGCAAGTATGTAGACTAAACTGACCAAGACAGGAGGAAGAAACGCATACGCAGTGTAAAATCACAAAAAGCAAGATCTGCTGTCAGTAAGGGTGTTCATGACCCGCACTTCAGTATTCAAAGTTCACTTCCTTTAAACAGTCCTCCAACAACATCAGTTAGAATAGAAGCCCAGTCCAAACTAGTATTTTCCACAAAAAAAACCCCTATGACAAAAAATGACTTCTGTCCTCTGTGAGGCAGCTATTTTCCTGTGAGTCTGGTTTTTCCATCAAATAAAGATTAATACTTTGAGGTTTTGTTCCAAGATCAGTATCAATAGCATGTGCAAAGGTGGATGCAAACACTTGCTGAGATATTCTTCACTGCCTCCTTAAAACATTCCAGTGTCTGTTTGATGCAGTGAAGCTATAGTGTTAAACAAATCATCTACATTGCTGCAGTGACAGAGACCTTCCCTGGTGTTGAAACCAAAAGGGATCAATCTGGAACACCCAAACAGTCACATATACACCTTAAAAATTATGTGCTATAAACTTGCTTATAACAACATGTAACCTTCAGTGTGGTTAAAAAGTTTGACATGAGAGCACAGCCAACACAATGGGATCACTTCCAGCAGGGAATGAAGTGTATGAACCTGCTCTATAGCCAACTGGAAGGAGAAGCTTTAAATACTTTGTCTACTTGTGAATAGCAAAGCATCACTTCAAAAGTACTGTTTTGGAAGGAAAAAGGCTCTAAGTTACCTCCAAATGGTAAATTTCTTCCTGTGCAGCAACAGGTGTTTGCTTTAATTTGGCTAAAAGAGCCAGGACTGGATCCCTGTGATAGCCTTTAACTGGTCTTCTTACAACTTGCCCTTCACTGGGAGGATCAAAATCCTAAAACAAAGAAACAAAATCCACATAGAACATGATCCTAAACAATTTTTGTAGGAACTTGAATCATTGTTACTTCAACATTAAGCTTTTTACTTTTATAGTAAATTCACAGTTTCCACACTTGGAACTCATGGCATGAAAATCTAGGTGTTTAAAAACTAGCAAACTGGTGACACACTGCTTTCTCCTTTCACTCACACACATGTGCAGCCTTTACTTGATATGCAAGACAGCAATACTTAGAATTCTAAGAACAAGGTCTTTTAGGCCTCCAGTGTTCAGGAAAACCATTACATTCTCACACGCTCTGGTTATTAGCCATCATCTGGCTGCAGAGCTGCTCTGACCAGCAAGGATTCAGCTTCCTCAACCACAGAGCCCAGATTGAGGATGGCCATGTATGGATAGAAATGTTTAGGAAGGATAAGAAAGGAGAAAAGTAGACTGCAGGACATTTAAACTTTGCATTATTTGTGTTGGAAGGGACTTCTGGAGATTGTCTAGTCCAACGTGACTGTTCAAGCCAGCAGCTCTTACAGTATTTGGCCATCCCCACACGATAAACATTTCTTACTTTTAAGAGGAATTTCCTGAATTTCAATCTGTCCACTGATTCCTGCCTTTCACTAGGCACCACTCAGAAGTGTCTGGCTCTGTCTTCCTCACTTCTTCCCACCAGGTATTTATATGCACTGGTAAGAACCCTCAGAGCTTTCTCTTCTCCATGCTAAATGATGTGAGCTTTCTCAGCATGAGAGTTTCATCAGTCCTTTCATCATTTCTGTAGCCCTTTGGAGGACTTGGTCCTTATCTTGATCCTTACCTTTCTTGTATTGGAGAACATAAAACTGGACACAATAAACCAAAAGTTGTCTCACCAATACTGAGAATGGAAGGACCACCACCTTCCTTTACCTTCTGGCACGGCCTTTCCCAATGCAGCAAAGGATGATGGTGGCTTTCCCAGTGTAGACAGCAGGACTAGGGACATAATTCTCACCCTGTACTGGGTGCTGGTGAAACCTCCCCTCAAGTACTGGGGGCAGTTCTGGGCCACTCACTTCAAGAAAGAGATTGAGGGGCTGGAGCAGGTCCAGAGGAGCAACAAGGCTGAGGAAGGGACTAGAGGGAAAGTCTGAGGAGGAGAGGCTAAAGGAGTTGAGGGTGTTTAGCCTGGAGGAGATTTAAGGGAAACCTTATCACTCTCTACAACTACCTGAAGGGAGGTTGTAATCAGGTGAGCGTTGGGCTCTTCTCCCAGGCAACTAGCAACAGGATGAGAGGGCAGGGCCTAAAGCTGCACCAGGGGAGGGTTATGTTGGATGTTAGGAAGCCCTTCCTCATGGAAAGGGTGATCAGACACCGGAATTGACTGCCCAGGGCAGTGGTGGAGTCCTCATCCCTGGACGTGTTCAAGGACAGACTAGCTGTGGCACTTAGTGCCATGGTCTAGGTGATTGTGGTGATGTTAAGTCTTTTCCAGCCTCAATAATTCTGTGACTCTGTAACCCAAGGGTACACTGCTGGTTCATTTTCAATTGGTCTATCAGTATCCTCAGGTTCTTTCCTGCAAAGCTGCTTTCCAGACAACTACCACACAGCCCCACCACAGAATCAATGTCAGGGGTTGGAAGGGACCTCAAAACTTCCAGTTCAAGCCCCCTGACAGAGTAGGATCGCCGAGACTAGGCCACCCAGAACATTCCAGTGCAGGGAACTGCTCTTCTTTGGATACATGACATGGCATTTCTCCTTGTTGAACTTGATGAGATTCCTGACACCCCATTTCTCTACATCAGTGAGGTCCCTCTGAATGGTGGCGAGACGCTCTGATAAATCAACCAGTTTTGTATCATCTGAGTTGCTGATGATGCAGTTTGTCCCGTCACCTAGGTCATTACTGACTACTAGTACTGACCCCTGGCAGACTCCAGCTGGACTTTGTGCCACTGATCACAATACTTTCAGCCCAGTAGCTCAGCCAGTTCCTAGTCCCAGGTCAACATATTCCTAGAATTCACAGAACTTCATCTGCCTGCTGATGGGCTGTGTCAGGATGTGGGGAAAGAACACGCGAGATGTTGTGGGCAGGGTCTGCTTCAGAGCACCTGACCAACAGAAAGCAAGAGGAGGCTTTTGACCAAACAGAAATGGGTCTGATCATCATTACAGCAGCTTTCAACAATCTGGCCATCTTCCAGCTAGTTCCCTTATGTCCAGATAGGTGCCTTCCAAGCAATGCGAGCACAATCTCACTACTATTGTTTTAATTATTTCATTAAGAAAATAGTTTTGTTCAAGCACAGTGTTACATTGCCTGACACTATCATTTTTACAATACCAAGAAGCATCGCACAAAGTCAGAGAGGGCAAGTCCAGGCATCTGAAGGAAAGTGTTAGAAGAAAAAGAGAATGGAGAAACTTCCACAATAACAGACTAAAGCAGACATCACATAAGAAACTATACTAAAGTTTTAAACCGCTTTAACTAACTCCAGCCTCAGCTAACCTACTTTAATAATTTAAGCACATAACCAATTAAAAGATGGCTCAAAGCTGAAACAGCTCAGAGGATAATAGTGTTCTACTTAAATATTTTGTTTAAGATGTCTTAAAACGAAAAACAGTAAGGAAATGAAAATGTCTATTAGCTGTCTCTCACCTACACAAGCGTGTAAATCACTTTGATTTTTAAAAAATTATAATTAGTTTGTATAATGTGGTTTTTCTCTTTGGATCTCTTAAACATCAACATCCTTTCAAAAGTGTGCATAAATTGAAAGAGTTTTAAGTGAAAATGATTAAAGCATGTCCAATTTGTCAAGATGCTCAAGGTAGAAATCCACACCAACCCAGTCACTCTGAAACATTTCCTTACCATTTCATTGGCATCCTGTAAAGTACTGGTTAAGCTCTCAGTGAGGTTTGGAAGAAGGTGCCCTCCTGCAAAGAGTGAAAAACGTTTTAAGTTACAAATACTAAGAATCATGTAAGTTATAGGAATGAAAGCCAAGGCCACATTCTTTAATAATTGCAACATGGTGCTTTAGTAAAGTTGGAAATTCCTGCTGCCGGATGTGGATTAGAGAGACGTATTTTCAGCTTGCAAGAAAAATCTCTCTTACGCTTTGATTTTAGTAAAAGCTCAGGATTTAGTACTACATGGTACTTGTGCAAGACAGTCCCAAGCTGATCTTATGACAAAAGGGCAGATTTAATCTTTTTTCATTAGTGAGCATAAGCATTTTGTTCAGAAACTAGAAAAACAGCAATGAGGTCTTTTAAATCCAAACCTGAAAGTTTGACCAGAAAGTTAAGCACCAGGTCAACACTTGGGGTTTTAGCAAAAAACGTACAAAATACAACCTTGCAACTGGAAGAGAAGCTTATGAAGAAAAAAATTAAACCAAATTCTGATTTCCACAGAGTTGTCTAGTTAGTTACCTTTTTCAGCTGGCACGTGCCCATAGCTGAAGAGTACCTCCCCTTCAGAGATGGGTCTGTCAACAGTTTCTGTTTCTGTGAGAGTAAGGGTGCTTTCTTCCGTCGACTGCTCAGAACTAACTGTAGGCGCAGGAGATGGAACCTTTGGATCACCAGGAAGTGATTCAATGGGCTTTGCTGACAACTTCTGAGATGGTAAAATCAAGGCTTCTGGTTCCTCATCATTAGCCACTGACATCTCACTATAATAATGCAAGAGTATGCATAATGAATACACCAAAATGCATTGAACAACATGGACTAAAGTCTCAAATCAATACCAAAAATAAATTAATTTGTAAGTACTTTTCAGATGAAAGAACACAGCATTTACAGAGCAGCCCAAGAATTAATATGGTTGAATAACATTAATACATTTCTCTTTATAACTGAAAATCACCACATGTACTCCCACTGAGGTAATAGAAAATAAATGCTAATAATACAATAATTCGTTACTACAGTTATGACTGGTAGGTGTAAAAATACGAAAATGATGATTAAAAATATGAAACAATGAATAAGGACTGATAAATCCTGATTTCATGTTTTTCTTCAAAATAAATTTCTCAAAAAAAAATTTAGAAAAAAACCCCTGTCCTGGTTCATCTCAGTGTCTCCTGATACATAAACATTTCTTTCCATTGACCTTTTGAGGATATGCGTAGAAATGAGGTGTAAATACATTTTTAAAGAAACAAGAAAACAATGCAGCCCATTTGACTTACACAGCCTTGGGATGGAATAGCTCTTCAGTCAAAGGACTAGGTTTCTCTTCTTCCAGAGGAAGTTCTGCATCCTCCCACGGATTCGGACGCTTTGGACTTTCCATTTTTGCAGCTTCAGAGAGCCGTTCTGAGGTGGGAGAGCTTGGTGTGGTTGTTCTAGGAGGCGAATCGACAGGGGTAACCACAGGGGTGCCAACACAACCAGTAGCAGCTGGAATCTCAACTCCTGCATCTGTGAAGTTAAATTTCAGATTGGACAGAGCTAATGAGTTCTATTAAGCACTTGCAGTTGTTGTGACACCTTTTGATAGCTATGGAGATAAGACTAGATTAAGACTAGTGCTTTTTAAGTACAGAGTTAGCAGCTGAAAGAGCCAGAATAAAAACTCAATTGCTTAATTCTTTTAATAAGGGAGACTGCTCAGCATTTTAAAAACTAAGCTGCCTTAGTCAGTATAAATTTGGCTTAATTAACATTGGAAAGACAGGAAGAAGCAAAAGACAGCTATTTTTCTGATGTGGAGGGGCTGGGAGGGGTGGAAATCACACAGACCATAGAAATGTGCATTAAGTTTGAAAGCAGAACTGTTGCCAAGAAAAAGATGTTTGCTTTTTATATGAATTAGCCCATAATTTTTGTACTACATGAGTTCCCACTTGAATTATAGCCTCAAGAATATTTATCCTATGAGATAAGGTGCCTTTGAAGAAGAAAATTAAAGGCAGTAGATTAAAGCATATTTGCCACTTCTAAACTTCAATTATTATTTTTGCTACCTGTTTCTTTAATTTTTTCATGCTCATGAACATCTCCACTCATTTCTGTAAGAGACAGAGAAGACTCTGGAGTTTTGACTTGAGGCAATTCTTTTTCTGAAGGTGGTGTTTGTGGTGGTGTGGCCTGGGGTGTTGGCAATGGAGTAGGCACAAGAGATTCCTGGGGGAAAAAGAAATAAAATCATATGTCAATGCAGAATTCTTATCTTCCAAGTACCCCCAGAGATAACCGAGGAAGAGAGGCAGCTTATCACAGAACGGGAACAGCTGTTGCTTAGATACACTCTTCATGGATCTGACTCCTCCATCTAAACATGAAGTCGCACCAGGCTAAGTAGTATGCCTGGATAAAACACATTTTAGAAGAGTAAATTATGCATTAGGAGGGTTAAATCTGGAAATCATTATGTACAAAACGGAAGAGAACTATTTCAGTTGGAAGGGACCTAGAACCGTCTTCTAGCCTGACCAGTTCAAGACTGACCAAAAATTCAAGCCTGTTGTCAAGGGCATTGTCCAAATCACCTCATTGCTCACCTCTCAACAGGAAGCCTGTTGCAGCGTTTGACCACTCTCTCAGTAAAGACTTTTTTATAATGTCCAAGCTAAATATGAACTCTTTGATTATATGGGTTTTATTAAAGCATAGTATACCATTTAAGCAAGAAAATATTTCATGACATGGACAAAATTGAGTCAGTATGATAATTTTATGGTAAACGAATCAGTTAGAGAGATGATTACAAACCAAGAAATAGCCAAGACAGCAAAGCTTGAACACAGTGTGACCTTCCTTAAAAACTGACAGCCATAGAGATAAATCTGACAAGCAACTAAGATGGATGTCCTTTAGCCTCCTATGGAGAGATATGATGTCTCTTTACAGGTTTTTTCCAGCTCTGTTCTCCAACATTTCATAAAGAAAACATGATAATACAGCTAAAGGAAGGCTTCCAGGCTTGTTTCATACAATCATAGACTCAGTTAGGATGAAAAAGACCTTAAAAATCATTAAGTCCAAACATTAACCCAACTGTCCCAAGACCACAGCTAAACCCTGTCCCTAAGATCTCTACAACTGTGAAACATGACCACGAAAAGCAATTCAATCACCTCCCTGGGCAGCCTGTTCCAAAGCATGATAACTCTTTCCATGGTGAAGTTTTTCTCATGGCCAACCTAGACTTCCCCTGGGGCAGCTTGAGGCCATTTTCCTCTTATCCTATCACTTCTTACTTGTGAGAGGAGAAAGACTTTAAAAATCTTATAAATTAACTACCTAGGGTTCCAATAAAAGTGGGAGAGTATCACTACTATAGCACAAGACACTGAGGAAACCCCATCTTGCACTATTATTAAAAATGTCTATTAGCATATTAGTGTTATGTTATCTGTGGTCAAGACAACCTGAAGGACTGGCTACAGAATAATCTGTCACTTCCAGCTGACACTAAGGGGTATTTCAATACCTACTGTAGCAGAATGAAGAACTGATCTCACTTTCAACAAAGCTTTGAGGAGTTAAGTTTCTAATCACATTCATCCCAAGGACATTATGGAACACCAGAGTGTAGCACAGTCATGTTGTTATCAAAGTAAGTGCCAGCTGTCATTTGATTATCAAAGGGAACAGGGAAAATTATCCTGTATTACAGGAAGCTCTTCTAATTATCAAAACATTTAGGGAAACTACAGAGCTCAAAACTTCGAAATAATTAATATTCATTTTCAGAGCTATTAAAAGAGTAGTTGCAAGCCCACAAAACCAAAAATAAAACCACTGTCAGCTTCTATTTCTTCTTGTATGAAGAAGTAAGTTTCTTTATATTTAATTTCTTTGCAAGAAAGCAGCATGGCTATTTCTGTTGAAAATAACACGAGCTGTCTTTTGACAACATTACATTATGTACCAAATCTTTCCCTCTGAAATCAATTCTGTACTCAGCATTAAAGTAAATAGATATAGCACACTGTGTGTAGCACAATCAGAAAATGCAAACAATGTGACAGGACAAGGGGGCTGCTTTCAGGCTAAAAGTGGGCTAAAACTGAATCTTAGGAAGAAATTCTGTGCTGAGGCTAAAATTGAATCTTAGGAAGAAATTCTGTGCTGAGGCACTGGAACAGGTTTCCCAAGGAGAATGTGGCTGCTCTATCATCCCTGGAAGTGTTCAAGACCAGGTTGGATGGGGCTCTGGGCAACTTGGTCTGGTGAGAGGTGTTGCTGCCCATGGCAGGAGGTTGCAACTCTGTGATCTGTGAGGTCCCTTCCAACTTGAATAGTTTTATGATTCTTTGCACATTGAGTTAATCAGTCTTTTTTCACCACCTTTGTCTTGCACACATTTGAATTATCATGGCACGAAGAAACTATCCCTTAAAACTTCAAGTAGGAAAGCTTAAATGAAATTGATTCTTACTGCTGTAACTATTGTGGTTGGAAGAACATTTGTAGCAGGAGCTGCTTCCTGAGCCTGCTTGTTACCCAGCATGGTCACAATTGTTTCACTGAGAGCTTCATTTACCAAATGATTTATCAACTCTGAGTCCACAGGCACACCAGTACTGATGAAGAGCTGCACTCCTCCACCACCTGCAACTTCAACTGAAAATGAAGAAGCATAAAGCACACATCCAGGTTTTACTTCTTAAAATGCACATGCTGTATTGTAACCACTCATCTTATTCATAGAATCAGAGTCATTCAGGTTGGAAAAGACCCTTGGGATCATCGAATCCAACCATCAAACCTATTCTACAAGTTCACCCCTAAACCATATACCCAAGCACCATCCCATCTAAGCATCTTTTAAACACATCCAAGGATAGTGACTCAACAACCACCCTGGGCAACCCATTCCAGTGCCTGACCGCTCTCTCTCAGAATTTTTTTCTGATGTCCAATCTAAACCTACCCTGTTGAAGCTTGAAGCCATTCCCTCTGGTTCTGTCATCAAATACCTGTGAGAGGAGACCAGCACTGACATCTCTACAATGTCCTTTCAGACAGTTGTAGAGAGCAATGAGCCTCCTCTTCCTCAAACTAAACAGCCCCAACTCTCTTAATCTCGCCTCATAAGATTTATTCTCCAGGCCCTTCACCAGCTTCACTGCCCTCCTCTGCACTCGCTCCAGCACCTCGATGTCTCCCTTTTACTGACATGCCCACAACTGGACACAATAGTCAAGGTGCAGCCTCACCAATGATGAATACAGGGGAACAATCACCTCCCTACTCCTGCTGACCTCTTAAGCATTCCTTTGCAAAAAGCATTGTTTTTATTTTACAGATAAGGAAATGGCAGTAGAGAAGCAATTCGAGATGCTAAAAGGAGGCAGCAGCATGGGGCAGTGACATCACAGGAAAAATGCATGTCTCTCATTCTCACTTATGTGTAAGGGAAGTAATTTCTGACACATATGTTACCAAAAGAAAGGCAAACAAACACTGCAGGCTTAGCAGCAAAATGCCAAATCTGATTTAGATGGCTGATAAGAGAATCTGTACAGTGGTGTCTTTTATATGTTCTTTAGATAATTCATTTCAGTAGCCTTATAGCACTTGCTCTGTCTCAACATAAATTAAATCCCATGCTTTTACATTTCATATATTTGCTGGTTCCACTCTTTGGCAACAGCTACCTTCACAGAGCATTACAATAAGGCAAAATCAGTGAGAATCCATCTGCTGAAAACTACTTACCAATGTCAGAGGTTATAGTCTCAACTTCTTCACTCTCAGAGTTGCTAACACTAGGCACTGTTTCTTTCTGAACTGGGCACATCTCACTGATAATTTTGGCCATTATTTCTTGTTCCACCCTAGCAGAACAAAACCCATTTAACCATCAGTAAACACCAAGCCACCTAACAGTATACAAAAGAGCATTCCTGACATAAAATGCAAGGCAGCTCAAAAGGAAAAGGAGAAGGGAAGGGAAAAAAGGAAGGTATCCCTATGGAGTCATTCCTTATTCCACATACATTCTCTCACCACCTTGCAACTCACCAGTTTATCAACTTGTTTTCTATAGTTTCCTTCCTTTGAATCAGTTCATCCAAAACATCAGAAGATTGCTGAGGAATAGAAGCCACAGGAGGAAACAGAGGACCACTGTATTTCAGTGAGGCAGCTTTAAACTGTCCATTTACCTCCAGAAAAGGCTCTGGAGCTAAAAAATCTGGAATTTCATCCCTTTCGTCTTCTTGATCCTAATAAATAAGTAATAAATTAAGTTAGAGTGCATTTCTGGAAGGCAACATCATTGAGGTAACCGACAGGCTTTTTTTCTTTTTTTTTTTCATTCAAGAAACATTTGTAGATGTGTCACAGCACACAAGCTACATTCTTCCTTCTTAGTCTGTTGTAGTTAATTGACACAGTTCTAAACTTAACAAATCATAAATCTGTGGAGGTATAAAGCTATAGAAACTGGTAAGTAAAACATGATTTGGCTCATGTTTCCTGCCTGCGCTGCACATGGCAGGGAGCCAATGGTAATGCTAATACTTGAGAAATTGACTTGTGACACAAGTCAGGTTTCCTTAATAGATACTCCAGAAGTGCTCCTCCTTGAAATAGAAAAAAAATTGTAGGAAACTTTCTACAGTTACTTGCTGGATAAAGTTTTTTGGGTTGGGGTTTAGTTGGTTGTGGTTTATTTTAAAGAAAAGGTTTAATTTCTGAAGTCTCCAGTCTGAAAAGATACATTCCCAAAGGTTAATGAGCATGTAAGCAGTCAAAAGCCTCAAGTCACCAGCACTGAAGAGCAGGTATTAATAGTTTTTGTCTGTTACATGTATTTTTACACTCTCATTAACTGAAGTTGCCTAAAGTTTAAAGGATACTTCTGGGTAATTGATTCACAAGATGGTCTCAGACACTTGGAATTTAACCTTACTGTGCTATTTCTAAGAAGTAATGGAAGTTATTCGGTGTGTGATAGAACGTTTGGCTGTTTCAAAGATGCCACCCTCCTTTTCCCCACCCTGAGAATACACAAGTTCCCCAAAGCCGTCATCAACCCATCATCTCGCAATGTAACAATTTAGAAATTTCTTGTGATGGATGAGAACCTGCATCCTTCACTCCCAATATTAAAAACAAGTGTCTCTAATAGTAACATGATTCTCTAAGATGAAAATTTGGCATGCCAGCAAGAGATGAAGGGCTGAGTCCTAAATTACCAGCAAGAAGTATGTGATGTTGCATAAAGTGCTCACTATAAATCTACATTTACCAAGATTCATCTCCAACACAGTGAAAGGAGAATAAAGTCTTCTTTTCCCTTATATAAATTAAATTTCTGTTTAACCCATAAAGTAAAAACCACTATACATTTTCTATGAATACAAGGACAAATCACTAAAACCAGAAAGAACAGAGAAAGGAGAAAAAAAAATAGTAACATTTCCTGTCTCCTTCTCCCAGCATTAAAATCTCTATCCTACCTTAATATACTTTAAAAATGAAAAGCTAGATGGGTATTACAAAAATAGCTATCAAGGAACAGGATCTTTTTGGGTATTTAAATCGTAATAATTTTTCAAAGAAAATTGTTAAGTTACAAATGAAGCAAACTGGGGTGTCTGGGTGTCAAACAAAACCATTCTAGCCTCAGAAAAAAGACTGTGAAGTTAAACTCAGAAAGTGACCCTGGATGTCTTGCAAGCCGATAAGCAGTTCATTCTGTTAGGATCTATGTATTCATAGCCATAATTCATCCTGACAGCAAATGTAAAGATGTCTTTGTCTAATGTTTCATTATGAAGTTTCTTCTGACTGCATTACTCCATAAATTTTCTTTGATGTTGCCTATTTAATATAATCTTTTCTGAGAATGCAAAATACAAACATCTGGATTAAATAAACCCAGTACATACAATAACTCATAAGAATATTGAGTAGCTTCTGACAAACTTCTGCAGTTCTGCTGCATTTCTAAACTATGTGCAAAAATATTTTGTATTTAATAATGCACAAGTGAAAATTATATTTATTTAGGGGTGATATAAATCTGTAATTTTAGCAGAAATAAAGAAGTCAGTATTTAATTATACAGATTTGAACTTGCACATACATCACCTTGTAGCCCAATCTTGAATAATCTGCACTCAATTCTGCATTTTACCTCCCTGGAGAGTGTTGAAAATATCTATCATGACTCCCAATCAAAATATGGCATAAATTAGAAAGTCTTTCAGATCTGATTGGAATATTAATCACTGTACCTTATTATGAAGTAACAGGTCAAAATTCTATTTCCCAAATTACTTTCAGATAATTAAAAAAAAGTCTAGTTGAAATGATTATGTGGTATAGATTGACTCTGTTCCATTACCCAATGTGTATATGCATAGTCTTTATTAAAGCCACACAAAACGTAGTCATGGATTTCTTCTTGACAGACTTCTAAAGCCATTTTCTCACACAAGGTCAGGCTGCACTGCAGGCACCACCAGTGCTCACTCTTCTGAAGATTTACACGTTAAAAAAAAATCATTGCCCTAAGAGCATCTACGGGAAACAAGGGTGGAGGAAAATATGTTTAGTCTAATCTCTGCAGGTTATATTTTGCAGTTGCATTCATAAGAGAAGCAAAGATTCCGACAAACATGTTGCTGTCTTGCAATGAGGACATGTTAAGAGAGCAAAAAGCATCTCTGATCTTAAAATCTAGTGAACTGACTAAAGGACTGCAAGATGTTTCCAAGCTCAGACTCTGTAAGTTCCAGTGTTTAGCCCAGAGAAGAGAAGGCTCTGTGGAGACCTTAGTGGAGCCTTTGAGTGCTTATAAAAAAAACAGGACATTTTAGCATGGGCTGTTGTGACAGGACAAGGTATGATAGGTTTAAACTAAAGGAGGGAAGATTCAGACACTAAGGGTCTGTCTCAAGTTACCCAGAGAGGTAGGAGAACCATTCCTGGAATTGTACCAGGTCAGGATCAGGTTGGACAGAACTCTGAACAACCTGTTCTAGTCAAGGATGTCTCAGCTTAGTGCAGAAGGGTTGGACTAGATGAGCTTGAAAGGTCTCTTCAACTCAAAACGTTCTGTGATCCTATCTCATCAATCCTGAGCTACTAGGGAGGCAAACAGAATCAGGAACACCAACCACACTGGTGCTGTTTGAGCACTGATCTGTGCAGCCACTACCTACACTTATGCAGCAATACACAGTGAACATCACTACTGGTTGGGAGCTGGGAGCTGGCAGCTGTGGCAATTCTTACCCCTGTTGGATGCTAACAACTAGCATTTCAGCTGCTAAATAAACATCTTGGATGAGTCTGGAGACCATTTTGCAAAGAAATTAAAAAACAAGAGAAAAGGAAAGAAAAAGAAAATAAAAAAATAAGAAAGGGTATTTCACACAAACACTCATCCTCTTCAGTTCTAACAGAATAAGTTTTCATAAGAAAGGGGCTGTTGGAAAGACAACACTAAGCTATTTTCCTGTACAGAATTTTATGCACATTCTTTCATTAATCTGAAGCGTCTTTTCTAACAGTAACTTTGCTTTCTTTTGATGTCTTAAATACCTCTGCTACTTTCGAGCTTGATTTTATGCTTTCCTATTGTGTTTGCCTTTCACATTTTTAAGACCATTGTCTGTGCGGTCACAAGCCAAACATGTGTTTCACTTGGAACACTTTTTGATATTGTGGTTAAAATAGAACCCTTTGCCAAAAATAAAGAGATAAAAGCAATCCTGGAGAAAAATGAAAAAAAGATTAATAACTATTATTCACATATAAAAAATTTAACACTGTAGCTTTTTTTTTGTTAGTTCATAAACTGATCTCTTAAATAGCTTTTCTATTTATTTTTCTAAAACAAAGCTTTCTTGTGCAAACAGAAGAAAGTTCTCCAAAAATATTTAACTCCTCTCCTCTAATACAGTAGGAAATTTTGAAACTAAAAATGAATAGGGCATTTCCCCACTTTGGATAGGTAAAGCACCCCTTTAGGACTGTTTTAATTAGCTGTTAATATTAAATGATGACAACATCATTTCTTAATTTATCACTTAATGATAAATGTTAATGTTAAATGATGAATTAATTTTACAAATAAGTGTACTGTACTGACCTGTAGGGTGTCAATATTAATAATAAATGAAGGGAAAAATAAACTGATAACATCTGACTGAAACACAGGCTGGTTCACCAACCTTGAGTGTTTGCAACCCTCACTCTGACTGGCAAGGGGTCAGCTATCTAAAAAAACCAAAACCTGACTTCCTACCTAAAACTATTGAATTGTAAAAGACTGTTCTCAGGCAAACCCATGTTTAGCATAATCCAGAAACAACATTATTAAAAGTTCATCAAAACAATCTTAATGGGATCCAAGAGATGAGTAGTACCTGCTATACACACACACTCACATGTACTGCTTGAAAGTGACAGAAAGCTTCACTGAAAAGATACAGTATGCAAAGGTATTTTAGGGGCTCTAAAGCACAGGCAGATTGCTTTGCACTGAATTTTTCTACATAGGAAACCTAAGAATGTACTTTCACAGTTTAAATTCATAGAATTATTTAGGTTGGAAAAGACCATCAAGATAATCAAGTCCCACCATGAACGCAACTGTCCCAGGAACACCACTAAACTCTGTCCGAGCTCCATCTCCATGACTGTGAAATGCTTCCAGGGATGATGATTCAATCCCCTCCCTGGGCAGCCTTTTCCAGAGCCTGAAAACCTTTTCTAGGAAAACGTTTTTCCTCATGTCCAACCTAAACTTCCCTTGGTGCAGCTTGAGGCCATTTCCTCTTGTCCTGTCACTTCTTCCTTGGGAGAAGAGACCCACCCCCACCTCTCTCCAACCTCCTTTCACATAGCTGTAATACAGCAATAAGGTCAGCCTCCTTTCCTCCAGACTAACCAGCCCGAGCTCCCTCAGCTGCTCCTCACAAGGTTTGTTCTCCAGACCCTTCACCAACCTACAGGTCTCCTTACTTAACATCTCTAAGAGTATCTTATATACGCATTACCTTAAGAGTTTGAAATAATGGAATCTAAGTGCTGTAATCATTACTGATTTTAGAGGACTACATTTCTTTCTAGTGGCTTCTAACACATCCAAATAAAAAGTAGTTTTAGTTTTTTATTATAATTCTTCAAAGATCTTTCACTTACCAAGGCACAGTCATTTATAACACTATTCATGACACTGTTAAAGCAGTTCAGTATTGCCCAGAACGTGGCTTTTTACACTTGTTAGTAAATCAATTTTCTACATTGTGCTATCACTTATGGCAGAAAATCAGAAAACAAATATCAAAATGTTTACAGGCAAAAGACACCTCTGCAATACAGTTACCTGCATGGTATCAGTAGCATTGATGAAACTGGTTCCTGGAAAGTTTGTGTCTTCCTCCTCATTATGTCTGTCTTCTGGAGTCTTACAAGGACAGATTGAAATTGGTAGGTATTTCATATTGTGGGGGAAAAAAACCACATTAGCTGAACAGCTTGGTGACAAAGAATGCAAATCAAGCACCTTTCTATTGTGGATAGCCTGAGCCCAGGAAAAGCGCTTTACCTGCCTTAAAAGTTAGGAGGAATTTCTCTGCATACTATAAGGAGAGATTCTTAGAAGTTTGTCTTGTGTGCTGACAACTAAAACCTGCTGTTAACCAAATCTAATAGAATCTCAATATCAATGTACTAGAGTAATACCTGTAACTCATTACCACTGAGATTAGAAACACTTCTGAGAAGTTATATGGAAAGACAATGGAGTACACTGGCCAGCTTCACACACAACAGGCTACACTCATAGGCTACTAACCACTCAAGTACAGCCAAGGGGGAGACATGGGGAATGAAGAACACCCTCAGTCTTCATGCCAGAGCACTGAAGCCAGTATAAATATGACAGACATGGGCCAATAAGGGATTACAACTCTCATGAGAGAAGAGAAAGGTTGTTTTTTCTTAGTTTTGCTATGGTGACTATTTAATCTTGGAAGAATGGCTTCTTACTGCAATTTTTCATTTTCTTATACAAGTACCTCATACTACAAATTCCTCAGCACAACTACTCCAGTTTTTGCTGGAATTGTCTCCTTTCTCTAACTAAAACAGGACAATGAGATAACTTTGTAGTAATTTAACACATTCTGTTTTAACAAACATGAACTCACAGACATTTAGACAATACCTGTATTACAGAAGTGACAGGAGGAAGTGCAGGTTCAGGGTCAGAGCCTGGAAGAACAAACTCTACACTCACATCGTCACTTGAAATGCTATCAATATCTACATTTGGTAACACCTAAGACAGAAAAAAGCAGCAACATGAAAATCTATGTATTAGCTTGGTGATTTTCATTGATCTTTTACATTCTCTCTTCCCCTTGCTACTGAGCCACAAAACTTCAGTGACCCCCTTTTCGCCTAACTATATCTGATCATAATTCAGTTCTGAAAGCTAAAATACTGTAACAAAGAGTCACCCCAGAAGTAATGAGCTCTCTTCTTGAGAAATTCTGTTCCCTAATTTCTCCTGTTCTCTAATTCACTGACACTTTCTTGCACGTGACAAAAGGTGAGTGTACCTGAAATATTCACATAGAAGAAGTGCATTTGACTTGCAGTAAAATACAGGGATAATTGTATTACAGTATAGATTGTAATAAAGGCAAGTTGATTCCAGCATCAAAACATGTTGTGGTTCTTTAAGAACAAAGATTTAAATGGTTGCTTAAATCTTTAAGGAGATGGGGGGGGAAATCACCTTTAATACTGGGTGAAATAACAGCAAAAAGCATGTGGGTGGAATAGAGTAAGGGAACAAACTACACGCTATACTATCTGTATTTAACTTCAAGTTCCATGAATCATTTGTATCTGAAAGGTGTGTGTAGGAGTGTGTATTCTCAACACTCCAAAATAATGAACATATAAGAAGCATTCCACTTCCTTGACAACAGACTCATGTGATAAACTGAAAAAAACCCACCAAACCCACCCACCAGGTAAGGGCAGCAACAGATGATTAATCAGGAATGAAATCCTTGGGTTGACTACCATACTTGAAACAGAAATCTTAAAGGCTAAAGCAGTCATCCAAGAACAATGACATTTTTATCAATCCTTTGTTTTATTCCAAGTTTATTCTGTATCAAAAAACTAATTTGAAAAATAAAAGGATGAAAACATGGCAAACACCCTGCATATCTGACAGAAGAAATACTTTTCTCTTCTGGGCAAATAACAAAGGTAATTGATAAAATCTGAATAAAAACATTAGCATGGCATGGTAAGTTCTTGGTCCGTCCATTCTGTGTGTTTCTAACACTTCCTGAGAACCATCTGCCAATGACAAGGGTAACTACTGACGGATGACGCTGTCTTTAGGTACTGAAGTTATTACTTTTGGCACGTACCTGCACAGATAGTTGTGGTGGATCTTTTTTTTCTGATCTCATCTCTATTATGGCTACATTTGGTTTTTTAATCTCAACTGGTGGCTTTGGTGGCACTTGAGGAACAGAGGTTGTAACTGTAACATGGTGTGGTTTGCCTACAACTACTCCGGCAGGCTGCTGCGAGATATCAGTAATCTGAGTTTGACCTAAGCACAGTTAAAAAAAAATTAGATTTATGTATCTCCAAAATCATCAATTTCATAAAGTAATTAAAATTACATCCTGGGTTCCTGTGTTTCACATGAGACAAATTGCAAGTGCAATTATAGACCAATTAAAAACTCCCCTATCAGTACTAAATGAAGTATGGTGCTTATCCAGGTAGTTTTAGAGCTTTCCCAGCAGAAAGTGTAACCTCAACACTGCCATTTAAAAAAATTATTCTCTTTTCTTGACTACAATGACACCTACTGCTGAAATCAAGAATAACTCCATTCAAAAAATCACATTTTCTGCTTCCTCCACCTCACATTTTCTTACTCATATCAAAGATACTGCTACACTTAGACGAGCAGCCCACTAATTTTTGAGACATCCTTTAAAAAAAAGTAATTTTGTTTCTAAAATTCCAATACAACAGTACTCCTACCTGAAACAAGGGCTATATAAAGGTTCTATTGAAGGTCCAAAAAACACAGAAGCCATGACAATGAGTTTAGTGTCTGGCGTGATCCTAATGAAATGGTTGGGGTGAAGGCACTGTAAATGTTGAATCCAAAGGCCAGTGCACCAGTTCCTCCTTACGTAGGTACTCAACTTAAAACCAGAACAAGAATCCTAGAAATGCAAAGTATAACAAGGAAGCTATGTACAGCTAAGCAAATAACCGCTCTGTCAGGATGCTTCCAGGCACCCAGCATGAAGAATGAGGAGAAACATTTAACTGTTCCCCCATACAGATTTCTCATGAGAAGAACAGCTGCAAATCTCATGGGCCAGGGCAAATCATTGACTTATGTTCAGTTGTATTTCCATGTAGTAGCAGTAATTAACTTTCAGTATTATATATTAGCTCCTACCTAGTGGAATAGCCATCGGAATTAGGTGACCTTCCAGGGGACCACTGACAGCAGGTGCAGCTTGACTTGGACTAAAGAAATACTGATTTTCTTGGGCAGGTGCACACAAAGGGGGCTGTTTCCTAGGACTGGTCACCACCTTCTGAGTTTGAGAACAAGTCTGTGTTTTTGCTGACTTTACCTTTGTTCCTGAAACAAGAGCAGATAAAACTTAGTGTCACCAACAGATGTACAAACCAAATAACACCACATACTCTGCTAATTTAAGCCCTTCTTCTGAAGCAACTACATGCTTTTGCTGTGGAAATGAGGGAGTGAGACAGAAAGGGAAGAATCTCAAGGTGCTAAGTTAGTCGTCTCAGTTGTGACAGCAAAGGCAGAGTTAGAATTCCAATTTTTAAGCATCCGAACCTAACAAAGACCAGAAGTACGAAGAAAAGGACACAAGGATGGTAGTAGGTTGGAATGAAACATGATTTAGCAGCTAATACAAAATTACTTAGGTTTGAATACAGCATTAGAAAAACATGAAAGTATGGCAGCAGATTGAGAGAGGTTCTCCTCCCCCTTTACTCTGCCCTGGTGAGACTGCATCTGGAATATTGTGTCCAGTTCTGGGCCCCTCCGCTCAAGAAGGACACAGAACTGTTGGAGAGAGTCCAGCACAGCAACAAAGATGATGAAGGAAGTGGAACATCTCAGTTATGAGGAAAGTCTGAGGGAGCTGGGACTCTTTAGCTTGGAAAAAAGGAGACTGAGGGGTGACCTCATTAATGTCTATAAATATGTGAGGGGTGAGTGTCAGGAGGATGGAGCCAGGCTCTT
>JAOXOE010000441.1:41963574-41989005 GCA_028565055.1 Phoeniculus purpureus
CCTGGGCAGCCTGTTCCAGTGCTCTGTCACCCTCACTGGGAAGAAGTTTCTTCTCATATTGATGTGGAACCTCCTATAAAATAATGATAGTTGTGTGTCTGACATCTGTGGATGGGTTCTTGTGAAACACTCACAGCACAAAATAACTGAACTAGCTTGTAATGTGAATTGGGATTTGGAGATGAGAAAAGACATGGAGCAGATGGAGGCTGATACTGTGATCTCAAAACTATCTACAGTAAGATACTAATTTCTTTTTGCCTGTCCCATTTCCTTATATTCTTATAAAGGTTATTGATGCAGCCTGTTTCTTTCTGTTATGATAGTATCAGTAAACAGAACAATTCTAAATTGACCTGAGAGGTACCAGGAGGTACAACTTCAGAAGTACACCACTCACAACGTCCTTGGTCGGTGGGTTGTGAAGGCCAGTGGAAGGCTACATAAAGAATCGTAGCAGGTTGCTAAGGAGATATGGCATCAGCTTGCTCTGGGGAGCTGAGGAGTTTATATCTTTTAAATAACATTCATGTCAAGACAGTATTTGTACTCAAATGTCACTTATGAACACACAGGAGATTAGTTTAAACTGCACGCTAAATAGTCTGACATTCAGAACTGAAGTGACAGGGGTAATGCTGCTGTTCCTGTTGTTCCTGGTGCGTTCTGTGACTATTAACTATAGGCAAGTGGAAGGGACCATTCCTCAGGGGTGAGTCAAAGGGGTTCTGGTGAACAGCCCAAGTGCTAATCATTTGGATGCACTTGGCTGCGCAAGGGAGATGAGATATGCTCATTATATTAACTATAGTGGTAAGAGACATGATTCTGATACAGGAGACAGAGAGCTGAAGTGTAAATAATTCTTCTATTTGCTGTTGCTCCAAAAAAGATTTAATGATGACATGCTATCTTTTTTTTTGTTCCTGCTTCTTATTTTCCCAAGTCCCCACGATAACAGTGGAAACATACAGACAGTCTAGGTCCGCCTACATCTATTTTAAACTTAGAAGGGAAAAACTAAACACTTATTAAAGGGTTCCTTGAATATTCTTTCCTATCAGTGTTTGAAAGATGCGAGTATGTAATACACTAATAAGTATCTTGAGCCAGAAACGCCAACTACATCCATTCAATGCCGTTCTACTGGTAACAAAACAAAGAGAGCAGCTAATTCATACTGCCATCTCCATTCAGCCTGTTCTGTAATTATTCAGACGGTAGTTACCAACAACAATGTAAAGGGGAAAATACAGAAACAGATGTTGTCGTAACTTCCTGAGCAGTGTGCAGCCTGGTGACCTGCTGCTCTCCTGAGACAGGCAAAGTGCCCAAATCAGAGGTTAGCTATCATGACTACTGCAAGGGTAGTTTTTGCAAAAGCTAGAACACATCAGCTGGTAAAAATTTCTATCCTTAGCCAAGACACTACAAACCTGAAATAGCCTTATCCTCTGCTGCAAGAGGAATAACTTAATTCAAATTACCATGCCTTTGCTGTGGGACACACACACCTGCGATTATTAAAGCAGTACCCACGGGTAATCTCCTTATGTGTCTGAGCCTTGCGCTTCAACATCTAGATTTCAGTTGCTTGGTTGTTTTTTTTCTTTCCTTTTTCATCTCAAATGGTCTCAGATTAATGTTAGGTCAGACTTAGGCTTGCAAACATTTTTTGGAAGACTTTGTCTTTCACCTGCAGATGTTATGTTGGGTTTTTGGGTTTTTTTGTCATACTACTCAAGCAATTAAAATATTGAATGCAACTGGCTTCAGGACATAACTTTATTACTAACTAGTTATCTCTGCATGGGCAGCTGAACTATTACTGCAGCTTAGACAACTATTCATCTGGACATTTACAGGAATTTACTTGAGCAAGATGACTAGCCTTCAGGATGCTTTGTTTTCTTCTTCTAACACAAATGCGTGCTTCAATTGCTAGACCACGTTCAAGTATCTGCTGTACAGAAACTGAAGTAAAGCAAAATCAATTTCATGTCTTCTCCTGAAAAGCCTATAGAAATACTAAAAAACACATTAATCAGAAGGGAGGTGGTTAGTTGATCGAGAGAGGTTCTACTCCCCATCTACTCTGCCCTGGTGAGACCACATCTGGAATATTGTGTCCAGTTCCAGAACGACACAGAACTGTTGGAGAGAGTCCAGCACAGAGCCACACAGATGATGAAGGGAGTGGAGCATCTCCCTGCTGAGGAAAGGCTGAGGGAGCTGGGTCTCTTTAGCTTGGAGAAAAGGAGACAGAGAGGTGATCATTAATGTTGATCAATTTGTGAAGGGTGGCTGTCATGAGGATGGAGGCAGGATCTTCTCAGTGTCACCTAATGATAAGTCAAGGGGCAATGGGTGTAAGCTGGAACATAGGAGGTTCCACGTAAATATGAGAAGGAACTTCTTCCCAGTGAGGGTGACTGAGCACTGGAACAGGCTACCCAGGAAGGCTGTGGAGTCTCCTTTTCTAGAGACTTTTAAAACCCACCTGGATATGTTCCTTTGCAACTTGATCTAGGTGATCCTGCTGTGTTCTGGGGATTGGTCTAGATGATTTTTCAAGATCCCTTCCAATTCCTAATGTTCTGTGACTCGTGATTCTTTGTCGCTTATTTTAATTATATAGTTAATTAAACAAGAACAACACTGAGTACAACTGGTACATACCTATGCAGGAGGAATTATAAATCATGAAATACAACCTCAGAGCATTAGATTTGTGTACAGCCTGCAAAAAAGGAACTCCACATTTCATCAGCTAAAACTGCTGCTGAGTTTAGAGTTTATAGTAGCCACACACAGAGGAATCAATGGATAAGAGTCTTAACTGTTCAATCTTATCAATGTTCTGTAAGAGAAATTTCTGTTCAAGCTGAAAGGGTCCCATGAAACCTGCTAAGTGGGAGTCACACAACTGTCATCCTCAACAGTTGTTTGTATATAGTTGGTAGATAGCACACAAACCATCAGCTGTCTCACAGAGCAAGCACATAGCAATATTATGATTTCCCACGCTTCACTCTGCGAGAATGCTAAGTAAATGAATACTTGTAATGTGTAACCTGTGTGTCAGAACCTCAGATCTGATTCTCTTGTTAAAAAATAACAGGATTCAGCAATAAAAGTTCCAGTCTTTTATTCTGCTGAATGAAACATTAGTGATGCTATTTTTAAAGCCCCTTTGTGGAGGTGTTTGAAGAGACTTGGGTTTATCAATGTCTGCCTGACAAATCATGCTGACGTGTAGATGGCTAAGTACAACAGTGTGCTATTCTCACTTAATGCTTGTGGATGAAGAGCTTAGTTACAGATTTTATTGTGAAGGGGTACCTGCAATAGTAGTCAATTGTATGATCAATAATACTTGAGGCAAGCAAGGAGGCAGGAGGGAGAGTTCATTTGCCTCAATACACAAATAGCAAATTTTAAGAAATTAAAGGATAGCCTTTACTCAAGGATTTCCAGCATGTGGGAGTTTATGTTTTCTTATATTTACTTATTTTAGATTTACATTTACTTATTTTAGATTTATTAACTCAGTAGTATTTAACTCTACATAAACCTGTCCTCTGTTTTAAAAATACTTACGTTTGGCATGTTCATACAAGAAATAACCATCGTGACCTTTCAGTAACTCTCCAAAGAATGCCTTTTTTAGAGCATCACTCTTTGGAGTGCTTTACGGACACTGTGTAAGGACATGAATTTGCTTTTATATACTTATCCCTTCCTTGTGAGGCACACTGACTCCATTTATTCTAGTTTTATGCTAAGAATAACATCTCAATGTGTGACAGCTTTTCAGCACAGAACACATATGCATGCAGAACACTCAGTTAAAAGTGGCTTACAGACCAAAATTGTTGAATAAGTAGAAAAATCCATGATTGTTTCTGAATTTCTAAAAACCTCACTCATTAATCAAAACAGCATTTAAAATCCTAAGAGTAACAGTCTCATTGAAGGTCAGCAGATTTATGCTCCTTGAAGGTAAAAACCTGTATCTATTTGGGGGTTTGTCTTTCATAAAAGTGAAGCTGTTTCCTAATGCCATTTAATCTGTCCGATACTGAATTCTACTTGAATTATAATGTTTACAGTGGTTTTGTACTGTATTGTATTCTACAAAGTAGTTTTGAATATTATTAATTTTGTTTCAAGTTATATTAGTTACTGAATGTACCTAAATATTAAGGTTTTGTCCACAGGTTTTGGACAGGGCTACTCAGTCTCCATCAGCCTTACAGCCCTCTATTACATCCCAATTCAGTGCAGAGAAGATTCCTAGTGGACATGAATGAACACTAAGAAACATATAAGCCTGTTTGACACCCTGTTTCCACACATAAAGTGAAAGAGAGTAATCTGACTGCATATACATATATATCTGCACAGAGAGATGTACATATATACACATACAGATATGCAGACAACTAACAAAGAAAGTATTTACATTGAGATTGCTTGTGCCTCAACACCTACTTCATATCACAGAATCACAGAACATTAGGGATTGGAAGGGACATCGAAAGATCATCCAGTCCAATCTCCCTGCCAGAGCAGGATCACCTAGATCAAGTCGCACAGGAACATATATCCAGGTATAAGTTGTCTGCTATAGGTTAATGTGAATTTTTACTAGTAGGTGCACTTAAATGTGATCAAAAAATGAGGTGTGATTATGTGACTGCCTAATTATGCTTTTCATAAGGTCTACTATGTTTATTCAGACCTTTACAATATTTTAATCTGCACAATATTAAAAAATCCTTTCACAAATGCTTAAGAGATTCTTTCAATCTTCACTAAAGTGAGAAATTTAATTAAAATTTAGGGGCTTTTTGTAGAGGATTTATTTTTATAAAAGATTCTTTTCAGTTTTATTTCCCTAAAATTAACACAGAAGAATACTTAATTCATTAGTGACACATAATTCATTAGTGACTTAACTTATGGTCATATTAAAATTTCTTGTAATTCTGCAATTGTTTATTGGTTACTGTTCTATCCATACACATACACTGAAATATTAGTAATCATAGAATCATAGAATCATTAGGGATTGGAAGGGACCTCGAAAGATCATCCAGTCCAATCCCCCTGCCATAGCAGGATCACCTAGACCAAGTCGCACAGGAACACATCCAGGTGGGTTTTAAACATCTCGAGAGAAGGAGAATCCACAACCCCCCTGGGCAGCCTGTTCCAGTGCTCTGGCACCCTCACTGGGAAGAAGTTCCTTCTGATATTTATATGGAACCTCCTATATTCCATCTTACACACATTGCCCCTGGTCCTATCACTAGATGACATTGAGAAGAGCCTAGCTCCATCCTCCTGACACCCACCGTTCACATATTTATAGACATAAATGAGGTCATCCCTCAGTCTCCTCTTCTCCAGCCTACAGAGACCCAGCTCTCTTAGCCTCTCCTTATCAGGGAGGTGTTCCACTTCCTTCAACATCCTCTGCACTGGACTGTCTCCTGCAGCTCCATGTCCTTCTGGAACTGAGGAGCCCAGAACTGAACACAATACTCTAGATGTGGTCTCACCAGGGCAGAGTAGAGGGGGAGAAGAACCTTTCTCTATCTGCTACCCACACGTCTTGTGCTCCACCCCGGGATGCTGCTGGTCCTCTTGGCCACAAGAGCACACTGCTGGCTCATGGTTATCCTGCTGTCCACCAGCAGGACCCCCAGGTCCCTTTCTCCTACACTGCTCTCCAACAGGTCAGCGCCCAACCTATACTGGTACCTGGGGTTGTTCTTGCCCAGATGCAAGACTCTACACTTACCCTTGTTATGCTTCATTAAATTGCTCTCTGCTCAGCTTTCCAGCCTGGTTGGTCAAGCATGACTTCCCCTTGGTGAAGCCATGCTGACTGTCCTTAATGCCTTTCTTGTCCTTGATGTGCCTAGAGACTGCGTCTAGGACAAATTGTTCTATCACCTTTCCTTGGATGGAGGTGAGGCTGACTGGTCAGTAGTTACTTGGGTCCTCCTTCTTACCCTTTTTGAGGATTGGAGTGACATTTGCTGTCCTTCAGTCCCCAGGCACCTCTCCCAATCCCCTTGACTTAGCAAAATGATGGAGAGTGGCTTAGCAATGACTCCCACCGTCTCTTTAGTACGCACGGCTGCATCCCATCTGGGCCCATGGGTTTTTGTACATCCAGTTTGCTCACCTTATCCCTAAACAAGTCCTCATCAACCAAGGCAAGCTCCTCTCTTGCCTCAACTTCCTCTGCAGCCTCAACAGTCTGGGGCTTGATATCAAGACAGCCCCCAGAAGTATAGACAGAGGCAAAGAAAGTGTTCAGTGTCTCTGCTTTCTCTGTATCCTCTGTCTCCAGGGCACCCACCTCATTCAGCAGGGGGCCTGCATTGCCTCTAGTTTTAGTTTCACCTGCAATGTATTTGAAGAAGCCCTTTTTTGCTGCCTTTGACCTCTCTTGCAAGGTTTAATTCCAAGGAGGCCTTGGCTTTCCTAGCTGGATCCCCACATTCCCTCACCAGAGCCTTATAATCACCCCAAGTGGCCATCTTCCCTTCCATGACCTATAGGCTTTCTTCTTCCTCTTCAGTTTGCCCAGCAGCTGCCTGTTGGACCTTCAACCTTCACTCCTTCAGCCAGACCCTCCTTGGTGGTGAGTATAAGATCCAGCAGCGCTCCTCTCCTAGTGGGCTCCTCCACCATTTGCATCAGGAAATTGTCGCCAATGCACTGCCTGTAACACCAGTCTTGTAGCCAGGCATTAATGGCCTGACTCTTTCTAGTCTGGCCTGTGTCCTCACCCCAAAATGGAAGAAATGATGAGAATACAGTTTGTGCCCCAGAGTCTTTCACCAAACATTCTAATGCCTTAAGGTCTTTCTTCATTCCCCTCGGGCTATGGAACACAGCTTCCTCCCCACCTGTCTGGAAGGTCAGTCCTGGCTAGAGGCTTTGCAGGAATGTGCCAGGGGAAGTGGGATACCCCAGTTTCCACGTGACTCCCCAGGGGTAGTTTGTACTGGAGGTTTGGAAGCCTTGAAAAGCTGTTTGAAAATGAGCTTGGGCTTAGTGTTGACTACATTTTCTGCGAGAACAGTAGTGCTAAGGGTGAGGGGGCCTGGGTGGGTTTGTTCTGTGCAGACAGCCTGGAGTGTGACTGCTGAAATCCCTGTGTCTTCTTCATGAATTAACTGGTGCAGGTGTTTCCCTGCTCTGGGGGAGTGGCATGAAAGGGGGAGATCTGAGCTCTCTACTCCAGAGAGCAGAGTTAACCCTGAGCAATGTGCTCATCAAAAACAGCTGCTTAATGAGAGGAGAAAGCTCCTTTCTGCTGATGCTGCTCTTCATCTTCAGAGCCATGCCCTGATGTGCTGAGCTGCACCGACACTGACTCTGTAAACAGGGTTTTTCTGACTGATAAAAGCCTGGGGCTCTCTCGGGTCCTCTATTAATGTACTAAGGTATACACTGAGCTGTTTGTTGTACAGAAGTACAAGTCCTCCAGGTGGCAAAGACATTCACTCATTTATTATTTTTTTAAGGAAAACTTGTGAGTGTCCTGACTGCCTCCAGCAGTTTCTACCAGGTGAGACACGAATCCTGTGTCCTTGATGCTAACAATGGCTGTGATCATCCCACCGAGCTTCACCGTTGAACGCAGGGGAAGCAGGGTTACTGCGCTAAAAACACATCCAGTGGCATAAGGGCTGGTGCAATGTTTGGTTTTACTTTGTCTGCACGCGTACCCCCTTGGTTAGGGTGTGAGAGTAACTTCACAAAGGGCTGGCAGCCTCTGGTGCCCAGTGACCAGGTCTGGAAAACATGAGCAAGAGAAGAAATTCCAAAGTCAGGTGAATGCCTGGAATTCTTGAGCAGGTGCTGAGCCTTGGGGACAAAGGTTGAACAATCATGCTTAGGGGTGGGTGAGTGCTGCAGAGCGGGGAGGTGTCTGCATGTGGGTAATGCAACTCCCGAGCCTTGAATATATTCGGAGCAAAGCAAAAGGAATTCTGCGATTGTGAAAACACAGAACTTGAGGTCAGCTCATTTGCAGGCGCTGGAAGCAAAGGGGAAGGAAGGAGATCGATTCTGTGGCTTGGGACAGGCTTGTGAGTGTGAGCAGCTCCCCCACACAAAGCCATCGATACAGTGGCTCATCCGGGCTAGACAAAGCTCTGGGATGAATACAAACAGCCAGGGAGCCTTTGTGTGGGGAATAAAATAGCTGCTGGCTGCAGTAGAGAGGAGCTGCTTGTTCGCCTGCTCTGTGAGCAGGGGCTGGCCAGAGCACAGCAACCACGCAGCGGCACTGCAAGAAAAGGGATGGAGTGAGCTGCTGCGGGTTGGCTCCGTGATCCGCTGTGTTGCTGCAGTCTGGGAGGTCGGGGCTGTTTCACATCCCACAGCATCTGCGAATAAGGTCGTTTTTCAATTAAATATTTAGAGAGTGGTGCAGGAGCTGCTTCAGAAATGCTGGGAGCTCCTCACAGTGATGTCTGCTGAGATGATGCTGTAAATGCACTGGGGTTTCAAATGGTGGTTGTGGGGACCAGGGGTAGAGATGGATCTGCTTCGCTTAGCTTTAAAGGAGAAGGTTGTGCTTATGGGCCTAAATCAGCCTGCTGAGGCTGGGGGAGTTAATTCAGGCTTAGTCACTGCTTAAACCTCCCGCACCTCTGCTTTAATTAGACCTGTATGTCTGACAGGTTTGGTGGTGACATCAGCTCTGACCTGTCCCCTCTGCTCCCTGGGCTTGCACATGTGTGTGGCTGCTCCGCTGGGATTGCTGGGCTCACCAGGCTGCCCAGGGAGGGGGTTGACTTGCCATTCCTGGCTGTGTTTCACAGTTGGGGAGACCTGGAGCTCAGGGTTTAGCCGTGGGATGGGAATGTTAGGTTCAGGGTTGGACTTGATGAGCTTGAAGGTCTTTTCCAGCCTAAACAATTCCATGACAGTGTCTGTGGCTCTGGAGACTTGGAGAGGGACAGAAATCACTGTGTTACTCCTGGAGAAAATTCATCTGCCAGTGCAGGAGCAGCATCGCTGTCATCTGGTGTCCCAGTGGCAGCAGACTATGTGCTATGGGCTAGAAGCAGGAGGCAGGGAATGATCTGGGCTGGCACAAGGTCCTGTGAGAGAGGAATGACAAACCCAGCTTCGGGTCCTATCAGCTAGCGGTTCCAAGAACAGGCTGAGCTCAGAGCGTAGCCCTGCACTGAGAAGATGGGGTGGGCAAATTAAGGGGTGCTTGGGGTTGGGAGGAAGGGGTGTCCCTTCTGTGTGGCATCGGGCCGGGCGGTGCTGTGAGCCATCCTGGGGCTGTGTCCCTGCCCAAGGAGCAGCTCCAGCCACAGTGCTCAGCCGGATGCTAAACAAACAGCCCAATATTTCACGGCGTGAAGACAGCAGGTACCGTGTTAAATGGGACGTGCTGATCTCCCAGCTGCTGCCTTAGTGCATTTACACGCCGGCTTTTCTTGGGGTTGATTTTTTTTAGCTAATGGCTAATGAGGACTGCCTGGGGGTCTTATCCCCCTTCGCCAACTGATGTCAGTCAGTCGGTCCCCCAGAAGCACACAAGGAGCACAGGCCAGCTGTCGGCTCATTTAGGAGAGGAGGGGAGCAAACATTGGGCTGTTTCTCCCCACTCTGCCCCTTGGGTTTTCGGTTGGGACTGGCAGATGTAAGGCAGGGGAGCTGCTGGGGGAGCTGCTGCAAGTTATTTGCACATCAAAAGCAGCTTTGCCTCCGACCCTCCATCACCCCCTGAGCAGGGGTGGTTCGGTTTAATTGGTCTTTCAAAGGCAGCCCTGGTCTGGTCTCTGCTGAGATTTTAGGTCTGACTTTGCCCCCCATAGCCAGAACTGGTGTGGTGGCACCGGGGTGTTAAAAGAAGATGCAAATCAGCTTTCCTCAGTCTTGAAGCTTATTTGCATCCACTGATTAGTTCAACAATCAATTCAAACTCCTTCTGTTGGAGGACGGTTGGTGCTCGGGCAGCTGGAGTGGAGCTAACCCAAAGCACAGACAAAGAGGGGAACCCAGTCATGGGGGAAAGGCACAGGCTGGTGCTGCTTCTGTTTTGCCCCCCAACTCTTGGGCTGACCATGCCACTCAGCTCAGATGCTCCCTTGGCCCTGGTACACACAGTGCCATCCTGTTCATGTCCACCTGCAAGCACCAGGCATGGACTGGGCCCCTCAGTTCAAGAAAGACACGGAGATGCTGGAGGGAGTCCAGCGTAGAGCAATGAGGATGATGAAGGAAGTAGGAAGTGGAACATCTCCTGTACAAGGAAAGGCAGAGGGAGCTGGGACTCTTTAGCTTGGAGGTGACTGAGGGGTGACCTCATTAATGTCTACAAATACGTGAAGTGTGGGTGTCAGGAGGATGGAGCCAGGCTCTTCTCAAGGTCATCCAGTGATAGGACAAGGGGCAGTGGGTGTGAGCTGGAACAGAGGAGGTTCCATATAAATATCAGAAGAAACTTCTTCCCAGTGAGGGTGACAGAGCCCTGGAACAGGCTGCCCAGGGGGGTTGTGGAGTCTCCTTCTCTGGAGACATTTAAAACTCGCCTGGACATGTTCCTGTGCGACTTGATCTAGGGAATTCTGCTGTGGCGGGGGATTAGACTAGATGATCTTTCAAGGTCCCTTCCAATCCCTAATGTTCTGTGATTCTGGCATAAAAAAAAAAAAAAATCAGCAGGACGCAGAATAGAGCCAAAATTTCATCTGCTACTAAACCGATTAATTGCCTTCATTTTCTAAACACAGAATTTGTTTTGAGCCACAAGGCTGACAGGTACTTAAAGGAACAGATATAACCTATAAACTGGTTTAACCACTCCCTGCTACCAGAAAATAAAGCCATAATTAATACCCATGATTATTGACTTGCAGCATCAAGAAAGCTCTGACTTTTTGGTCTTAATTTGACAATTTAGTGTTAAACAGCCACTCTAAAGTAATTCATTTGCAGCAATACCTAAGCAAATAGTAGAGAACTTCTATTGCAGTGCTGAATTTTCCACTATGCAAAGTCGTATTCAACTTACACTCTTTGCAAACAGTGGATATTACCAAGGAAATTATTAACTTCAGATTGATAAAAACTGCCAGAAATATCCCCAATAAGGAGTCAATAATCCCAAATGAAGAAGAAGTGCTTTTACTGCTATTTCGTAAGTGTTAGGAAAATAAACCCAGAGATAATCACATGGGAAACCAACTTTATCTTCACTACAGCTGAAAAACATCATCTTACTCCTCTGTTGTTTCTAATCATTGTAATTCCTGTATGATCAGCCAATCAACAAGAACAATGTCAACAAGAACTTTTTAGCTCTGCTCACATTTCATAGAATCATTAAGGTTGGGAAGAGACGTCCAAGATCAACAACTCAAACCTTCAGTCAATGCCACCCTGCCCACTAAATGCCATCCCCCCTAGGGCCACATCTATTCGTTTTTTTAACACTTCTAGGGACGGTGAATCCGCCCCTTCCCTGGGCAGCCTGTTCCAATCCCTGACCACTGTGCCAGTGAAGAAATTTTTCCTGATGTCCAGTCTAAACCTCCCCAGCACAACCTGCAGCCATTTCCTCTTATCGCTAGTGGTTTGGGAGAACAGACCTACTCCCACCCCTATACAGCCTCTTTTCAGGTACCTGTAAAGAGCAATAAGGTCTCCCCTCAGCCTCCTTTTCTCCAGACTAAACAACCTCAGTTCCCTCAGCCACTCCTCATCAGACCTGTCTTCAAGGCCCTTCACAAGCCCTGTTGCCCTTGTCTGGACCTGCTCCAGCATCTCCATGTCCTTCCTATACTGAGGTGCCCAAAACTGAACACAATACTCAAGATGAGGCCAACAGCTTCCTAATTATCTGAAGAATAAAAGTGAATTATTAGAAAATTCAGAGCTGTACCTCCTCAATGAGAAAACACAAGTCATAAAGAAATGTCTCTGAAAAAGGTTTTATGGTCCTGTTGCATAAGCAACGCAATGGGAAATCACAACACAGTGCTCTGGTCAATGGGGTAGATGTAACCCTCAGATGGCTGAAGAGGATGACAGTGCAGGACAAAGTTTCCATAAATGATAATAAATCTATATGTATGTAAAAGTTAAATAGATTGGACATTAAAACACCTTTTTGTTTTTTTTTATGGAAAATCATCTGACAACTGAAGTAGCTGTGACCTGATGCCAAAAACTCACTATAAATCCCACACTAAATTTTCAGTGTCCCACTAACTTTGGAATTGTCAGGTATAAGGCTATGAGAATAAATAATTAAAGGCAGAATTTCTGAGATCTTTAAATCACATAATCACAGAATTATTGAGGCTGGAAAAGACCTCTAAGATAATCAAGCCCAGCCTATGACCTAACATTACCACAGTCATCTAGACCACGGCACTAAGTGCCACAGCCCGTCTTTTCTTAAATACCTCCAGGGATGGGGACTCTTCCACTTCCCTGGGCAGTCCATTCCAGTGTCTGATTATCCTTTCCGTGAGGCAGTGCTTCCTAACATTCAACCTAACCCTTCCCTGATGCAGCTTTAGGCCCTGCCCTGTTGTCCTGACGCTAGTTGCCTGGGAGAAGACCCTGAACCCCACCCAACTACAGCTCCCCTTCAGGTAGATGTAGAGGGATAACTTCTCCCCAAGTCTCCTCTTCTCCAGGCTAAACAACCCCAGCTCCCTCACCCTCTCCTCATCAGACTTTCCCTCTAGCCCCTTCACCAGCCTTGTTGCTCTCCTCTGGATGAGCCTTCCTGCAAAGTCCAGGTCACCCAGAAAAAATAGGTTTTAGTCAGAGACAAATCACTCAGAACTCAGTAACATAAATAGATACAGCTCAGTGACTTGTGATTTAGAAGAGGTCAGAGCACACAATCTAACAGTCCCTCTCGGCCCTGAACTTTTGAGTAAAAGCAGAAATTGGCAACATATCTGCAATAGCACTGACTTGTAAAAACAAGGTTCTCACAGTAAGAATGATTAAGTACCACATACATGCAGCACCTCATTTTAATTGCTTTCAAGTTTTCATTTCCCCCTGAAACATTTATTTGCACTGGTCTGAAATGAGACAGTTAATTAAACTTTGCTTTAAAAAAAACCTAGATGTTTACATATATTTATCAGTTAAAATTATGCAAGAAAACAACTCCAACTTTTTTTTCCTTTTTAATCGATGCCCTCTTACTCACGAAAGTGTTAGTTGGATTTTTTTTTCCCCTAACTACCCATAAGGACCCAAGTGTTAGTCACTGAAGTTTATTTGCAAAGAAAATGGTTGAGAGAGTTATAAAATGACTGAAAAGAGACTCTCCAGATGGCCATTCCAGCCTTAAATAAACATCCTTATTCTAACACTAATTTAAAACAAGCTCAGTGGACCGGTCTAACAAAAGACGAGTCATTTAATATGCCTGGATTTTCCAGCCAATCAAACCCAAGGACACGGAGTTGCATTAATTTTTTAAGGCTTTATCACCTGGTACCTCAACACCAGGAAGGGAATCTGTGGGTGCAGATCCATGAAGAATTAGTCATGTCTAATGCTAGCAAGACTTAATTCTGTTTTTTAAGAACCTGGTGATTTAAAGTGCTTACTCAACTTCATTTCGTTTTATTTGCACTCCTGCTAGAGCGGAGTACAGACCTGTTTCTAATTTCATTATTTATACTTCCCTGCATCTTGCAGAATAGAAGCCCTCAGAAGAATTTAACTATGTTGTCTTCACAAGACCCATGTGAAACGCACAAGTATTACTTCTCAATTTTATTGGCAAGACATAGAAAAGCACAAAAATTAAGCAGTTTGGCCAACTGTCTTATAACAACAGCTACAAAGACAAGGAAATGCCAGTACCAAACAAAGGCTGAGCTCAGCTTAAAGCCTTTAAAACATAAAAATACATTAATTGGGGTGCTATTCTTTAAGTGACATGCCAAAAAATCCACATTTTTCCCTTTTCCCTTAAGAATACAAATGAGCGTCTTATTTTATTTACTGTCAAGACAGAGACAAAACCACAACTTTCTGTAACGACAGCTTGATGAGGAATAGAGACAATTTTATGGCAGCTTTATTATCGCAAAGCACATATTGCTGTGCTGCTGTAATATAACTGAATGACTTGCAAGAGAATCACTCTGGATAAAGGCTATCCAGAGTTCATTCTGTTTTCAAGAAAATAGCTTTTAAACCGGATTTGTCACACACAGGAGCTCCAGAAGATAGAATGCACCGTGGATCCAGCACACAGTTTTTATCATTTCGATGTCTCCAACAGAAAACAAGCTGAAGCTCAGGAGCAACTTACTACGACACACAGTCTGCACCTTTACTGACACTACAGAATTAAACACAGTACCTGCAGAAAACTGGTCATATCCAATGTCTAAATGACCTACTTACTACAATTTGAACAAGGGGGGCACTACTTCTGCTTCTTTACTAGGTATTGTTTCTGGAATGATGAAATTGGCCTCCCTGCAAAGGTTGTGACCTTCTATAAAGGACAAGAGGCCAATAAATACAGAAGAAAAATATCATTTAGAACTCAGCCAAGGCAGAACTGCTGATTAAATATTTTTAAAGAAGCGTCTGTTCTCAATCCAAATCTTAGTGGTCACTGTATCACTGTTATTGCTGCACTAAGTGCTTACTAGCACACATTTGATTCAAAAAAAACATCTCTACAGAATACTCTAAATCATAGGTCTGCAGCATAGCCAGTAGTCATGAGTGATATTTCAGGCTGCTCCTTCAAATGAGTATACCAGCAATTCTTCACAAAAAAAAAAAAAGGCGTTTCAAGAGGGGTCAAATAAAATACCCAAGCAACAAGACCAGCAGTTTTCAGATATAAAGCTCTCACCTTTTGAAATATAAAGTGAGTTTTGAGAAGTCTTCTAGGTTTTCACCAGGACCATAACCTACATTTTCCAGGAGAGTAATGAGAATTACAAGTGCTTCCACAAATAACACATTCTCTTTGTGGATCATAGAGCTCAGAGTACAGGTAAGAAGAGTGCCAGAAAATGGCAGGAAGACTATGCTAAGCTTAGCAATATATTCTTGTACTATTTTTGAGGATTTGCTAATGTAACATCAAAAAACCCAAATCAAACCCAAAACCCAGCTATGCTCGTCTTCAAAGACACACATTTTTCACACCATACAGTTTAATGACTTAAAACCATGGACTCATAAAGTCACTGACGCCTTCTGTTAATCTCAGGTTTCATACAGATTACAATATTGTGACAGTGATATTAAAACCTGGACATCATTTTTTAAGCATGACAAGCAAGATTGCATCAAGTATGTTTTCCCCGCATGGTTAACAACAGCCTAAGTGCAAGAAGCATAGAGAGAAGCCAACCAACATTTTTTCCATTGAAGTCCATCCTGTTAACTGGATGGTGCCCGCTATCACATTACCTGCCTTTCACACTTAACCCACTTCCTCATTATCTTTTATCATTTAATTTGCTTGCTCTCTCCTGAAGTGAGATGATACACATTTTCTTCTGACATATCAGTTAAAGGTTAACCTTAGTTTCTGTATTAAGAATCAGTTAAGTTTTTAAAAGATATTTGGATCAGTTTTATTTCGCAGTTAAAAACATTAACACAAGAAAGTTTATCATCTACACTTACCTACATCAGGTGTCATATAGTTTCACTTTTTTAATTAGCTTTACATATTTAATATGTTTGAAAATAAAGAATCTTCTGATCCTAAGTCTCTGCCTACAAAACTAATTAATGGAGTTTAGTATTCATCAATTAATAACCTCTACAGTCAATTAATTAAGCTTAATAAGTTAGTACAAGGAGACACAAACTCCGCTTTTAATCCTGACTTAACAGAAGTTACCTGCCTTTAGTGAACTTAACCAATGCTTCTGAGTAACATGACTTTCAATATTTTCAAGTTAATAGACATCATCTTCACACCCACAAATTTACATTTCCATACTTCAATTAATGTATTGTAAGTGGGAAATGAAATAACAGGCTTGCTTAATTTTTAAAGTCTCTGTAGAAAACTCGGAATGAATCAATCATCTAAATGACATGACTGGGTAAACCTGGCACAGAGAAGACATCTCTCAGTCACCTTTATCAAAAGCTGAGGTAGGTTTTAAACACACTCCGGTTTCGGATGCTTTTGTCATTTCCTTCTAGCAATTCAGCCTTTGAAGACTAGAACAACAATAGATCTATATTCATATGTTGGTTCATAACTTGGAACTAGATGATCTTTAAGGTTCCTTCCAACCCTAGCCATTCTATGATTCTATGACATGTCTGTCAAATAAATGGTTTTTAGAATTTTAATAATCTAAGTGAGATACACACTAGGCAAAATTTTTGTATTTTATATGAGCATCTTTGAAAACAGAATATTTCAGTTGGAAGGGATCTACAACAATCCCTTGGTCCAACTGCCTGACCAAAACTTAAAGCATGTTATTTAAGAGGCTTCTGAAAAATGCCCTTAACGCTGGCAAGCTTGGGGCATCAAACACCTCTCCAAAAAACCTACCGCAGTTCCTTAGCTTTAAGAGCAGGAGAGCTACTATTAAATAACTTAATGTATACAGGGAATTCCTAATAGAAAAACTGGAAAGAAACACCTCGTTTGCGTCAATGAATTACTCACCTCTGACACATTCGATCAGCTTAGGTCTTGGAACTTTAGATTTGGGAGATGGAGAGTTGAATCTCAGATATGGGGCTTTTTTAAGCGTGCTGCGATGGCCCTGGTAAACTGGTTTCCCATAAATTTGGCACAGATAGTCTTCATTTTGTACCACTGCACTTGCATTCGCAGGTCCCTGACAGGTACCAAAAGCAAAAAACAAAAGTAGCTTTATAAAAAGCTAACACATGAGTAGCACTGCAGAAGTCTAGAAGAAAAGAGAGTAATGAGTTCTGCAACACGGTATAAACTGCAAGCACACAGGTAAACTCATAGAATACATACAAGAAGTTTGCTAACAGCTGAGTAGAACAGGTGCCGAATAAGACAAAGTGATAACATAGTGAATCTTACACACACTCATCTTAGGCTTCTACAGCACCATGAAAAAAGGATGGAAAAGACAGAAGGACAGAAATCCATGTGATAGGTGATCACTTTAATTTTAAATTATTACAGTTATACAACAATTTGTCTTGTGAACTCTGCTATCGAAAGCACAGCAGTCATTATTAAAAACCCCACAACCACCACGGAACTCACATGTGCCCTTTGCTCTTTCCTCTGCAAACTTTCAGAAGAAAAGTAGGTTCTGAACGTCCGTTTGTTTGTGTTATCTTCACCTTGGTCTTGTAATGATTTAGTTACAGATAAAGGCTTTTTTGTTAAACATCCTTGGAGTTTTTGAGTTTTTGCTTTAATTTCTTTATTGGTCTTTATAGCCTTGATGTTATGGGCTCTCTTGATCCGTGGAACCTTTTGATCATATTTCACTTGCTCCAAATCATTTCTTGCCATTTCAGACTAAAGATAAAACATAAACATCTTGAAGATTTTATCTTCAAGACTATCACAAGAGTCTGTGGATAACTTTAAAGCTCTGAGAAATGGCCTGTTTTTCTTATTAGCCAGCAACTGTAACCAGTGATTTTCCTTAGGCAACTGAAGTTTTAAACTAGAGGTAAATATTTTACTATCACATACTACATGCTAGCAATTTTCTCATGTTTTCAAGCTGTGACTGAGTTAAATTTAACTTTTGGCGTGAAAGAACAACATAAGGTAGAAAAATATAATGTAAAAACCTGAACCCATTTTTTGCAGCCATACCTGGATTTCTGCGCTGATTGCCTTAATCCACTCATCCACAGTCTTTCTGATACGAATCTTTTCCAATAGCTCACTGAAATAGAAGAAAGAATACTTTTAGGTCACTGCTTCTTAAACAGCACAGATTTGTTCCTGGGAAAGCAGTGACCTAACCACTATAAAGAGAAGCCCAGAACACAAAGGCAGGAAGATCCTCTATAACCCCCTACAACCTCCCCAAGGCACTAAGCATAGCCAGCCAGAGTGTCCAAACCTAAATGAGGCAACAAAGACATTCCAACTTGAAACACAAGAAGAAGATAACAAACATTACTACCCTCTGAAAGATGATAGCAGATATCATGCTTGAATCTCAGTCTTAATATGAAGAGAACAGGTAGCTATCTTCCTCAGGAAACATATGATTAAGCTGTATTTTTAATTGAAAAACCTTCATTATCATAGAATGGAGTGGAAAGGATCTTAAAGATCATGCAGTTCCAACCCCTTGCCATGGCAGGGACACCTCTCACCAGACCAGGTTGCCCAGAGCACTAACCTGGCCTTCAACAATTTGCAGGGATGGAGCAGCCACAACCTCCGCAGGCAACCTGTTCCAGTGCCTCAGCACCCTCACAGGGAGGAATTTCTTAATAAGATCTACTCTAAATCTGCCCTATTTCAGGTTAAAACAGTTACCCCTCATTCTGTCACTGTACTCCCTGATTAAATGTCCCTCCCTATCTTTTCTGTAGGCCTCTTTAAGCATGAGAAAGCAGCTATAAGGTCTCCATAGAACCTTCTCTTCTCCGGGCTGAAAATGATTCAAGCAGGAATATTTAATGCAACAAAGGAAGCAAAAGTTTAACAGCTAAAAATCTGCTGTAAGTTGACTAATTCTGTAACATTTACAGGCTTATCAAGCCTCTTTTGTTCTGAATAATGAAATTAGTCTTTAATTCTCCTACTGAAGTTCAAGAGGATCATCTATTGATTGCTACCGAGTGTCAATAAATACTTCTGGCAGGGAACTGCACTAGTTCTCCAATACATAGAATTAAAAATTTTATGGTTGGACTCAATGATCCTAGAAGTCTTTTCCAACCAGAGTGATTCTGTGGTTCTGTGAAAATAAAAGAAAGAGAGGTAGTAAAAGGTGAGCACACATGCTGCACTGAATTGTAGGGTCCAACCTGTTTGTCGTCAAGGCGTTGACGTAAGCATCCCCATCTCTTGCACGAAAATAAGCTTCCAAATTTTCTTCAAGAACTTTTTTGTTGTCTTGAACTCCTCTTAGAATCCTTTCAGCATCCCTCAGTATAGATTTTGGCACTTTAATACGTTGAAGGATGGATGGTTTATTAAGTAGAGGATATTCAGGAAGATCAGACACAGTGGCAGGTTTTTTTGACTAAAATTGAAACAGAATGTCTAGATTCAAATCAGAGATAGTAATTCCAATTTTCTACACACTAATCAGAATTCCTATTACTCAATTACCAAATCAATGCCCATCATAACAAATACTGTCCACAGTGTAGCATCAACTTCAGTCACTCTAGAATATGCAATATATTGCAAATATATTTAAAATTGATGCAAACAGAAAGACATCCAAGGGCTTTCCACTCCAAAATGATGTAATGTATGGGCAACAATACTAACAAAGCTAATAAGCCTGTGAAAAGGTAGAAAGTAGAGACACAAAGTATATCTCCCCATGTAACAGCATTTAAGTATAATTAAGAGCCTAAGAAACTATGTATTTGCACTCATTTGGCATCAGTCTGTCCCAGGAAATACCAAGCAAGGTATTTAAGTTTTAATAACCAAAATAAACCCCTAAACAGCACTGGGATCTTCTCCCTCTTCTGTTGGGTTTTACTTTTCAGAATAAACAAAGCAGCAGCTCTCAGCCTTTTACTGTGCAGAATTCTTTTACAGAGATAAAAATCGAGCATATATTAGCTGCTAAATGCCAACAGAAGGGACACAAGTACAAGGGAAACAAGGAGCCTTACAGCTACAGTTCTCTCATTCTCACACTCACAATGTAACCCCGAGGTCCCCAAGCAAGGTTCTTCGTTTTGCAGAAAGGAAAGAAAATTAAGAAGTTATAAACATACAACAAAAAATGATACCCTAAACCAAATTCAAACTGCCCAAACGTAAGTAGACTCTGAAAGCATTAGCTGACTGAACAGAAAACAATCGCACAGATCACACATCAGGTTTGGCTTTAAGGACACCCTTTTGTCAAAACAGAATTAAACAGAAGGTTTAATTTAACAGTACACCAATAGGTGTACTGCCAAAACACAAGAGGCAGAACAAACCAGAAATTAACACAATGATCCTATCATCTTTGGTGAGAAACGGACAATACACCAAACTATTTATTTTGAGTAATGTAATCTGTACCTCACAGAAAACTTTTCAAAAAAATACAGCTATGCAATAGTTACTGCAGTGTTACCTCCTTGCAAGCACATTCAGATCTGTTGCAGCATTATGGTGTTCAAAAAAGCCAAAAAAATTCAAGGTATACCTTAATAAGATCATTCATGTCTGATTTCCACAAATTTGCTTCCTACAAAAAAAGAGAATAAGACCTGTTGTAATCCATCTACATACTGATTGTCATGGTTAAGTTTACAGTAGATATTCGGTCAGTTTAAATGGCCACGATAAATTCCTCATGAACTACCAGATCTCACCAAACTCTTTTTGGATTAGAGCTCCACCTTCTGTTCCATCCCAGTCTGTTTGTTAGTTCAGGCCTTTCACCTGCTTGTATGACAAAGTTGAGGGTCAGTTACCCCAAGCATTTATTTTATCGCTCTACAGATCTCTTAGTGATGAGACTTCAATCTCTAAGTATCTAACTGAGTCAACTCCACATTTGCTGAAGTCATAGAATCACGGACTACTAGCGGTTGGAAGTGACCTGTGCAGATCATCTAGTCCAACCCCACTGCAGAGTAGTATGCCCTAGACAAGGTCACACAGGAACATGTCCAGGTGGGTTTTGAATGTCTCCAGAGATGAAGACCCCACAACCTCTCTGGGCAGCCTGTTCCAGTGCTCTGTTACCCTCACTGTGAAAAAGATTTTATGTTCAAGTTGAATCTCCTGTATTGTAGTTTAAACCCATTGCCCTTTGCCCTATCACCGAGCACCACCGAGAAGCACCTGGTCCCATCCTCCTGACACCCATTCTTTGGACACTTATGAGCATTTAAAAGACTTCCCTTCAGTCTCATCCTCTCCAGGCTAAACAGCTCCAGCTCTCTCAATCTCTCCTCATAAAGAAGATATTCCAGCACCCTGTTCATCTTGGTGGCTCTGAGCCGGGCTTTCTCCAGTAGCTCCCTGCCCCTCCTCAACTGGGGAGCCCAGAATAGATGCAGTATTCCAGATGCAGCCTCACCAGGACAGAAATTACAAAATCTATGACAATGCATCAGCTACACTATGACAAAGTTACCTTTCCTAAAATACAGCAACAAATATCTGCCACATAACACTTTATAGGGAGGTTTGCAAACTGAAGCCTCCAATCTCATAAATTAATCCACTCCAAGCCAATTCACAAACCTGTGAATTTCCAAGTGCTTCTTCTTTACCCCTGTGTGTTATTTGTAAGAACAGAGAGGACCAGAGCAGACAGGCTAAAAGATCAGGTGTACATTGCTTCCAGTAGCTAAAAGCATCAATTGTAAGAAGCCAGAAACAAGCTACATGCTGCCAGCACTTCAAAGGTACAAAACCATTAGTATGAGAAGCAGTACCACGATGCCAGTTGGCTCTTTGAAAACAGCACAAATTACAAAAAAAAGTGGTAAAAACAGAAAGTAGCTTAAATCATCCCTAAATTTTACTGCAGATAAATACAATTCTGTTCTTTGCCAAATGGGAATATTATATCAGCTCTGTGGCTGTAGGATAAAAGGAAGAGAGCCACCAGGAAGTAGATACTGATAGGCACTACAATATCTGAAAACTTAAAATGAACAAATAAATAAACATTTTTACTTTCTTGTTTAACCTGTTTATGTTTGGTAGTAAGAGCTTCTACAGCCTAGTCCACTTCATATTCATTGAGACTTTACTTAGGCTCAAAGTCCTTCCCAGGATATAGACTACAATATTTCAAGTCATTGCACACAAATATTCTACTTTTTTAGAGAGGCAGAATCACAGAACACTAGGTATTGGAAGACACCTCAAAAGATCATCTAGTCCACTCCCCTTGCCACAGCAGGATCCCCTGGCAGCAAAAGCAACACTTTGATACCAGACCTCTAAGTTCTTCTCCATATTTTTTATTCCCCTCATTCAAACTCTTGGTCATTCTGACAAAAGTAACTTCACCTGTAGCATGTCATGCATTTCTCTTCTCAACTGGCCAAGATCTTGAAGTAGATCATGTGCTTTTTTCACCGTTTTCTCAATGGCACTGCCATTCTGAAAGGAGTTTCCAGAAGCAGGGAATGAGTCTGTCCACAAAGCAGTGTGCCTGGTGGGACAAACACTCTTCATTAAAAGTCTTGAAACTTCTCATGCAGCTCAATAAAGTAGCCAACTGTGAAACTAAGTGTAAATTAAAAGTGCCAGAATACAAAACCCTCATATAGAATGGAATTTGCTTTTTCACCTCTGGTTACAGACAGGATATTGGATTTTCTCCATTTACCATGTAACACCTTGAGCTGTTTCCTTGTCTTTTCAATAGTAAAACTACATCTAAAATTCAGCTCTAACAGAACAGCATTTAAGCTTTGGATATCTTTCCATTTGAAGCAATTAACTTGTGTCCCTACTTGTGTCATAAACAAGGTAGCAGTTGGTTTTTATTATATGAGTGAAATCATGACATCAGACTATTGCCTGGGTATGTTCCAGACTGGAAGGCTAAAAGAATTTCCTAGCTCACTCTAAAATGTTTAGAAACTGGGAGTCTGATGCCAGTAACTATAAGTGCATTGATACCTTCCCCAATTTCATTAAAACAAACACACCTCCCAATTTTGGACTGTTAGGTTTATTTACCTGTCTCTCTCAGAACACCAGCTCATTTTATTTCTGTTTAGCGCTAACTTCTCAGAAGAGTCAGGTTGCCTCAGTGGAACTTCTTGAGAATTCAGAATATGCTCAAGAAGCCTCCCCTCACCTAAGGGAGAAAAAAAGAAAGTTGCATTTACTGTTAAGTTTGTTCAATATATTTAATACTCTCTTATATATTAATCACCTAGTATAGCAAATGTATTTATTTTAAAATACAGATTTACTTCAGGTACATCTCATAGTAAGACAGATTAGTGTGACTGGTTTTATGACTGCTTTTTACACTTGCAAAGTGACAAAACAGATGAATGAAACTCTGACAGCAGTCACAACTGAGTCACAGACAAATGTTCTGTCCATAATGTCAGATTGTTCTTCCTTTGTCTCGTTTCATCTATTCCTAGACACACAGAACAACAGAAACACATGACAGCTTTGTAAAAGAGAGATCAAGCAGTGGTCTGAGAAGTATATGATGAAGACACCTGTAGGCATTTTGTCTGTAAGAGTCCAATAGCCATATGTTTTAAATGCCCTTCCTCAATCTTAAATCCTCAAGCAATTCTAAACACAACTAGCTAAAAAAAATTGATACAATCTTCAAAACAGAAGGTTTCTCACTCAATTTTTCATCTGAGCAAATACTTTAGTAAGCAATTATTTTGAGATGCTATAGGTTAGATGAGTACATTTTGGAGTTAGTTAGGAGTAAGGGACATATCTCCAAAATTCCCCACCTCTCCCAAACTTTCAAATATTCTGAATACAGGTATTTCAGTGCCAGCAACCCAGCAGCTCAGATTAGGTGAGGATAACACACAGTAATCCCAGGCCACGCTGTTCAGGCCCGTGGACGACAGGAGAGTTTTATTCACAATACCTCCACTTGTGGATTTGGGAATATTTTCTTTTTCTACTACAAGGTTTTCTTTCTTTGCAATGTTCACATTTTTTGATACAGGCTCTGGAGCGCATCTCCGAGGAACTGGTGTCTTTAGAGAAGATTTTTCTGTATGAATGCCATGACTTTGATCTTGGCTTGAAAATGCTTCATGGAAAACAAAAGATTATTTAAATGTTAGCAATTTTTGTCATAGGAAAACAAATCTAGAAAGAAAACTCAATGAACTACACTAATAATATGATTTTTCCACAGAAAACACAAAACAGAATCACAGAATTATTGAGGCTGGAAAAGACCTCTAAGACCATCAAGCCCAGCCCATGACCCAACATCACTACATCAGCCAGACCAGGGCACTAAGGGCCACATCCAGTCTGTTCTTCAACACCTCCTGGGATGGGGACTCCATCACTGCCCTGGGCAGTCCATTCCAGTGTCTGATCACCCTTTCTCACTCAATCTCTGAATTGAATAAAAGGCTTCCTAATATCCAACCTAACCTGTCCCTGGCGCAGCTTCAGGCCCTGCCCTCTCATCCTGTTGCTAGTTGCCTGGGAGAAGAGCCTGACCCCCACCTGACTACAACCTCCATTCAGGGAGTAACAGAGAGTGTTAAGGTGCCCTCTGAGTCTCCTCCAGGCTAAACAACCCCAAAAACACTACAGAACTAGTTAAAAAAGTAAACAGGAAGAACCTTTCATACTTTCAAGTGCCACTATAAAGTGATCAAAAAACAAGCCTCACACATAGTATGAGCTAGTTCCTTACTATCTTCCCACAGGTTACTTCTCAGTAAGATTATTTTAGGTTAAGTCGGTGACTCTTTTGGTGCAGATTAAACAGTAAATACCAAACTCTCACTGTAATTTGAAGTGGAATGTTTTCAGAATCAGTGGTACATGTTACACAGTACCTTAGACATTAAAACCAACTTAGAGAAGAAATGTTGACTACTCATTATTGAGGTGATGCACAATCCAGAATTAATAGAAACAAAACTAATGCAAAGCTAGCACTGGAATGAGACATTAAGAATTTGTCTTCACCTTGGGCAGAAGCACCACTAGCCGCAAATAAACCCCCATGACATGAAAGCACTCCATTAGTCAAGGATGGCGGTTCTGGCTTCTCAGATTGTTTTGTCATGAGACTAGGGGAAGGTTCATGGATTTGATGGAAGGCCTCTCTGTTGACTGCAGAGCTAATGAGATGAGACTAAGAGACAAAATGACAAAGTATTTCGCATACAGGCACTAGTTTCCCCAGGTAAAACTCTTGCCATGTAACCATATTAAACAGATCCTGACATGATATTTGAGATAAAAGTCAGTTACAGCAATCTCAGAACACAGACATGCTCAGACATTCATTAATCTGCTTTTCAAACAGTTTGCAGGACTTTCTAAAGAAACACTTTATAACTTCTCTTGGATTTTAACACTGTCCCGCACCGCATTCTGGTCTCCAAGCCGGTGAAACATGGGTTTGATGGGTGGACCACTAGATGGGTAAAGAACTGGCTTGACGGCCGCACCCAGAGAGTGGTTGTCGATGAATCCATGTCCAAGTGGAGGCCAGTGACAAGCGGAGTCCCTCAGGGATCAGTCCTGGGACCAGTCTTGTTCAACATCTT